>JANIJH010000007.1:26470885-26497947 GCA_024520975.1 Erythroxylum areolatum | reverse complement strand
TGACCAGAGTCGCCACTAATACTGAAAGGAGCCTTGAGCTCGAACACTGTCACTGAACCGGGCCTCGAGCTCGAGGGGAGTTAGTGCATCCTACATGAGGGCTCTCCTACTCCCTAGACGCGTCCACTGAACACTGATTACTGATTTAGTGCTCGGTCACAACACTAAAATAAACTGGGAAAGAGTCACATATGCATTGCATATAAATGAATTAACTGATTTGTGATAAAAACTGAGTTCTGTGATGGCATGAGAAATTGCAAACTGTTATATGATATTTGAATGTTACTGTGTTGTGCTATACGCAATCTGCGTAATGCATGGATTGAGTAAACCATCGATGATGGTTTCTCATTTAGTTCGCAAACTCACCCAAAATTGCATCTAATTTTTCAGGACTGATAGAGTAGACCTCTAGCTCCAGAGATAGTCTTTTCCTACCGTGGGAGCGTGTTGGCAAGAGAAGTGATGGCACACAGGTCGGTCAGCTGGGATGGTTTTTAAGGATGACTTAGTATAGACTTTTGTATCAGTTTCCTTTTTTGGAGTTTTGTATTTAGACCGTAGGGAACTGATAGACTTGTCTATATTTCTGTTTGATGTTATGAAATGAGAAAAATATTATGGTTTTAAACTTTAGTGATTTCGATATTGCGGTTTCATTATATCGATGCCATGTGGATTATAGAATTGATAGTTCGTGGTGCACCCTTATTGTGGGATGCGCGTCGGGTGATCCGGTGCGTACCCTGCGGTAAGGGGGTGCTATATAGGAGGCGAAGGCAGTGGCATTTCATGTTGCACACTAAGTACCTCAGAATCAAGAGCAGAGTGTGTCCCCGCGTTTTGCGGGACATACGATTTATCTATACTTCCTTAGTGAGAGTCAAATCGAGTCAGAGCTCTTCGAGTTCTTTTTCAATGTGGCATATTCACTCCTTCAATTTAAAGCATTTTAAAAGCTTTTAGTTCATGCTTCAAGAAAACAATTTCAAATCCTGTAAAACAATACAAAACAATGCATGAGGTTCATTTAAAAACAATGCATGTTAATTTCATATTTTAAAACTACTCATTCAAATCCTAGGATACTCCTAAACCTAGCCCCCAACCTGGACCTAAACCTAATCGCTTTGATATCATACGATGTTGGATCCCGTTTTTGAAGCCCATCTATCTGGATGTCATAAAACTTGACCATGCGTATTACCTTGCAAGGTTATTTCCATGAACTCTCATTAGCCATCATCGGTTCATCTTCATTATTATAACATCCCAAAAGTTTCCTATTCGATCAATATAGATCAAGATATGCTTAAAAAGCCAAAGTGTGTTCATAACCAAGTCATGCTCTCCAGTCAATTCTCTCACTTTCTTTCCATCCATATTTTTCAAATAAACACCAAAGGCTACCAATTTTTTTATAGAGAGACAAAAAAATGTGTTAGGAATCTATTGGTTTAAGAATCACTTCATTTGGAGATCGGATGATGAAGTTATGGCCAAAAGAATCAAACATGATTGTGTCCTCATTCATATTGTACCTATTTTGGTACAATTCACATAACTTTCACTAGAGATATCAGATTGAGGTCATTTTAAGACTGTTTTGAAGAGAGCTTCGGGATCTAAAACTATAGTGAAGACTCCGAAGAGATATTTTGTCATTTAGAGGGTCAAAATTACGAATTTTAGAAAGTGTACAGTGTATGTCTATTAAACGGACATACATGTCTACCTAACAGACATAAACGGGGTCTGGGATGTCTTCCAGACCTGTGAAGATCTGTTTAACAGACTTAATGTCCGTTTAACAGGCATGGACTAGCCTAAGGACATTTTCATACCCAACAAGGTCCATTTAGAGAACCTAAAGTCCATTTAACCGATATAGGTGAGACAACTCCCTCCAAAACATCTCTAATGGTTTCTACATCCATTCTAACATCACTTTCACTCATAATCTTTCCAAATTCACTTCTTATAATGCAATATCACTCCTTAAACATTCAATTACCAAATTGATTTCATTAAACTCCCAAATCTCAATTCAATTGATTCATCACATACAACCAATTAGCATCTTTCACTATAGTTGTCCTATATGCATCCTATGCAGCATTACTAACTTATGAGGATTGTATCTCCCAATCCCAATATCCATAAAATTCATACTTTATATCATTGGAAATCAAGACAAAAAAACTCTATATAATTTAGCCTAAATCAATTCAGTTTTGCCCCAGAAGTCAAAACATAAAATTTTACCTTTATAAATGCTTGAAAATGCAACGTACAAACTTTAAGAGTTATGAGCAAAAACACAATCATATTTTAATATCATCAAAAGATAAGAGTTTTACAAAGCTTTAATGGGAATTTCAAGCCACAATACATCATATTCCAAAAATACATAACTTACACAAAGTAGAATTGCTCAAAATGCAACTAAAGCCTTGTTTTACAAAAACTAACTTAAAATACTAAATAAGCATAATCCGGAGTAATGCCTTTATGCTCAATCACTGGATCTCTTTCTCATCGCCTGAAGATGAGGGGAACGGAGGGTGAGCTCAAAGCTCATGGATAACAGTTTTATCATCGGTAACAAGCAAAAACTATTGCAAAATTCACAATGAATCATGAAACACATATTTCCCAATTCTCAATCATCAAGCAATTTATAAGCAACCCAAATCATGCATTCAATAAACTTGTCAACACATAAGCACATCAAAATGATTTGGGAGGTCCATGAACAAAACTATCTAACACATTCCCACAAAATGATCCTGTATAGTCATGAACAGAACAAACTAACACAATCCCATATAGTGGTTTTTGTGTAGTCGTAAACATGAGGGAGTCCATAAAGAAGGTCCATGTCACTAGCGGGCAAGCAAGAGAAGCCTTTAGTCAAAGTACACTTGACATACAGAATGGACCAAACCAAACCCATATAACATGTATTTCATAACTTGTAAACTTGTTGCCCAAAATGACACTTTTTTCGAAAAGTGATTTCATAAACATAGTATCTTTTTTCAAAAATCATTTTCATATTTTTTTCATAAATCATCGATACAATATTCACATACCAAACACATAGAACTTTCTCAAGCATTCTAAGAGCAATAAATGCACATTTATATCACAATTGAAAACATTTAACTTTCATGATTTGGAAGAAACATTAATGGCTTATTACTTAATTATAAAAATGTAACTCACCTTGAATTCATTGCTTAACAATTGCTCAAAGATGCCTCTCTTCTTGCTCCTCTTGCCTCTCCTCTTGATTTCCTTCGATGATGAAAAAAATCCCAATTCAATAGGAATTCCAATTAAGAACTCAAAGAAATATATACACTAAAATTGATCCTAGAATATATAAATCCATGCATTTCTTAAGCTTCATGAACCAACACCCTTCCAAAAATCCAAAAGTTTAAACATAAACTGCCCTTGAATCTTCACCAATTAATGAGTCTCTTAGCTCAAATGGAAGCTCTAATCTTCTTCTTTCTTTTTCCTTTCTTGAACAACTTCGAAATCACTCTTTAAAACTAAGAAAAATTGAAACATAGCTTAGCTTTCTCTTCTTTTCTCTCCTTCCATGACATTCTCTCTTTTTCTCTCTTCAATTTTTGTTTTCCTCTTCTTCAACAGCAAGAAAACCATTCTTCTTCCCCTTTTTTACCCTTAATGAGCCCAAAAAGTCCATTTTATCCTTCCTTATAAGCTTATGTTCTTTTAACCTAAAGTTATCTTCCAAAAATACCCTTTAACCTTCTTACTACTTTAATACAACTAAACCATATAATAAAATCCTACTAACATTAACATAACAATTAAACTCGAAAAATTAATTTATCAAAATCTCATAATTCATTTAAATCAT
This sequence comes from Erythroxylum areolatum, assembly GCA_024520975.1. Classification (NCBI taxonomy): domain Eukaryota; kingdom Viridiplantae; phylum Streptophyta; class Magnoliopsida; order Malpighiales; family Erythroxylaceae; genus Erythroxylum; species Erythroxylum areolatum. The sequence goes on along the minus strand of JANIJH010000007.1, from coordinate 26,494,046 downwards.
GCTTAAATAAATAAACAAAATTTGGGCATCAATTCAAAATGTTAAGTCACATACATTTCACATTCACTTGAATCATATTTCACATTCAAAAATTATTCAAACTATTTAGTTCAACCATTTAAATCATACATATCAGATGCATATGTAAGGCTCATGAGACTCACTTTTAATTGTTATTGTTATGACCGAGTGTTTATAATTGTCCCGTATTCATTATGGATATTAGGCTCATTAATAACTGTCTCTTATCCGTTGGAGATACATGGTTCATTTTACATAGGGAGTCAGAGGCTCTTACCAAATTCTGAGCTTTAAGTTCTTTTTCACTTTTTGAGCTTTAAGCTCTTTTTCGGTGGCTACTCTGATCATAATAACCTTTATCTTGTCATCCATTTATGTAATGAAATGCATCATATTCAAATGTATTCTATCAATCACTTGATTTCAATTTCACATTCACATTTATCATTAGACCTTGGTCCAACATTCAACAATAATGTTGAGTATCACTTATTCATTCAAATTCACATTCAAGGAGCACTTCTAATGATTTTTACATGCATCAAATGCCTTGGACATTTATTATTTGAAATCAACACATTCACATCAATCATATAAGTAGTAATTCAATACAAAAATTTAAAACAAAATAAATAATGAAAATGAGACCATCTAAATCGACTTACAGTATGCTCCAGATTAACATTAGCTTACATGATCTAGAAACGTCTAAATGCGGATGTTATATCCTATATATCAACATCATGCAATACACATATTATACACACATTATTAATTGCACAATCTTATGAATACTCAATCATATACATATGTATATGTGTTGTCTATAATGCATGCTCAATGACAATCCTAGGTATAATACCTAAATTCACATCTTATGTTCATTCTCATTTCATAAATCATATACGTCTAATTGAACCTAGGTTGACACTTCATTTATATATGATCATTCTAAATTCACCATTCAATCCTTATCCTTTGTATGTGTCTAGCTTATTCTTAGCCTTAAACCTTAAGGACACTTAGTTATTCTAATATTATAAATCAATTTCTCGTCATTTCTTTTCTAATATTCTATGCTCTCATAATACCTAATTCTCATTCACATTTACTTATTACATATTACTCAACTCCTTTGAATCATAACTACAATCATATGAACATCTTCATTCCCATTATACTCATGTCTTTAGTACTTTGATATCAACAAGTCATTCACTAAGTTATAACATCAATTATCACTTCATACATATCAGACATTTAGTCACTTAATCCAAGTATAATTCTAGGTTCAATTCAAGCTTCATTCAAGCCTAAATTAAGTCCAAATGGCTAGAGAATATCCCATGGGCAGACTTCATGTCCACTAGGTGGATATTCTTGGGTTTTCCAGCTTTCTAGCTCTACACATGTCCGTTTGAAGGGACATCATGTCCTCTAGGTGGACATTCATGGGACACCTATAAGAAATGTGATATTTGTCCCTTTAGATAGCAAAATCTCTCCTCGGGGTCTTCATAGAAGTTGTAGAACTCAAAGTCCTCTTCAAAAGCATAGTTAAATGACCTCAATCTGAGATCTACGGAAAAATTTATGCCTCTTGCCCAAAAATCTATCCAATTGCATCCATATTTTCCAGATTTCTAGCTCTTTACTTACTACATTCAACACTTATGCTTGGTCTATCATTTCTAGTTTAATTACTCATCATTTTCCAATCATTCTTAACTAAATTTCAGCTCAATATCATCCATAAATAAATTATAGCCCATGATCGATCATGAACACTAAAAACTAGAAATGATAAACATATATACATTCATCATCAACTTTCTGCACATGTTCAACTTCATTTCCACTTTCATTTTACTTCTAAATATCACCTTAATTCTTTCCATTTCAAGACACCACATTACTCCCTTTCTTTAGCTCTAGACTCATTTTAGTTCATCACCAAAATACCTAAAGAGATCCACATTAATACACCAAGAAAACAAAACGTAAAACAGGTTATCTATCAAATTTTTCTACATTTTTTCCTACACCATCTTAAATGATCATTCTAACTCAAATCATCTCAACATTTCCTCATATATATCAAAGCAAGACATGAATCTATGGACATTTCTCATTCACATTTCAACATGTACCCATCCTCATTCTATAATCATTTAACTCTTAACTATCATCAAAACATATTTCATTCAACAAATAAAGAAAAGTTATGCTTTATACTTACTTGTTTACTTCAAGATCTTCAAATAACACTTAACCCTAGCTTCTCCCATGCATCCGATGATCAATATCTCGCCAAAGTAGAATAGGTGGGTCTTTTAACAAGAAGAAAAGATAACAAAACTTTGAAGTAGCTAGTGATGGAAGAAAGCAAGGTTAAACTTTGATGCTTGGAGAAGAGAGTGCCGTGAAAAGGATAGGAAGATGAAGAAAATGAAGAAGATCAAGATGAGAGAAGCTAACGAAAAGAGGAGTAAATAGTAAATGAAAGATCAAAATGAGAGTGGGTCTTTCACTTAATAAAAAATTGTGGGTTAAGACAAGTGGTGTGACAAGTGACACTTGTCACTTGCCATATGTCACTTTCTCATGGTCCTTTTTTTATCTTTTAATTAGCTAGTCCATTTGTATCCCAATTCTAATCCAATTGACTCCCCATTTTAAATGACATGTTATTAAATCTTAATGTCATTCATCAAAATTTCTACTACCATCTGACACTTATTTGTGCTATTATTTATCAATTGTTTCACCACTTGGCATTTTTCTAGTTCAAAAATAGTCTTAATTTTAGAAAATTCTCAAGTTTTACCAAAAATTCTAAATCACTACTCATACACAGCAACTCAATTTTTTTTAATACACATAGTCCATAATTCACATTATAATCACATTAAAACAATCATTTATACCTAGAAAAATGTCAAATGAGCGCATGAAAAAATCATTGTAATGTGTGCAAAATTCAAGTTCATGTGTGCGTATGCTAACATTATGGACGAGTATGAAATGCATTTTTCTAATCTCTGATTGCTATTTCTCAATTACAGAAATCTAGGGTTCTAACCCTTAGTATGGAAACGGGATGTTACATACTTAGATGTGAAATATGGGTGAGAATGAAATTAATTGATGAGATTATATGTCAAGGTGAGAATTAAAGGGAGAAAAAGGACCAATGTGCAATTTTCCTAAAGTCAACACATGGACCAACTAGATTAATGCATGTGTAACCAATAAGAATAAAGCATCTGTGTTGAATAGGAATTAAGCATCTGTGTAAGTCTTGAAAGTGCATGAAATGTGCACATGAAGATGAGAGGGAGATGATTCATATTTTTCCTCTCTCATTTTCTCTCCACTTCATCTTCTTCATCCCATCATTTTGCATGTAAGGAATCAAGCTATCTTAGGTGGAAATCAAGATAAAAGTTAGTGGATTTCTCTTCATCTTTATATTTTCTTGCTTTGCTTATGAAGAATTGGAATTATAAGGTTGGAATTGAGATTGAGATATGTATTTATGGTGTTTTGAGTTGGTAAGTCAAGCAAAGCCAAAAAGGAATGGACGGAAAGGTGTTAGAAGAACTACTTTGCCAATTTTAAGGTTTGGGACTACACTTAGTTTAATCTCTCTTTGGGTGTATGTTTGAATGACTAAAAAGATTAATTTGGATATGGAATGGTTGTCGGGATGGTGTGTTGGTGTTATCTTGTATGGAATTTGTTGAATATGATAAGAAAATATTGTGTAGTGGAATTATATCCAGACACATTGTTTGGGTCATTGCTCATCCTAAAGAACTCTAAATTAAGTAGTTTCATATGAAACCTAGGGCAAAGGACTAGAAATATATAGAAGAGTCTCTAACTTAATTCTAGCTTTATGACATTGAAAATTGAGATCAAAATTGGTGATCTAATGCTGCCTCTATTTTGGAGCAGCTTGTGATGTTTCATCAATATCTCATTATTTAGAAGTCCAACTAGCTTAATTTTTGGTTCTTTGGAAACTAAAGACATAGGGGAACAAATATCCAGAAGATCTAAAAACCTCATTCGAACGTTTTTTATATGCATATTACGGAACAAATATAGGTATGAATGGAGAGTGTTTATCATGATCATAACACAACATCAAGATCTTTTGTCACAAGTGTGACATAGGTATCACGATCTTGACCCATTAGAAAACTCTTCTATCATGATCAAGACACTCTAGACACGATTGTGACCCTAAAGAAGGGTCTTCTGTCATGACTGTGACCTTGTTTTTATTTTAGATTTTTTTATCGCATTATCCTAATCTTTTTGAATGTGTATGAAACTTTTAAACCACCCAGAAATAAATGAAATAGAACTTACCTTATGTGAATTAGTTGAATGAAAATTGGAATTTAAGATTGAGCATAACGCATACTAAAGAAAATTTACATGTACATAGATAATTTGTATGCATATGTATTGCTCATATGTGTATAGTATGATTATACAAGTGTAATTTTGATACCCTTCTAATGGTGGTAAGTTATGACTTACAAGTATGAACCCAAATACAAATTTTATGACTTGAAATGTATATCATATGTTTTTTCAATATATGAATTGTAAAATTAGCAAATGGTTAAAGCAAATGTTACAGTGTCTATTCTATTATCTTGATGGTAGATAGATAGGCATGCCTATAGGGTTACAGTGGAGCTACTACAATTTGACACTAATGGTATCTTCATTTCGAGACTATTGTGTCTCCACCGTTCAATGCCTTCGAATATCTGCAGTTTGATACTTTCTGGTATCTACAGTTTTAGTATCTTTGGATATTCACAACTCTCGCTGTATGAACGAGCATTTGCATTTGTATTGATAATTTGTATCAATAAGCGTTGAATATTAATGTTTGGCTTATAAATTTATAGTATATGAATAACATATTGAAGCATGTTTGCATTATGCACCTTGATTGAGTGTGTAATCACTATTTATATTAGTTGTGATTTTTATGAATGTCGGTGCTTGGTGAATGACTACTGTGAGTAGTCATTCACACTAAGTGTTTTCCCACTAAGCTTTCAAGCTTAACACTAGTATTAATCTGTATAGGTCATGTAACGAAAGAAATCGTAATGTTTTCTTTTGGATTATCATGTAAACGTAAAGATATAATACTACTTTTCAATGATAATGTTAAGTGATACGAAATTTTGTAATATGTATATGTATGACATTGAATAGAAAAATGTGTGACGATAATCCTTATGAATGAATATAAATGGATACCGTGACTATTTGTATAAGAATTTGGTTGTCATTTATGTGGATAGTTGTGGGCTCCGTATCGAGGGTGTTACGTAAATATTCTTTTTTTCAACTAATTGCAAGCTAGAGACATTGTCCTAATATAGCATAATGATAGCTCTAACTAATTTACCAGTTCATATAATTAGTTTCTTGTATGAAACATTACAAGTTTCTTTTTATTTGTCTATTTCTTAAAGAGAAAATAACTGAATGAACTTGAAGTGATTCGAGAAATCTATATAAAGGGTTACTTCATATTATTTTAACTAATGAAACTGTCTTGATGGTTCTTTTTTAATGCCTTATTTATGTTTAGAAGAAGGGTATCAACAAAATTTCTGCTAGAGTTCTCTACCATGTCCCAAAGCATGTCTCCAAAATCTCGATAAATAATTACGAAATAGAGGTGGATAATGTTCCAAACAAAGAGCATTAATCAATTTCTCATGGGTAAAGCATTTCAAACATTCAAAATAATTTCTCCAGAATTAATCAATTTAAGTATGTTAAATATTTATATTTTATTTTCAATAATTATGAGAATTAATTAATGTAAGAATGTAATTTTTTATATAAAAATAAATTAATTTAATATCAATATTAATAATTAATAATATAATAATAATAACATAATAAAAAATTAAACAAAGTTTTTATACTTTAACTTTTTTTATATAAATTTCATTTAAATATATTTTACTTTCAATTTTTATTATAAATTTCAGCTAAATAAATTTTTATTTTTAAAAGAAAACTAAAAAACTAAAAGCATAGAAGTAAAACCAAACAATAAAAAATTTAAACTTCTAAAAAACGACATCTATCTTTTTGCTTCCAAACCTACATCGTTTTCTATTTTTTTGTTTTCAAATTCACAAGAAAGAAAACATATTTGTCTGAGTTTTTAATTTTAATTTTTTTAGTTTCCAAAAATTTTGACAACCATAAAAAATAATTTTTAGTTTTTGTTTTTATTTACTATAAGTTAAATATATAATATATAATATATAATTATTAAATATATTAATTTGTAATATGAATTATGAATAATTTAATTTAATAATATATATTTAATTAATTAAAATTCATCATTAATAAGAATTGAGTATTTTAATTTTACTTAATAATTTTATTTAATTTTTAACTAAATTAAATAAATTTAATTTAATAATAATTAATAATTTCAAAAACTTTTATAATATCTTTAAAATATATAAATTTAATATAAAACTTGATTTAATAATTAAAATATATTTAAATAAATATTAATTTGTATTTAAAAAGTTAATTTTTAAATTATTTGTTTTAAGAAAATAAAATAATTTTATTAATAATTTATCAATAAATATTATATAAGAAATTAAAATAAGTTTATTTAACTAAAAAAAATTTATCTTTAAGTTTTGTGCTAGATTTTTGTTTTTATTAAAAAAAATAAAAAATCAAAAAGCATAACTGAAAAACAAAACCAACCGATCCTGATTTCAACGTTATTTTCATTTTCAATTTTAATTTAAAAATATAATGAATCAAGTTAGGTCGAGGTCGAGTTGGGCTTCAGATTATTTGGGCCTAGTTAGTGTGCAAGTTTGACTGCCTCAAGCCCAAGCTCAAGCCCAGTCCATTGTCAATTATCGGTGAACTTTTCAATAACTCTAAATTATAGCAATTATTTGCCTAATCCCCATTTTTCCAATTTTGATCTATAACAGAAAATTAATTGAGACATCTGCAAAGAGAAATACCAATTCCATAATTCCGTCAAAGAAGAGAATCCTTACCCCAGTACACAAAATACAGCACGTTTTATTTCACTTTCTGATCTACTTCATTTACGTTTATCTCCGTAATTCTACACAACTAGAAAACTATTTGTATCATAATAACAGCTTAAAGCAATAATTACCTTATCACCAAGTTAAATTTGCTTTAACAGTGGGGCAGTCTTTTCAACAAGCATTATTCATGTTGCTGCAAAGTGCAAACTAAAACTTGAACTTCTTACTAAATTAATGCAAGATTTATTCTTAACAACTCATATAATGCATAGGTGTCTCAGTCAAGGAGGTTTAGGACCCTATCATAGCCACATAATTGCATGACAGGTCAATCAAGGCATTCTTGTTCTTGCCTGAAAGCATGAAAGTAAGAAACAACTCAAAAGGAACATTTAAACTGAAAGAATGGAAACAAGAACCTGCTTACCATCCAGAATGAAGAATCCAAGATCAAGATATTTGTTCACTTGTGGAATTGAAAGAAACAGGAAGCAAATAATCGGCATTCAAATATCAAAGAAGCTGAGAGATTATTGCAAGCTTTGCCAAGAACATTTACTTGAACTTGCAAAGCCCCAGCAGCCAAAATATGAATCCTTCATTCCTTGTAACCATAATTTAGATTCTGTAATGTATAAAAAGGAGTTCTGTGTTTAAGGAACTATATTTGAAGAATGAAAAATAATGAAAAGAAGAGCCCCCTAAGAAAGCTAAAATTTTCTACTTCTGACTCTACAATAATGCAATGACTAGGTAAAGGTGTTGAAGTATTGATAACTGCAAAATCACTAACAATCAAGACGTAGCGCGTCTCAACTTGTCGTGCAGTCTTGATAATATGGGTGGCTCTGATTTGTGTACCTTTCCCATAGAAGCTTGTACCTGCCAATGGCAATTTTAAGCCAAGGCTTCATGTTCCCATTAAAGTGAATAACTGCAGCACTCTCAATCAGACGATTGTCTATGTTCATATCAAATCCTAAGCCTAACACATGCCATCTCCGGTCAAGTGGTTCGGTCAGTCCATAAAATGCCAGGAGAGCAGGAGGCAGTGTTCCCAGCTTCCACAATGTCCGTTCAGCATTCTGCTCCTGCCAGTGATGATAGCGTGCAGTCACATTTGCTTTCCTCCATGCTATCAAATCAAAAATGTTCATACCAAATGCCCATCCACATGCCTGGGGATCAAACTTTGAGCTGATGATCGGGTTTGAGAAATTGAGATATTTGTAATAACGATGAAATGCTTCCAGACAAGTTTCCACAGCTCCATTCACATTTCCATGCAAGTCCAAAGAAAAAAGTTGTGTCAGATCCTTCTGGACAACAACATCATCGTCAAGAAAGACTATCTTTTCCAGATGCGGGTAGATCTCAGGAATGTAAAAGCGAAGGTGACTGAGCAAAGACAAGTATTTAGGATTTCGTAGCTTTGGTACGACCTTCAGATCTTGATAACTTCCAAAATAGTAAGCTCGGATATCTTCATCGAGTAGTTGTTTGACAATAGGAGCATATGAAGCATTCAACCAAGAAAAATTTTCAATATTCTGCACTTCAATGGTGGCACCTTTAAAGTCATTACTGAGAAACCAAGCTTGCATTGCTCCAAAGCTGATCCCATTTGTGACTATATGGAATACAATCTGCTTTGGATGGTCAGCATTTGATATGGTGGAGTTTACAACCACAGACGTAGATAGAACATTGTCTGAGAATATGCAAAAGTGATAGAGATTGTTGTCAACAAGTCGGGGAGAGTTTTGTTTCTCCTCTGCAAGGTCTTGAAGATAAACCTTCTTAATCCAATCAGTTGTGAGTTTCATTTTCATGCAATGGAGGTTTTTGGGTACAGCTTCAGCAGCCATGTGACCAAAAATAGTGCTTTGAACTGTTGCTGCATTTGCACGCTCTTCAAGGGCTTGAATATGAGATTTCATTGTCATTATGGTGGTTGCAACATCATAATGAGCATCTTGTGCCTTGAAAATTAGATAGGACAGGCTACTGATAATTGGCACTGCTTCTTCTGCTGTTAAGGGCTCTCCTCTCATAGCAGTTTTTGAAAGTAAAAGTTGACACTTTCTGATCTTTTTGCTCAGCTCCCAAGCAAGGTGCAGGTTATTGTGTTCCTTTGCTATAACTACATAAGCTTTAGCGAGTACCATTTGCTCTGCCAGCTGCCTTGAGAAGGAACTAACACTTAAAATTTCTTTTGTAAAATTAAACTCATCACCGTTAACTGACTTGATTCTTGAGTTTGTTTCCTGGAAGAGGACAGTCAGCAATCAGTAACCTCCTTACCCTATACATACCTAATTCCTACAAACTACACATTTCAGTAACTAAAAGAACTGTTATTAAGGAAATGTTAGAATTCTAAGAAAGAATCAAAAGCCTTTGCGAAGCAAGCAAATGACATTTCTTTCTAAAGCATAACTGACCAACTACAGTGAAAACGATTCATAAACCAGGCAGGTAAGGAAATAAATCATTGCATAACACTCATAACTATATCTTTTGGAAGCAAGGGCAACTTTTTAGACCACTGTTGAGTTTTGCGTAATGACTTTATCACAGTCAAAACAGTAGAAACACAACGCTAAACATGTATTTTATAGCCTCTCTGTAAAGAATCTACGGTTAAAATCAGATTGTTCAAAGGTTGGTGTTGGTCATAATTTAACATTTGCCATGCATTAACATTCCTTAAGAAGCATGGGATCCCTACTAATGTGATCAGAGTCAGAAATATGAATTAGCAACAGGCTACCTAATTCTGAAACACAGAAAGTGATTCCGTGAGGTCTACTATAAGAAATGTCCACTTTTCATGCACAAAGAGCAAAAAAGCAGTGTGAAATGTTCCCAACAAACACATTTTACAGATGCGTTGAAAGAGCATCTCCAGTTTTGCAGTATTCCTCTATTTTGCAAACAGGTGGAGGGAAAAACTACATTGGACTTCACTCCTTCAGTTATGATCTCCAGTAGAAGGAGAAAGACATCGGTAGCTTCAATTTAGCCCAACATAGTAAAAATCTTGACATTTGGCAAACAGACACCACTATAGTAAAACTCCAACTCTCATCAACCTAAGGTTTACAACATTACACTCCACAAGTGAGGAGGCCATGCATGATCATAAAGCTTAAACATAACATTGCTGATAAATAAGCAGCTTTATGAGAAGTAATGGCTATTATTTCACTTCCATGGGCAGTTGTCAGTTAACCAAACAATGATCCGTAATGGCCATTATGGCTGTCATTGTGATGAAGTTATTTTACAGGACTAGCTAAATGAATCTTGGAGCTTTAATTGCTAAGTCTATCATGCAAAGCATCTCTGGTGGTCTTAGCAGAGAAACTGTTATAGCTATTTGAGGAATAAGTAGCCACTTATTTTGGAGAAAGATATTTTAGAATGGAATGGATAGTTTCAAATATTGAAATACTTTTTACCAGTGTGGAGAAGATCAAATTCAACATAAGATATCAATAACATCTAAGAAAGTTGCAAACTGGTATTAGTTTTTGGGAAATCAATCTTCCTACAAAGAGAACATATAATTTCATCTTAGATCAAATCGAAGTTAAACCAGTGTCCTTTTTTAGCAAGGACTAAACTATACTAGAGTATCCTTAAAGACTGCAATTTAATGTCTTGTTTTCACCCTTAAGAAAATTGAACTCAAACTATGAGTTAGACAAGAATATTCTCCTATCCATGAATTAAAATCCCTTAGATTAGCATGAATCAGCATAGCAGCCGCACCATAACATCTAAATGTTTTAAGTTTCAAATAAACCATGTTACGTTTATACTGGCTAGCATTAGCATTCCTCATAGTTTTTGTCCCAATCAAGAAGACTCGAATGGAACTATACAACTAAAACCAGATATTCACTAAAATATGAACACGGGAATCAAGCTCTTCAAACCAAGAGAGGATAGAAACTAAAATAGTTAGTGGAAGCAGTTCCTAACACCTCTACCTTTTTTTATTTTTTGTTGCATCTTCAGGCTAGTTTAGCCTACTCATTCAGGTAATCTTAGTCTCCAATATGCTGAAAAGAATGATTTTCTCTTACTCTGTCGCTCACCAGAATGCACACCAAAGGTAATGATGTTGAGAAGCATATAAATATCCTCCCTAACACGTAAATCCAACAAACCTCCCAATCGCAGTTTTTAAAGAAAATGGATGCAGATGTAGCCAAAAGACTATGCATAATAATTTTAGATATCATATATGTATCCTAAACATAAAGATCAAATAGTAACCGCCGACGTAACCAAACAATAAAGGACATGCAAATCTAAAATCCAGCAAGACCAGATCAAAATAAATGCAAAAATGATAGGATGAGAAACACAATAAACCTTACCACTAGAGGCCGCTGAACATGATCTTCTTGTTGATTGTGGTGAAACACAAACAACACGAATCCTGCAATTAAGAACATCCCAAGAAGTGGCCAGATCCACCGTGAAAACCTCCTCCTAACCGGGCGCCGAAACTCGGCCGCCCGCCTCCTCATCTTTCCTCGATCCTTCCCCGACAATTCACCACCAAAATATTAAGTTTCCCAATCGATCCATCTCTTCTTTCTCTATATTCTAGAAGAAAAACCAATCAAACACGACCAAACTTATAGCTTGAACAATAATGAGCCAAGCAGTGACCACTAGCTTACTCTGAAAAATGCATATACTTGAGACCAATGAATACAAAAGGGGCTACAGTCAACAACCAACCAAAAGAACAATGCTTCAGCTTAAATGAAAGGTGGAACTAGATTGAATTAGGAAGGAAAAGGCGATCTGGTTCGTAGCCTGTGTGCGTTTTTTGTGTGGGAAATAGTGAAAAATGACTTCTTTTTTAATCGTCTTAATCTTATAGTTTGATAAGGTCCGTGTTTGTGTAAAGATTGAGGGTTTAGGAGAGGGAAAGAAGATAATGGTCAGAGTTTGCCTCCGGTTACAAATCTAAAGACTTCTGTTTTAACAACTAGTGAATGACTAGAACGTCTCTACTTGGATCTTCGGAAAGAAAGAAACTTGATTCTGTATAAATAACAACCTCTATGTACTCCAAATCTCTTAATTTCGTTTCATAAAAAACGATTCAATTCGTACATAGCTAATGCTCTTTACTCGTTACCTACATTAGCCCTTTTTCATTACAATCTCATCTACACGTTATATTATAGATTAAATTTTTTTACCATAAGTCCGTATCAACCTTATTTTATACGATTTTATCCATATATTACATATTTATGTAGTTGAAATTGTATAGAACAAAGTTGGTACAAAATTATGAGTACAAAAAATCTGATCCATGATCAACTTTTTTTAACTTTTAACTTTTTATATCTAGGCGTAATTGCATTAATTATTTTTCAAGTGTCAATTAAACTAGAGTTTAGAACATTTAATGTATTTTTGTTTTTAATTAACCACCCTCTTTTAAATTTGAACATTATAATTTTTATAATCACAAATTGAAATTTTATTTTTTATTTTAAAAGTTGTAAAGAAGAATAATTTCATCACATGAACTTATTCTTTAAAAATAATGTGCATCTTATTTATTAATGATAAGGCTTTGAAGAGATGATTGATTGAAGAGTGGTTCTTCACCGAATGTCATAATTTCGAGTAACGGATAAATTTTTTAAAATTTATGTTTTTCTATTGAATTATTATTTAATTTTAAATCTTTATCATCAAATACTTATTTCAATATATACGTGATTTGAGTGTTATTAATTATATTTAAGAATCTGCGTTAAATATATTTGAAAAACAGCTTTAAATTTCTAATTATCAAAAAATAAAAGAACTCCAGGGTTGATTTGTGGATAAAAAGTGAAAGTAACATTATTAGTAGATCCTTGTTTCTTTTTTCATCGTATCATTAAGTAGATTTAATCCTGCGATGGGTTTATATTTAATATCTATTGTCGGTCGCTTTATCTCTCATTCTCTCCTCAACTTGATACTTGATAACGACTTCTTTCATTTTCTATGTTTCGAAAACAAGTGGGGGAAAAAAGACATGAACTCTCTGCCAAAGGTCAATGATACGGATCCACCAAGAAAAAATCATTCATCTTATGCAAATAACAGAAAGAAAACGTCAAAAAAAAACAAAAAGAAATAAATACAAAAAATAGGTTGTTCGTTTTCAATTCTCATTTCACACTGTATTAGCTTTGGTATCAAGTTTAGTTTGGTACGATAGTATCGATTAAAGTTGAATATTATTTTAGGTCATGTTTAAAATTTATAAAATAGCCTCTAATTATTTTTTAGTTACAAAATAATTCTTCAATATACTATATTATATAATTTATAATTTTTCATCAAATCTATCAAAGTAATAATAATATAAATTTAAATAATAACAATCTATTTATTTTTATTAATATTATTTTTCTCTTATTTCACATATAAACAATAACTACAACTAATATATAAAATATTATTTAATCATCTTATCGATATAAAATTAAAAATAATATAAAGTACTTAAAATATTGTATTTTTATCATATAATAAAGAGTAATTATATTAAAATATCAAATAAAAAGAATAATAAAATCTCATGATTCTATAAGTATTACAACTAGAGATTATCCATGAAGAACACGAGCTTGCAGCAAAAATTTTTACAGTCAAAAGTTTTAGGAGTGTTTGGTTAATAGGATTGGGAAGATATCAATAGATAAGAAATAATAAAAAATGCCAATTGAATGTATATTTTAATATTTGAGTTTTGAGGATTACTCCATAGCCTCCGAATATGAAATGAATGAAAATCATTCCTGGGCAAAATGTAAGTGACATAGGCGTGATAGATCGTTGTCACGCTTGTGACAAAAGTGGGTGTCACGCCTGTGACAAGAGTGCCAGGGCTCATGCCCATGACAAATTTTTTTATATAATAAAATAATATATTTAATTAGAATATATTAAATTTTGATATAAAAATTTACAAATATTTACTTATTTTTTAACAAAACAATATAAGTAATTAAATATCATTAATTAGAATATATTAAAATTAAATATAATTAATTAGAATATATCAAATTTTGATGCAAACAAAAATGTAACAAATTTTTATTTTTTTCCTTTTTAATAAAACAATATATTAATTAAATATAATTAATTAGAATAAATTAAAATTAAATACAATTAATTAGAATATATTAAAATTAAATATAATTAATTAGAATATATTAAAATTTGATATAAAAATTTAACAAACTTTTATTTTTTCCTGTTTTAGTAAAACAATATAATTAATTAGAATATATAAAAATTTGATGTAAAACAAAATTTTAACAAAATTTTATTTTTCAAAATTTTCAACAAACCAATCACTATCAATAGTAATAGTAATTATTCATTTGTCCTAACCAACCATCATAACTATACTGATTGTATCCATTTCTCATTTCTCACTATATTCATTCTTATTCCTACTACCATTGTCCCATATGAACCAAGAGCCCCTTATATTTATATTGTATATACAAAATTTAACATATGCATCCGATACAAGTGAAGTTAAAATAAGAGAAGAAATTAAAAACTCAAAACTTTATCAATCAAATATCCACTCAAATCGTATTGACCTTAATTCTTATTTGGCACAAAATTTTTATTTTTAAGAGGAACCTCATTATCACTATCATTCAAATTCATTGTATCAAATGACATGTCAATATTTTTCCTTCTAAGATTATCTTCCAATTCACTTTCTTCTATCAAGCTCAATTTCTCAAAAATCAATATGCTAAAATATCAGTATAGTTAAGGCAAATTGGAGCAACAAAACTACTTGTTTTATTAAAAGCCATAGTAAACAAATAAAATTAAATCATTAAGAAATTATATTAAACTTACTAATGATAATAACATGCATGTCTCGAAGATTTAAATTGTATCTAATAAAGACCAAGGCATTCAACCTTTTGTATTCCAATCTATTTCTTTTCTTGAAATTGATGAATTCAACTTTTCTTTAAATTGATGAATTCAAATATGCTCTAATTTTTTTTACACCCTGTTGTACTCACACATTATCTAATAATTCAAATTGTTAACCTTTACAATTATAGAACACAACTTTTAAATTAGTCTTGATAAGTGATTGCAAGACAATAAAAGCAAACTTATAAAAAAATAAAATAATGATTAATTTCTCAGAAGTAACAAAAGTGAAAAAATATATCTGGATTAAATTGATCTATTTGATAAATAGCAATGGACATCCCAAAATCACTAAAAGCATCCTTACTCCATATATGAGCTTAGGAGATCTTACATCATCTCATGGACAACAATTATTATAATAGTTAATAGCGTCTCCTATTAACTATGGTTTTCTTAGTAAAACTTACTATAAAATAGACACTTGGAATAAAAAATGCACTAACTACAAACAACAAAGAGTAAAGTTATATTTTTTCATCTCTCATTGATGACTACACTAACTACAAACAACAAAGAGTAAAGTTAAATTTTTTCATCTCTCATTTATGACTACAAGATAAGGTGTGTACAAAGAAGGCCTATTTTTCATATTGTCCTTGATTGTTTCCTTTACCTTATTAGAGTAGTGCTCTAAAGGCAATCATCTTTAGCACTTTGTACAAACTTTATTTTGATTAATAAAGTGAAAGGCAATTTTTCATTAATTTGATGTTCGTTTATTTATGAATTGATGTCTATCTTAAATTGAATTAATGAAGTCCATGATACAAAACATAGCATGAAGAAAATCATAATGAGATCATGATAATGAGATTCCTATAATGTGTAATTATGTTAGTGTTAAAGTTATGTAAATATAGTGCCCTGGAAAGCAAGTGTATTTACATGTAACTTAATTTTCTTCCAGTTACAGTTTTGTAATGAAAATATTTATTATTAATGAAACAAAAGAGTTTGGTTTTATATGTATGAGCATTATATAACTAGTCATAAGGTACCAAGATTCTTTTGTAAATAATACACATATACATGGAGATTTATGGGAAACATGTATATTATTATAATCTTAATTAATTAATTCACAGATGAATAATCAAGTCGGTAGTTTGATTATGGTTTAAACTGTAGTGTTGCGGATTATCTCCATGTAAGTAAAGGAGTTTACTTCAAGGGAATGATAATTTTTATATCATGATAGTAGTCGACTATCGATAATGGCATATTAAATGAATCTGGAATCAAGTATGTTTTCAAGAATAAAATAGGCCTTTACTTTAATCTTAAAATATACATTTTAGCATTTGCTTATTATGGACCACAATCTTGATGAGTAGTGAACTCATATGTGTTTCATTATAATTCTTGATATGATCGGAATGGATTTTTATAGAGTATTAATCTAGTGTTTGCATGTTGAAATTATTAATTGAAACATGTATTAGGGAACATTCACTCAAATAAAGAGTTTACAGTGATATCATCACTTCTAGATGTTTTATGGAGATTGGTGATTAAACCGGCGCCCAGAGTTTGATGGACTAGCTACCCATCAAGTCTTAACACCAAGATAAGATCTTGTGTGTTAATCACCATATAGAATCAAACGGGAGATCTAGAAAGAAAAACTAACATAAAGGCAAAATAGTAATTTTACCCTTTATTAAGCAGATGGCTACAATAAGGTTTATAATAGGGTTTACAATTGGACATATTATTTAAAATATGTATTCTCATAATATTTAGTAATTTAAGAGTTCAACTACTTGTTTTTAGTGGAATGATATTTAGTTAATAAGCTAGAATTAATTCTAATGAGATTAAATTAATTATGAGGTTATTGGAGCTTGAATTATCTAAGTCTAATAAGATTCCCTACTTGGCTTCAAGGAAGGTTATCAAGCAAAGTAAGAAATATAAATGGAGGTTTTAAAGCCTATGACTAAATGTTGGGCTTGTAATAATTAATAGTTAATTAGAAGCCCAAATGAACATTTAGAAATGGGCTAGACTTTGATTTAATTGAATTAATTAGATTAATTATATTAAAACAAAATATTTTAAAGAAAGGAGAAGGAATTTCGGTTTTATTGGGTTGAATGTGCAGCTGCACATTTAGCATTGAATTGCTAAATAAAGATGGTATTTATCATACTTTATCATCATTAAATGGAGTTATGATCTTACCATTAAATGGTTTAATAGTTATCTTTTAATGATAGCATGTAATATAACCTTTTTAGCATTCATTTGATTAAAGATGAAAGATGTGTAATGGATGGATTATCTTCCATCTTTCATCACTAGAAAACCGAAATTGACATGTTATATTAGTTGATTGGTCTTTTCATATAGCCATCTTGAAACAAATGGGAAGTGTCTCATTTAATGGCTTCTTTATGTTTGATTAAAGAAAGGTATGATGCATTGGATGCTCTCCCTTTCTTTCTTTTAATGCATAACCAAAATTGAGGTGTGTAAGAAAGGGTTCTTGCATTATTTTGACCAACTCTCTCCTTTCACCTATGCATGGCTGAAACCTTGAATGAGAAGAGTCTCATTGTTTCCTTCTTTCTTCTAAGAAAAATCTCCTCCAAACATTTCTTCTCCTTTCTCACCAAAAGATCTTGTTAAACAAGTTGTACAAGAAGAATAAGTGGTAAATCAAATTGGTTAAGGATACATCAACAAGAAGAGGAAAGATTGACAAAGAAAAAGCTTCAAAAGCAAAGCTAAAGATAGGGTTATATATAAGAAGAAGGAGAGGATAACACAGCGAGGAGTTAAAGTTGTAGTGAAGGAGTTAGTAATAATCTCTATCTTGTTTGTGTTTATTATCATCCTTATACCATATCATGTATAGATTGACATGACGATTTGGATATATTGTTTCCGTTGTAATTTAGATTTCTAAGAAATTTTGAAATCTACTGTTTCTCCAAATATCACATGCTTTCTTTTTCTGATCTAATAGTTAGGATCTAAATTATCCATATTCATAGGATTAATAAGACAAGACATTATTAATCTGGATATACTAGCATATGTTAAACTCCTTGATTTGATCAAATAGTGGATCTTACAAATTGTAAACATGAGATGTTTAGAGTTAACATGTGGATGCTTACTAAGAGTAGTAAGTACATCGGATGACCTGCTATGAGATTATATATCAAATGTTAATGATTAATCTCACTATAGAAATGGTGCAAATATCCTTACACTTGAGGTACTTAAGGATATCTTGGATACTGATCCTGTGCTTTGACATCATTTTTGTTGCCTTAAGACGAGGTCACTTAAAGGGTGGTGATTAGGTACACCTATTGGTATTCTAAGGTAATTAGGTAGCCAATAAAGGATTCACCACTCTTGATAGAAGGAGATAATACCCACTGCCTCTTGTCGGGGTAATTACTCAGAGCCTTTGGCCAGAGTAGTTATTTGTTATAAAGAGAGTCTTCAATGACACATAGAGTAATGAGATTTCAGGACAAGTACTAACATCACTTGGACTAGATGCGACACAGTCAGTCTAATGGGAGTTAACACATAGCCCATACTCCGAACCAAGTGGAGTATAGAATGGTGAAGGGACAAATTGCATGGTAATTATCTATGAAAAGGTTCGTATGTCGAATAATTAACTATCAAAAAGTTTATGTGTTAATCCACTTATATTATAGTAAATTAGCATCATAAAGCCCTTCATGATTTGCTTGAATTAAGAGTTAATTTAAGTGGCCTGAAACCATCCATAATTTGCTCGGATTAAGAGTTAATTCTAGTGCCCAAAATAACCGAGAACCTACAGGTCACACACATAAAAAATTAGATGAAAAACAAACTGTGCATGACTTTCATTGAAGTAGGCCACTATCGTGACTAAAGGCACAACAAATGATGCATAAGTGAGTTCTTCAATTATGTACACATGAACTAACAAGTTAAAAATACACTTAAGTGAAAGGATAAGGGTTCAGAAGTGTTCTGGAGTTAGAGAGAAGTGGTATTGGGTCTTGTTCATGCAATTGTTGCATGAATATAATAGCATGCAACATAATCTTGATATATCTCTTCATTTGAGCATCTGCTTGAACTCATCTTATTTGGTGCTCTAGCTACCCTTACACACTACTTTTTTTTCATCTTTGTGTGTTCCTGGGTGATCAAGGAAGGTGTTTGGTGTTTGCTATAACTTAAACAAGGAGAAGATTAAAGAAAGGAGGAGCATTATCAAAGGTATATGTGATGAAATTTCATGTTCTTATAATCTATGTATGCATGCATCTAAGATTCTGGAATTTTGGGGATGTTAAGGGGTTGAAATTTAGATTCTGACACTTCCATTGCCTTGTGCATGTGATACATGAATCCATAGCTCCCTTACATACCTTCTTTATGACATCATAAAATAACTCATTAGTGCCTTCTCATCACTATCATCTAGACAAAGTACTCTCAACAAAGGTTTATAAACTCATATTACAAATTGACATTGAGATCAAAATTCATAATCTTCAAGTATAATTCTAGAAACCTCTACTCTAGCATTAGGCATGGCATACTGAGATGCAACTTACTTATCACTTATAAACATTTGCCTAAACTATTTCTTCATAAAAAAACACTACAGTGATAAGAAATTAGATCCAAATCTTTTAATAACATGATGACACAAATTTATACCATTAGTGAAGTCCTTTCATATAGGATTATGGATGAACTTGGTCACTTTTTTAAACTTTATACACAGTTTCATCAATAATAGTAAAGTATCTAGCATCTCCTATATTTTGCAAAATAAGGTCAATGCAATGTGTAGCATAATGAATTCAATAAAAAGAATTATACCTACTTTGCAATATTTTTCTAGCTATTTTGTAAGTAGAATTATTGTCAGTAATGAACTGAAGAATTATTGTCAGTAATGAACTGAACAATAATTTCTATCCCAAATTTATGCACGACTTCATCAAGAAACTGAAACAGAGTATCATCATTTCTATCAAGGCCATATGCATTAATAAACTTACAGACATTGTCCCCTTAGCAAAATAAACCAAAAATTTTAATAATAGGCTTATGTCTTCTATTTGTCTAACCATCACACATGATTGAACACTTCTAAGTTGTCTAAATCACTCTTCTTTCATCAAAATACCTATTTATTTCATAAATAAAGATGCTCGCAAGTTTACCTCTATAGTCATCAATTGAAGGAGCTTTATATCCTCGATGGTAAAAGGCATATCTATTATAGGCTAGTAATAATAAGACTGGGCAGTATTGAATGGTATACCTTAATCACACTACAACCTAGCCATTATCATATCCATATTATGGGTCTTTTTCTTTATATTTTAAGGCACTATGGATTGAAGGCTAAGCTCCAGGAGTTGCTCATAGCGCAAAAGAAGTTAACACTTGTCTTCTCTTTTTCCTCATATCAGGTGCAAGATTATATCTCATTGGGTAGGAAAACCACCTTTAACATCCCCACTATCCTCTTAACCACCAGAATAACAACTTCCACTACCACTTTTGTAATTCAATCTTTGCCTTTTTTTCTTTCTGATGCTAATACACGTCAAATAAAGTTTTCATTCGTCATTTTACATCATGGCTCATATTCTTACATGGCTCAATATCACTTTTGATCCCAACTAAATGTTTTTTTAAATCTTGTGATTCCCACACCTTTCAAATATTTGTTACAATATAAGCAAAAGGTATAGTTCTTCATTCCGGGAACCAATCTAGTATAAACCCAAGCTAGATCATCAAATCATCCTGAGATGACTTAATTATTAGGAGTACTTGAATTTTCTTCCATTTATCCATAAAAATTAACGAAGACATATCAATTTACATCTGTGAAAGATAAAAATTATTGCATATAAAAGTAAATTTATTCAATCATATTCAATCATTTTCAATGCTATAATTGTAACATCCCATCACCGATGGGAAGGATAAAATGGTAAAGTTGGATCGGATTGTGAATGGGTTGTATACATGCATAAATTGGCCTTTATATGGATATGATTGATAAATTTGGCAAATGCACATGATCGTACTGGCACTCGTGACAATTCCCGTCATATGTATCTATAAGTAAAATTTTAGTGAAAAAAATGTGATGTTAATGTTGGAAAAATGAAATTGGAGTGATTTATGTGTTTTCTGTATAGAATTGCAAGGTGGGTACCGATGAGATTTTCGGTACTGAAAATGACTGTCCAAATTGGCACTCCAATCAAAGACCTGATTTAGAAATTTTGTCTTGGTATGAGCTATTGGAATTTGGAAAGATTTATGAAAATCAAAGTGAATGAACTGATTGAATTAGAAATTGATAGTCATGAAAGTGAGTGAATCTGAAGAAATTGAACTTCAATTCAGTCCCTAAAAGTCCAAAATTCTAAAGTAAAATAGTAAAGTTGTGAGAATTTGTATAAGGGCAATTTGGGCATGATGCTTAAGATTATAAGGCTTAAGTTTAAAGGAAGGGGCAAAATGGACTTTTCACATTTGGTAAGGGTATAAATAGTAGGAATTAGGGTTTTATTTGGGAAAAGAGGAAGATTGCCGTGGGAGAAGAAGAAGAGAAGAAGAGAATGGGTTTTTGAGAAAAATCATAAAGAGTTTGAGGATTTTGAAGCCAGATCAAGTAAGTTTAAACTTCTTTCCTCTTGATTAACTTATTGATGCATTAATTGATTTGGTAAAAGTGATGGATTGGGTTGATTATGCTTGGTTTAGGGTTTTCGGTCTTGATGATTTTCTGATGGTTTTGTGAATGATATTGGTTGTAATAAGTTAGAAAATGATGTGTAAATAATGTTTTAGTGTTTAGGTGAATGATGTTCTGAAAGATGAGGAGAATTGGATTGAATTTGCTGAAAAATCGGGTTTAGGAGGGCTTGCAGTGCTCGCACGTCGCGACATGTTCATCGCACGCCGACGTCGCGGCGTAGGCACGCTGCGGCGCACACTTGCGCCCTCGCTGCGGCGAGCTTCTTCACGCTGCGGCGAGCTACTGTTCCCAGAAAATATGTTTTGGTTTTTAAGCCATAACTTTTTATACCGCTATTCAGATGAGATAATTTTGGATTTGTTATAAACTAGAGACAAGGGTCTATATGTTTATGAAAAAGGGGAGTGTTGAAACCGTCTTTTTTTTAGTTCTCGATATTGGAGGGAAGTTTAGTGTAAAGTATGGTTTCGGCATAATGTTAGTCCATATATGTTGGGCAATGATTTTAAGATTTCTGAAACAAATTGAAAAAAATTTAAGTGTCTATTGAGTTCTGTTATTGAGTAAAGGTTGTGATGGGGATTTTGAGATAGTACCAGAATGTCACGAAAGTGCATAGTACGTATCATTAGATTGCTACATGTGCATTATTGCTGAATTGGACAATGTGTTAAATATGTGTGTTTTGGTTTAGGATAGAGGCACTGTTGGAACTTCAGCCCACCAACATCGCAGAGACTTCCTGATGTTAGCACGGAAGTCAGGTGAGTGACCTAGACGGTCCTCCAATTATTGTGTGTGTCATAATTATGTGATTGATTATGTGAGGAATAATGGTGGGACTGTATTCAATTTGAACTCCGGACAGAGTATTATGTTATAGAAGTGTTATGGGTATGTGACATTGGGATTGTGTTTTTAATATGACAAAGTGTGAATTAATTGTCTGATCGTGATAATTTGGGAATGATAGTGATATAGGAATACGTGAATAAAGTGATTGAATTGTTACATAAATGATTTCGTGAGTAAAGTGATTGAATTGTGTCACACGCCATTCATACATGAATGCAAAGTCAATTAATGACAGTTGTGACCGGAACAGTGTATTACTGACTAGAGCTTTTAGCTCAACGTTATATATTGGGCTTTGAGCCTCACACAGTTTCAGAGCTGATTAGCTCAACGATTAATGAGCCCTTAAAGGGGACAGTTTCAGAGCCTATTGGCTCAATGATCAATGAGCCCTTAATGGGACAGTTTCAGAGCCTATTGG
>JANIJH010000007.1:26104367-26131134 GCA_024520975.1 Erythroxylum areolatum | reverse complement strand
AAAAATTTCTATTCATGTATATATGGAGGCCATATTATGCATAATCATGCCGAGATAAGTTTACACACTCATAACCCGTCCCAAATTACTATTTTACCCTTCCCATTGGTGATGGGATGTTACATATAATACCTATTAAAAGGGTCATAAACTAAAATCCTTTTTGAATCTAGAAAACCTAAAAATAATTTAAATCATTCTATAAAGTCTTTGAAAGATTTTACCCTAATCTAAAAAGATCTTATGGCTTTCTTTTAAATAGCTTATACTTGATTGCCTTTATTTATGTTATGATCTAAACATATATCTAAACTCCCAAATCTGAATTTTTATTGTCTAATAATGAATCATTCACCTTCACTCCTTCAATTTAATAAACATAAAAGTATGAATAAAACTACAATTTCATTAAACCAAAGAATTAATTAGATTATGTCACATCCTAGGTTCTTCTAACCTAAATCTAGATCCATGTTAGTTCATAAACACATAAAGAATATCAACATAAAAACAATAAAGAAAACAATATAAAGATGTCATGTTCTTGAATCTTAAAAATCTCCAAAGAGTTGTTGAATCCTTCCTCTATCTCTAATGAATGGTGAACTCTTGATCATACATAATGGAAAATAATTTCAAAGTAAATTTTTTATTTTTTTGGCTAAATAACTTATCTTTTATACCTCCTCCACTTACTAAAACCAAAACCCTAACTTTAAATAAGCTATTTTTTTTTTGTTTTCCAATTCACGGCCAAAATACCAATCTCTTGTAAGCTCCACTACACTACTCTAAACCATCAAAAAGAATTGAAAATAAATAACTGAAATCATTTTTTCAATGTAGGAATGATTCATTTTTTCGTTATACACACTTGTATCAAAGTTATAACACTCCCATCATTTAAAGGAATAAATTTCTATCAATTTAAATTATGCAAAACACTCCCTTACAATAAACATCAACATAATAGGCATTTCATCAAAAACCTTACATGCATCAGAAATTTATCCCAACATCACAACCAAAATCAAGTCTTTTCCCATCTATCACTAACATTTATATCGTAAAATTGTTTTCCAATCACATAATACACAATTAAATGAAAGTAATCAAATACCCAAATTAACTTTCATCCAATATACAAAAAAACATATGACAGTGGCTACAAAAATACCTCTACTGAAGGACATGATGATAGTGGGTAGAGAAGAAAAATGCCGATGTGCAGAAGAGGAGTCTATGACAGAGAAACCAGAGAGAAGAAAATTGCACGAAAGGAGAGAATGAAGCTGACAAAGAAGAAAATTTTGGTTTACTTTAAAATGATGAAATCGAATCAGATGACGACTTTTACCTTCAAAATTTACCGACAGAAAAATTTGTGTTGGTAAACTCAAAAACTTTTTTATTCCGCTAATAATTCCTACCTTCTTTACTAACAAAAATTTTATACCGTCGCTAAAGTCTGTCAAAAATTTTGCCGAGATGATTTCTCTTCATATTTACTGACGGAAAACTACTACCCTTAAAAGAAAATGTTTTCATTAATGTTAGAGACGAAATTTGATTTTTTGTCAGTAATTTGCAACGGTTTCATTTTTTTCGTTAATTTTTCATCGCTAATTTCTACTTTTCTTGTAGCGTATCTTCTTAAGTTTATAACAATTACCTCTAATATCACAAAAATTTCCCTTTTGCTGGAAACATAAAAAAGAATCAACTAGGTGGAGGCGAGAAAGGAGATTAATCAAGCTGTATAGGTCATTAAGGCAATACATCGTGATATCTTTAGAAATATCAAGCTCTCCTTGCAATATATTAAGATGACACTTATTGGGCGCCAGGTGAGCATCCAATAGAGAGCAATGACATGGTTAAGAAATGATGTCCTCATCATCTGTAGGTAGCTCATTGATGTGGCTCAAAAGAAGCTCATAAGGATCATCATCATATGATAAAGACTCATAGACTGGGACAAGTGTTGAGGCTAGAAATGTTGTCATTAGTGTGGTTTGGTCATTTGACCATTAATTAGTCAATATCACATATGTTAAGAGTAGTAGAAGCAAAAAAGAAATCAAATTCAATCTTATATCCAGTGGGAGAAATATGAAAGCTCTGGAAGATAGGCTACGAATGAGGGCATATAGAATGTTTGTTTCTTCTTTTTGTTTTTATGGAAATTGACCATATTGAAGAAAGAAACCAAAATGAATACCCTCTCCTAACATAAGAGCAGAGTGAAACTAAAGGTCAATATGGCCTAGAAAAGTAAAATAGCCAATAATAGACACAAAATTATATTTGATGAAAAGATGGTATAAATGAGGAATGATATTAAGGCCATAAACATCATTGGGATTGTAATGGACATCTTTATAGAGTTCTAACTTAAAAATGATTTTAAGTCGATTGAGCATTGAGAATACCTAAGATCTCATTGACAAGATCATAAGTAAGGTGGATTTCGACATCATTGATTTTGTAGAAAATATAGGTTTAACCATGAATCACCTTAAGACGGAGATTGGTATAGAATAACCTAACATTGGTAGGGTTAATAAGTCTTGGTAAGAAGGGATTCCCACCTTTAATCAATGAAATAATGAAGAATGCCATAATCCTTGAATTGGTCTAAATTGGTAAAGGACACAACACAATTTTTATACAGTTATCAGGAAGCATAGTCTTGGAATTGAGGAGAATCGGTATTAAGGTACTTATCTTCACTAAGTGTGGATATGGAAGGAGAAGGTCTCGGTGATCTCTCTTACATCCTATGACTTCTAGATGGTGTATAGGCAAACTTACCTCGAATGATAGTCCTAGGTATAGGAGTAAGGTTTTTTTTTTTAGTTCTAGCCATAAGATAGAGAGAGACAGAGGGGGTGAGTTATAAGATGAGGGGTAAAAAAAATGGTTTGGAGATAGACTAATGACTTAAGTATAAAAGATTACCTACAATAGAGAGAAGATAAGCAAAATATGCACATAAGCACATAAATGGGTAGGTTAATAAGACAGTGAGAATTTGGGCTAAATAATCAAAAAAAATTATACAAAATAAATGCAATTCAATGCAATTTGTAGTTAAAAAATCTTAAAACAATGTGATATTGAATGAAAAATATTTAATTTTGAGAATTGATGCATAAATAAGAAGTCCCTAATTATCATTTAGGTAAAGCAATCAAATAGTTTGATTTGAAAAAATTAAATATAATGGTAGGTAATTCATAGTAAAAAAAGGCTTAAACCAATCATAAATTGAATTAAGAAGGCTTCAATTTTGAAAAGTAATGAATAAAGTAGAAAGTTCCAATTATCATGCAGAAAAAATGATAATTTTTTTATTTTGATAAAATTCAAATCAATTGAGAGTCAAGAAAGCTTAAATTAGTCATGAATTGAACTAAGGATCCTCTAATTTAAAAAAATTCAATACAATGAAGGAAAATTCAACATGAAATTTCATATTAATTTCGTAATTAATCAACACAATTAATTAACCCTAGAATTGCAACATACTAGATTCAATAATTGTATAGACAAATACCTGGAAATTGTGGAACAAATAAATCCATTGTTGTTTTCTATGAAGCGACGTGACAGAGACATAGAGGATTGACTACTATTATTCCAAACCCTGATTAGAAAAAAAACACGTACAATTCTCAATGGGGCGACTGTATTTAAGGTTGGCTAGTAGTAGGGCTTCCTGTGCACTACAAAACATGGGCCAAGCCTACCCATCATAGCAAGCCCATAAACATAGGCCCAATGACACGTTAAAGAGAGAATTAACAAACCCAATTATCTTGACATCAAAGTAATCAGTGTTTGCACAAAATTATGTTTATTATGTTAGTCTACAAAATTAATGACAAAATTCTATCATTCTCCCACTTGGACAGCATAGTCAACATCAATGAACAATAGAAACAAATCTCTAGATTAATATAACAATATGTGGCCAAAATAGGATGTCAAAGAAGAGCCAACAATCTCTCAGTCATAAGTCCAAAATGAGATTACAAGTACCTCAACAGTATAGAAATCAGACCCGATAGGAGTACTGATAACATATATGCAAGATACCTATACCTCGATGACCTAAACAAAATGTGTCATAAAGAAATGCACACAAAATTGTGATCCATTTGTGCAATTCCAAACAAAATGGGCTAAGCATCCACTCAAGATGCCAACTGAGATTTAACAAAATATCTCATAACAACAAATTGAGACTGGGTACAAAATGTCTCCAACAAAATGCCAAATATATACAAATATTTAAACGTATCTGCGCAGTATATCAATAACAATAATTGCAACAATTATAAGCAAAAGTCTTTAGACTGAATAACAAAATAGTTAAATAAAATCTTGCTATCAAAATTAACATAAAAGATAGACTCCCACTAATCCAAGGCATTAAAAGATCTAAATAGACTCATACGGGTTACATGACTCATAAAATCCATAACAGTCAAGCCTTTGGTTAGAGGATCTGTTACCATAAGATCGGTGGGTATATGCTCTATACGAGTATGAAACTCCTTAATCTTCTCTCTAACAAATATATACTTTGTATCAAAATGCTTCGAACGCTTGGAGTTCTTGCATGTTTGAGAGGAGCCCACCACAACAGAGTTATCACAATATATGGTTAGAGGTCTGGAAACACTCTCCACGAGATGAAGCTCATAAATGAAATTCTTCAACCATATTGTCTGTCGAGTAGCTTCGTAACAAACCACATACTCTACCTCCATAGTTGAAGTTGTTGTAAGTGTTTGTTTAACACTTTTCTAAGATACAGCTCCTCCAGCAAGCATGAAGATATATCCTGATGTGGATTTGTGATCATCAAGGCAGCCACCATAATCAGAATCAGAATAACCTATCACCTTAAGGTGATCAGACATCCTGTGAGTGAGCATGTAATCTTTAGTACCTTATAGGTACCTCGGAACTCATTTCACAGCTTGCCAATGACCCACACCAGGGTTGCTCAAGTATCTCCCAAGAACACCAACAGTAAAGGCAATACCAGGACGTGTACAAACTGAGCATACATAAGAATGCCAATAGCAGAAGCATATGGGACCTTTTCCATCTCTAACATTTCTTTATCTTTTTTAGGACACTAGCTATTCGAGAGTTTGTCACCCTTTTGGATAGGTGCACTGCAAGGATTACAAGTCTTCATGTTGAATCTATTCAAGATCCTTTCAATATACCTTTTCTGAGACAAAGTAAGAACACCACGAGAACTATTATGATGAATTTCAATGCCCAGAACAAAAGAAGCATCGCTAAGATCTTTCATATCAAAATGAACTGTCAACATTTGTTTAGTCTCAGAAAGAAAACCCATATCATTACTAGCTAAAAGAATATTATCATATATAAGACAAGAATAATGAATTTTCTCCCACTATTCTTCAAGTAAATGCATTGATCAACAACATTTTCTTTAAAACCAAGAGAGCAAACAATTTGGTCAAATTTTAAGTGCCATTATTTGGAGGCTTGTTGCAACCCATAAATGGATTTTCTCAATTTAAATACCTTGTGTTCCTAACCTTTCTCAACAAAACCAGCAGGCTGATTCATAAACACATCTTCATACAAATCACCATTTAGGAAAGTAGTTTTCACATCCATTTGATGGAGCTCCAAATCAAAATGAGCAACCAAAGCCATCACAATGTGTAATGAATCTTTAGTAGAGACCGGAGAAAAGGTCTCTTTATAGTCTATACCTTCCCTCTGGTTATACCCCTTTGCAACAAGTCTGGCTTTGTACCTTTATATCTCACCTCTAGCATCACATTTAGTCTTTAAAACCCATTTACACCTAACAATTTTACAACCACTAGGTAATTCCACTCAATCCCAAACGCCATTTGTACTCATAGAAGCTACCTCATCTTCCATGGCTGCCAACCATTTTGAACTATGAGGGCCAGAAATGGCATCTTGAAAAGAAATTGGATCTGAGTCTTCAACTAAATTGAATTCATGCTCTTCCAAGTAAATGTAATAGTCTCGAAATTTAGAAGACTCAGTGGATTTAGGAATCCTTTCAGATCTCCTAGGTGGAACTACAACCACATCTGGGACTTCAGTATCAATGCCAACCTGTTGACAAATTTCAACATCATTTCTTGGATCAACAACATCATTATAAATCAGAGGAGACTTAATTGCCTCAGGATGAAAAATAATAGGTGTAGGAACAATAACCCGATCCTCTCTAAAATCAACAACACGAGATTTATGCCTTTCATTATGTTCCATGTCCCCTTTAAAATAGACAGCACGATCTGATTCAATGACTCTAGTAGTGTGATTGGGACAATAGAATCTTGAACCTCTTGAGCCAGTACAATAACCAATAAAGTAACCTGAAATAGTTCTAGGATCAAGCTTCTTTAGCCAAGGATTATAAATCTTCACCTCAGCCTTATAGTCCCAAACACGGAAATGCTTCAAACTGGACTTCTTTCCTGATATAAGCTCAAAAGGAGTCTTTGGTACAGACTTACTAGGAATATGATTGAGAACATAAACAACAGTCCTCAAGGCGTCTCCCCACAAGAACTCTGGTAAGGTGGAGTGACTAAGCACGCAACTAACCATCTCTATAAGAGTACGATTTCGTCTCTCTTCAATCCCAATTTGTTGAGGAGTGCCAGGCATGGTATATTGCGCCTAAATTCCACAATCCTGCAAGTATCTAACAAAAGGGCAGGGTTTCTTCCAGTTTCATCATACCGACCATAATACTCACCACCTCTATCAGATCTTACACATTTAATCTACTTCCCAAGTTGAAATTCAGATTTCTCATGCAATAATTCAATTCAACCATACCGAGAAAAATCATCAATAAAGGTGATGAAGTACCTATAGCCTCCCATGGCAATTGGAGTAATGGGTCAACAGATGTCTGTGTGAATTATCTGTAATGGTTCTTCCTTCCTAGTCACTTTCTCCTTTCTTACTTTAGTTGTAAACTTCCCCTTTAGGCAATCAACACAAGTTTCAAAATCAGAGAAGTCCAAATCATGCAAAATAGTTCCCTTAATCAACCTCTCCATTCTCTTTTTAAAGATATGTCCTAACCGTTTATACCACAACATAGAAGATTTTTCAGCTACTCTCCCACATTTCTTTCCAACAACAACATTAACATCATTATACGGTCGGTCAAAATGAGAAGAATTAGCAATTAGCATAAACAATCCATCACGCATAATTGCAAAACCAACAATAGCAGAATCATAGTACAAAACAATACCATTATTGATTATATGGAAAATGTATCCACAACTGTGTAAAACAGAAACTGAAATCAAATTCCTTCTTATAGAAGGCACATAAATAGTATCTTTCAAAAGTAAATCATGTCCAATACTCAACTTCAAGGAAACTACTCCTATGTGCTCAACATTAACATTAAATCCATCTTCTAGTTGCACCATTAACTCTCCTTTATTTGGTTTCCACCTTCTTTTGAACTCCTACAATGAGTTCGTTACAAGAATAGTTGCACCAGTGTCTAACCACCATGAATTAGGAGGAACATCAACCAGATTTGATTCAAAACAAACAAAGATTTGAGGTATACCTTCCTTCTTTGCCAACCAATTCTTAAACTTCTCACAGTCACGCTACCTATGCCCATATTCTTTACAAAAGTTGTAGCTTCCATTAAAAACAGGCTTATGCTTAGCATCAGAACTCTCACCAGGCCCAGAAGGTAATGCAGGTTTATCATTCCCCTTCTTCTTAAATTGACGCTTACTCTGTTTGTTTCTGTAAAATTTCTTCTTGTCACTACTCTTGTGAGAAGTGTGGTGATTACTGTGGGACTTTCCTTTCTTTGTAGTATGTTCCTATTGAATAAGAATGGAAATCAACTAATCAATGCTCCATTGATCTTTCTGAGCATGATAAGTAGTCCTGAGAACATCAAACTCAGATGGAAGAGATTCAAACACCTGCCAGATCAGATAATCCTCCCCTAGCACAACTTTCATGGCCTTCAACTTGTTATACTAGTTCATAAGCTTCATAACGTGCTCACGAACACCACCCACACCATCATACTTGGTATTCGACAATAAAGACAAGTAATTAGACTTTTCAGTCTTATCAAACTTCTGGAATTTTTCACCAACAGCCTCGAGATAATTTTTGGCATTATCAACTTCTGTGATGCTCTTTTTAATGGTCTTGTCCATTGTGTACTTGATGGTCATCAAACAAATCTTGTTAGACTGAACCCACTTATCATATTTAGCTCTATCTACAACGGAAGACTCAACAGTGGGTTGTGTAGGCTCATCCTCAATGAGAGCAACATCAATATTAGAAACCGTTAAAAAAAGGTTCAAAGATTCAAGCCAGTCCTCATAATTAGTCCCACTCAACTTAATCAAAGAATTCAAAGCTAGAAATTGATACAAAGCAGGGAGATTTATCAAATGTATCAACAACTAGCATAATTGGGCAAACAACACAGCTAGGTTCTCATGCAATTACAATCCTGCCTAAGGGTCTCGAATTACAACACAGATCACCCAGAACATTAAACTATGCCCTAAAGCTAATATCGATAGGATATTGAAAACTTTAAAGACATAATTCAATGAATTAAATAAAAAATTAGAAACCACATTGATAAAGACAAACCGATAGGGTAAGTGCATCATTGACGTAGTATCTAAAGTATGCCCAATAACAATATCACAAAAGCAATTTGTTATAATTGGTCTCATGATGGACGAGCTCACAATTACACAAAATGAATGACAATAGGTCAATAACATTCCCCAAGATTGTTCCCCTAGGTTCAATTAGCACCATAATTACAAAATTAACCATAGTAATCATATAATATAACATTTTATGCATAAATTACATCCAAAATTAATTTTGTTGCATAACTACATAACACTGAGAGTACACAAGACCCCACAAGCCCAAATAGTACTATAAACAAGTACAAAAACTTTCAAGGAAAAATTTAGAGAGTACATTATATGTTTATTATTTTTAAAATTCAGAAAAATAAAATAAATTTTCTAGAATTCAAAAAATTCCAAAAAAATACCATAAAATAGAACTGGGAAAGTGGAGCAAATACGAAAATTTTGGGGGGAAACGGCCACCAGAGGTGTCCGCACGTGCCACCAGTGCATGTGGGGAAGATGCTGGCGGGTCGGATTTCATCTTCTCCACCCGAAAACTAGCAATTCGGGTTGTCCGACCTGGTTTGCGACCCAGTTTAGAAAACCGTCCACAACTCCTTTAATTTTGATCCGTTTTCAATGAAATTGGTGTCATTAGATTCAAAATTTAACTATCTATCAAACCCCTCAATCAATTTCATGAAAAAGGCTACTGAAAGGGTTCGGAAAAAATCAAAAGATACTGTTTTTTGACAAAAAAGAATGGTTTTCATGGTTTGTTTTCAAGTTCTGGGATTTTAAAGAACAAACAGAAAATTCAACACCAAACCGAACAGATCAACAACAACAAAATTCAGTTTCGCAAAAAAAATTAACAAAACTAAAAATCTCCAAATTCCATGAAATTAATATCTCGAAAATTACCCGCAATTAGTAGTCACAATCTGGGTTAATTGGAGCTCTGATATTAATTGAAGGAAAATTCAACACGAAATTTCAGATTAATTTCGTAATTAATAAACACAATTAATTAACCATAGAATTGCAACAAACTAGATTCAATAATTGTATAGACAAATACCTGGAAATTGTGGAACAAATGAATCCATTGTTGTTTTTCTGTGAAGCGACGTGACAGAGATGCAAAGGATTGACTACTGCTATTCCAAACCCTGATTAGAAAAAAAACATGTACAGTTCTCAATAGGGCGACTGTATTTAAGGTCGGCTAGCAGTAGGGCCTCCTGTGTACTATAAAACATGGGCCAACCCTACCCATCATAGCAAACCCACGAATATAGGCCCAATGACGCGTTAAAGAGCGAATTAACAAGCCCAGTTATCTTGACATCAAATTAATCGGGGTTTGCAAAAAATTATGTTTATTATGCTAGTCCACAAAATTAATGACAAAATTTTATCATGCAATACACACGAAATTAGGCAATTCCTAATTCTAAAATGCCAATTCACCTATACGTTAAATTGTTGCAATTAAATGTGTCATGAAATTGAATGCATGGGCAGGCACATTCTTACTAGAAATTGAGATGAAAAGCTAAAGGAACCATCAAATGAATAGGAAATTTGAAATTTGTGAAGGTTAGGGTTTACCTGGGAGAGTGAATTGAGAGTGGCAGAGGAAGGAGAAAACACCTAAGAGTGTTGTAGAGTTGAACAGAGTGAGATGATGTTGAAGGAGGTGAGGCCTGTATAGGCTTTCTAAAAAAAAATACAAGGGGAGATAGGTGAGGAATAAATAGCATAAGCACACAAAAGTTTTGTTATTGAGGGTTATTTGAAGTGAAAGCAGGTATGAAGGCTAGGGGTGAAGAGATTTGCTGAAAGGGAGAGATAGGTGTGAGTGACTGATGAGAAAGAAGAAGACAAGCATTTATATTTTAAGTAAATTTGATATATTAGTCAATCAGTGGATGATATTGATCAACCAATGATTATTATTGGTCAACAAATGTTGGCAACTAAAAGAAATTCAAGGTTCAATAATATTGGTCAATCATTTAGAGTATTTGTTTGACCAGTATATGTGACTCTCCCAGACTCTTAGGAAAGAAAAGATATTATAGAGTTAATAGTATTGGTTCACCATTAAAGGGTTTTGATCGACCAGTCAAGTGGCAATATAAGGAGCAAACTCTTAGGTGAAAAATTAACTATAGTTAGTTATAAAAATTTATATTAAAATTTTTAGATATTAAATTAAATTATAGAAATTCAAATTAACTTTACAATAACTTTAGAAACTATTTTATCCAAGGGAATTTCCTTCAATAATCCCTAATTCTTTTCTAATTGAATAAGATCTATCATCACTTATAGGTTTAGTAAAAATGTTGACCAATTGGTATTGTGCATCAATGAATTCTAACTCAATGTTTAAATTTTTCATAGGATCTCTATTGAAATGACATTTAATTTCTATATAATTTATCCTAAAATTTTAAATAGGATTCTTTGTGAGATAAATAAAACATGTATTATCACACTTTATCTATATCTTAGTGGGATCTATTCTATAATCTTTAAGTTATTGTCTAAGCCAAAGGATTTGAACTCAATAACTATGGACCTCCATATATTTAGCTTCTACTGTAGGTAAAGCAACCTAATTTTGTTTTTAGCTGATCCAAATAAACTAATACATTTCCTAAGACTTGACAAGTATCACATGTGTTCTTTCTATCCAAAAGACTACTAGTAAAATTCATATTCAAATAACCAATTAAGTCAAAGAACATATTTTTATGATATCAAATTCCTATTGAAATGGTTCCATATATGTATCTAACAATGTGCTTAACAGCTAATAGACATGATTCTCTAAGGATGGATTGAAGTCTTACATATAAGCAAACAATAAACATGATGTTGGGCCTACTTATGATAAGATAAAGTAAGATACCAATCATACCTTAATAGAGCTTTATGACAAGGTGTCGTTACCCTTGTAAATTAACCCTACACGAATAACAGGTAGTATATAGGAGTAGGAATCGTTTCGTCAAAGATCTGATTATGGAATGCTAACTATCATCAAAAATGTCAACAAAATTTCAATAAACAAAAACAGACACAAAAATAGAAACAAAATAAAAATCTAAAATCTAAAATGCAATCTAACCTAAATGATTCAGTGTTGAAAACAAGTTACTAACTTAACCAGAAAACAAAAACTACTAACGGAAAACACAAATCAAAAGATAATCTGACATGAACAAAATCAAATTTGACACAAACAAAACTCAATAAAATCAACTCAATTAAACACAAATCAGTGCATGGAAATAAGTAAATGGAGGGGGGTGATCTCGGGCAATTCAGAATTTAAAGAACATGAAATTAAATAAGTGCTAAAACCAAATTCGGAAGAAATCAGAATTGAAAGATTAGGATAAAAACATAATTACAAAAACTTCAATTGTAAAGGATTTTGCCAACAAAACCAATTAATTCATTCATCGGGCTCTATAAATTATTTGTGCACCATGTTTACATAATCACAAATCACCAACTTATTGATTTTATGCTTCTTAACTACTAAGAAAACAAGTCTTCGCAAACAATCATAGAATTCATAACTACTAATCCACCTATGTCGCGTACGAGCGTTACTATAGTCAGTTTAATGATCTTGTCTTGAAAACTTTGACAACTACTATCATCAGTTTAAGATAAAGTTCGAATTCTCTTAGAGTAGGTGTGACAACTACTATCAACAACCTAGCTATAAATTAATTAATTTGGCAACTACTACCATCAATTAATCAAATAGCATCCAAAAATCCCTTATAAACCTTAATTTTAGATTTTAAGATTTACGAGTTCAGATTAGCCATTAAAAGATCAGAATTCAAACACATGTTTGCAAATCACGAACACAAGAATCAATTAAGATTAAATCCTCATGAATTAATATAGGTTCGAAGGGTATTACCCTTTACAATTGAAATACAAACTTAGCTACACATACCTTGTAAAACGAATCTACCACCCAATTCTCCAAGGAATTTGCATTGAAAATAGAAAAGAAGGGAAGAAGAATTTTAGCTAGGAGTTCAGAGAAAAACCCAGAGGAGGCTGACCCTAAACCTAGAGACAAAAATCAGTTTTTATACCCCTCACACTGATGAGGTGGCTGACCTAATTTAGAGACATACAATGAAACATGTTCTTACCAATTTTTTAGGGTCAATTTTGACAGTTTATAAAAACCAAACGGTGACGATTTTGGAGCTCAAATTTTATCAATAGCTTTTTCTTTAAGTTATCTTCAATATGAGACTTGAATCACTGAATTCCACTATCTGAGTCAAAATTTATGATTGAAACATCATCAAAAGGTCATTCTGAAGATCCAAAAATCTGATGTACGTTTGACAATTTATTTCTCCTGAATTCCAGCTCAGAAAAATCTGTAATTGGTCCCCAAAAAATCCTTCAATGAGTCAAGAATTTTAAGTATGAAAGTTCAAAATTTTGGCTAAACCAATCTTGAGATAAAAATCCCACAATAACTAAAGGTCAAGTCTGTCAGAATCCCAAAAACAGTGCAATTCGAGTCTATTTGTTTCATTTATGCATTTTACATCAAAGAATCTCGAATAATGCTAACATATAATAAACTAGCTGTAGATGAACGTAATAAAAATCCCACAATAACTAAAGGTCAAGTCTGCCAGAATCCCAAAAACAGTGCAATTCAAGTCTATTTGTTTCATTTATGCATTTTACATCAACGAACCTCGAATAATGCTAAAATATAATAAACCAGCTATAGATGAACGTAAATAACTCTGAATTAGGTCCTAAAGATATACAAAAATATGAGTGCATCACTTTACATCCACCGGCTTACCCTTTTTACATTTGTTTAATTTTTTGTAATGCTTATAAGTGTCCCTAATGGTCTAGCTTGATCCATTATGAAGCATTTGAGTAGTACTTTGTTGTACTTTACTTGATTTATAAAGGTACCTTCCTTCTTTTTCTTAGTTTAGAGTCTAAGAAAGAAGATAAATTCTCCCATTATGCTTATATCGAACTCCCAACTCATACACCTGAATAATTCTTTACACATATTCTCATTAATAGCATTAAAAATAATATCATCAATATAAATTTGAACAATTAGGATATCATGTTTTTCATTTTAATAAAAAGAGCAATTTCAATCTTGTCTTTAGAGAATCCACTTTCTAAAATAATGCACTTAGTCTATCATACCAAGCTCTAAGAGATTGTTTTAAATCATATAAAGCTTTGGAAACTTTGTAGACATGGTTACGTGCATCATGTTCTTCAAAACCAGCAGGTTGATCTATATAAAATTCTTATTGAATGAAACCATTTAAAAGGGAACTTTTACATTCATTTGAAACAATTTGAAATTCACACACAATGAAAATGAAAGTAAAATCCTAAAAACTTCTAGCCTAGCCACTAGAGTAAAAGTTTCCTTGAAGTCTATGCCCTCATTTTAATTGTGCCCCTTTACTACCAATCTTGTTTTATCTCTCATAATAATACCTGACTTATCTAATTTAATTTTAAAAATCTACTTGTTACTTATAGTTTGGTGATCACTAGGTCTAAGTACTAAAGTCCACACTTTATTGCTCTCAAATTGATTCAAATCCTCATTCATAGTAAGAAACTAACTTTCATCATTAAGGGCCTCTTCTATTATCTTAGGTTCAACTTGAGAAATGAAAGAAATATGGGATAAATCTTTAAGATGAGATCTAGTGATTACTCCTTGTTGAACATCTCCTAAAATTTGATTATGAGAAAGGCTCTTCTTGAATTTCCAATCTTTTGGGAGTTCCTCATCCTTCTTATTTCCCTTACTTGATAATAATATATTCATGGGTGATTTATTAGTGATCACTTTTGTTTCTTTCAACCGTTATTGACTCTACTTCTTTGGATATACTTATATCATCATCTTCAAGATCTTTCTTGGATATACAAGGGTTAGATTTATGAAAAACATATATAGATTATTTAAAGTAAGGCTCTTCCCATTAAAAACCCTATATGCTTTACTAGTTAAGTAATAAACAATAAAAATCCCTTCATCCATTTTTTAATCAAAATTTTCCCTAGTTATCATTAGTATTCAAAATATAGTACTTACAATAAAAAAACTTTAAAGTGATTGATTTTTGGTTCCATCCTATGCCAAAGGTCAAAGGGTCTAAGGTAGGATTTATGCAGACTCTATTTGAGATGTGACATGTGTTGACAACTGCCTTCACCTAAAAATAATAAGGAAGATCATACTCATTGATTATAATTCTTGACATTTCTTGTAAGGTTCTATTTTTTGTTTCAACAACTCCATTTTTTTTAGGGTTTTTGGTGAAGAAAAATAATTAAAGATACCATTATCCTTACAAAAGGTTTCAAACCTTTCATTTTTAGATTTCATACTCACTTCTAATAAAAGCAATTGAAATTTCCTTTTCTTTGTATACCTTTTTGACATATTTTACAAGCATCCCATAAAATTCATCTTTGTTTGCTAAGAATAAAACCCAAGTAAATATACTAAAATCATTAACTATGATGAAAGCATATAATTTACCACCTAAACCCTAATTGGTCCAAACAAATCCATATGAAGTAATTGTAAAGGTCTGCTGGAAGTTACTAACTTTTCACTTTTGAATGAGCTCTATGTTTATTTTCCCATTTGACAAGCTCCATAAATCTTGTCTTTGTCAAGTTTGACATTTAGGAGCCCATTTCCGAGTTTTTTAGACTTGAGGTTTGAAGTAAGGTTCTTATTTACATGCCCTGGTCTCCCATGCCAAATTCATACATCTTCACTAATAGAAATTAAAAACTTTATATCTTGATTAGAGAAATAATCAAAATCAATTATATATCTATTTCCTTCTCTTTTTCCTAAAAATGCAATCTTATCATCAACTAATCTAGATATAATGCATGATCTCCCTTCAAAGTATACTTTGTAGCCTTTATCATATAATTGGATCACACTTAAAAACTTATGCTTCAATCCACTAACTAAAAGGATATTATCAATAATTGTGTGATCTTTTTTACCAACTTTTCCAATACCAATTATCTTACCCTTGGTATTATCTCTGGAAGTGACCAATGGATGCATTCCTACAGAACAATGAATGCATTTTAGGTACCTAAATGAGCTTGAGTCCTTAGTTGTTGGCCTCCTTCCTCTTTTCAACCTGCTTTCTTGGGGCTTTATTTATTACCCTTTGTTTTGAGAAGCCAAATTTGTCAATATGCCCATATTTACTATAAAAGTAATATACCATGTCATATGATTTGATAATATAATGATGAACCTTATAAATTTGATGTACGGATACATTCCTTGTTCTTGTACCTGCATACAAGTCATGGAAACTTCTTCTTTGTGTAAGTGATTTGAATGCTCTCTTTGGATGATAAAAAGTTCTAGCATACTTATATGTATGAGGTATGTTTCTTCCATTATAATAATGCTTGTGTGAAGTGTAAACATGTTTTATAAATTTGTGTTATAGTATACTTATATGTAGGAGGTATGTTTCTTCCATTTTAATAATGCTTATGTGAAGTGTAAACATGTGTTACAGAATTGTGCTAAGTATAAGGCATAATATGGTATGAATGAGATTACATGTTATTATGTTTTTTTAATAGAAGTTGTACCTATTCTTTCCTTAAGAGTGTTGAATTCTAAGTCTAGATTGTGTACGATATATGTAAGCATGAGGTTTGTTCTTAACTTGAACCCTAGTAGATATATTGTGTGTGTGCTTAGATGTAGATGCTACACATTCATTTATTATCCTAGGCATTGGTTCTTCACTATATAAATACTTTCCTTTCACAAAAATAGCTTTGGTGTTGTAAGCATTCTTATGGCTACATCTAATTCTATGCATGTTAATAGAACTCTTTTGAGCTCCTAACATGTTTTCTAATCTCTCATTTCCTTTAGTAAACTTAGAAAATAAGTCCTTGAAAGAATCAAATTCCTTCTTTAACCTTCCATTCTTATTCTGTAAAGTGCCCATTCTATGATTATCCACCATGGCTACACCTTTGCAAGCTTTGATGTTATACAATTCACTCTTTGTCTTTTCATTTTCACTTATTCATGCATCTAGATTCTTTTAAGCTTCTTTTCATATAGAAGATAAGCTTTTCTTTTTCATGCACATAATTTTAAGACTCTCAACAAGTTCATTACATGTAAAATCAATGTCACTATTATCATTATCATATGATTTAGACTTGGAGAGTACCTCATCGTCATCTTTTTCCATGAAACATAATTGAGTTACATCTCCTACTGAGTGTTCACTTTTTGAGTCACTTGTGTCATCTTAAGTGGAGGCTTTGAGTGCCTTATTTTTGCCTTTGTCCTTTTTCTCCTTCCTATCATTTCTTTCATATTTGTCACTTTCTTTTAGGAGAGGGCATTGAGACTTCATATATCTAAGTTTCCAATCTATATAACAACCTTTGTAGTTGTTTTCTTCATGAGGAGTTCTTCTTTAAGAATTTTATGAATTTTGTAGCGATTAAAATAATAGTTTCTTCATCACTTTCATTAGATGATATCTCTTCCTCGTCACTTGACTCTTCCTTTAAGACTTTGAATACTAAATTCCTTTTCTTCAGATGTGTAGTTTCTTCTTACGTCTCTTGGAGCCTCATTTTGTATGGAAGAAGAGATCTAATAACCTTTTCTAATGGTAAAGTTATTAGTTCTTTAACTTCCTGTATGACCATCACTTTAGCTTCTCATGTTTATGTTAGTGACCTAAGCAACTTCCTTACCGTATCAACATTAGTGTAGGTATTTTCAATACCCTTGAGATATTTGATAATATCAATAAATCTAGTAAACATGCTAGAAATGCTTTCATTATGTTTCATTTGGAATAATTCATATTAGTGAGTTAACATGTTAACTTTGCTTTGCTTAACTTTAATTGCTCCTTCGTAAGTAAGTTATAGTGTATGACAAAATTTGTAAGTTGTTTCACACATAGAAACTTTATTGAATTGATTTCTTCCTATGGAACAAAATAAAATATGGGCAACTTTACTATTTAAAGAGATTAATATTTTGTCATAGATCCCATTCTTCTTTCAACTTGATAACTTTTCTATCATCTATAATTTTAGTAAGAATGTGTAGACCACTTAAGACAATTTCATATTAATCAATAATTTTTATCCATCAAGAAAATTTTCATTTTTTTTCAATAAAGGTAGTCGTTTTCATCAAAGAAAGAAGTTTTATTAATATTTTGGCCCTCTTGGTTAAAGGATGATGAAGTTGCTCTTAACTATGCTATGATAGCCTTTGTTATAAGTTTTTTTTTGAAATATTAGCCCTGTTGATCTACTTTGATACCATTTATGATTTCCTAATGGCGCCTAAAAGGGAGGTGAATTAGTTAAATTCAAGATTTTAATTAAAGTATACTAATTTATAAATAATGTCTACAAATTATCATAAATGTGATAATGAAATAAAAGTAAATAAATTTAATTATGCTTGTAAACAATAAAGGAAAGAGTAAAGGAAGAGAAACACAAATTGATGTTTTGTGGTTTGACGAACAATCTTTCCCTACGTCCACTCCCAAGATTTATATTAGATTTCCAATATAATTCTTCTTTTAAGGCGAGAATAATCTTCATATAATTTTTTATTTTGACAAAGAAGGACCTCCTTTTCAATCTTAAACTACTTTTAGATAAACCCAATAGTAATCAAAAACCCCAAAAATAGTTTACAACTCAAACTTATTCACTTGGATACTTTAATAATCATAAAAGACTCACACACTCAAAATGATACAATGAATGTTGAAATGATTAAAAATACTTAGAAATGTGTGTAAAAGACATTAAAATGTTATTTGATGATAAAAATTAATAAAAAATACCTATTTATAGTGTTTTAGGACCCCGAATAGACGTTAGATTCAAGAACAAACTGTTACAATGGCTATATTCGATGTATTGTTGGTCAACCAATATTTAATGCTCTAAATTCACTAATCTCTGGAACACTAATTGACCATTAAAGGATAGTGGTCGACCAATATGACAAATTGGTCAACCAATACATTAGCCAATGTTATAGTAAACTCTCAATGCTTCAAATTTAACAGCATTAACCTATATTGGTCAACCACTAACTCAAATAGGTCGACCAATCATCCTAAAAACATGATTTTAATACGTTTAAATGCTCAAACTCAATTTGATTAATGTCATTATGATTAAAAACACTTCCTAAAAAATTTTCCAAGGGTTATTTGAAAGATCAAAAGGCCTTTTATATTATAAACAAAAGCTTTAATTTTTTTTTTGATGAATGTAAAGCCTCATACAATGGAGTGAAATAAAATGTTTATGCATGGTGAGCCTTTTGGATTATTGAATTAACAAAGTGAGATTACAAATATAATACAAAATGTAAAATGACCTGATGAGCCTTAATCTTCTTTTGTTCTTGTTTTGATCTTCATTTTGTCGATTGTAAATTTCAACTTTTCTTGATGAACTTCATTCACTATTTTCTTGAGTTTATGACTTTATTTTGTTCTATATTCATTTTCATCAAAATCATAAAAGCATTAGTAGCAATTATGTTTATCATCAATACATCATTTGGAATCTCCTTTGGTTCAACAATTATATGCGGTAAAAGATCTATAAATTAATAACATAGAACCATATAATATCTACTAATAAAAGAAGTATTAATTTCTTTAAAAAGAAGAAGTATTAATTAATTATATTTATTAATTTTTAGAGTGTATTTTAAATTAAAAATACATTTCATTAAGTATAATTAACTTGTTTTATAAATTTGATTAATTAATTGAAAATACTAAGTGTAAATATTAATTATATTTAATGCAATTTGAGAATTCAACCTTAAAATTAGAAAATTAATAACAAAAAAATGAAATCCACCAAGATTTAAATTTCAAGAAAAATATGTCACAATAAATTATATTTTAAGAAAATATCATAGTTAATTATACATAACTGCAATTTCAAAAAATTATTAATTTAT
Organism: Erythroxylum areolatum; assembly: GCA_024520975.1. Lineage (NCBI taxonomy): Eukaryota > Viridiplantae > Streptophyta > Magnoliopsida > Malpighiales > Erythroxylaceae > Erythroxylum > Erythroxylum areolatum. The sequence goes on along the minus strand of JANIJH010000007.1, from coordinate 26,111,322 downwards.
AGTATAAATAGGACTATAAAGTTATATAAGGGTTTTTAAATAGAAAATAACTATATTATTAATTTATTTATTAGCCTAAATTGATAGCATAGTATTATTACAAAATTAAGATTATTAATTTATTGAGTATTATACAGCTTTTACCTTACCAACATCAAATCTTTACTATATGATTCTAAGGGTTAGATTTTTATAATCTAAATAAACTTTGCGATCGAGTTATTTGTCATAGAGATATCTTAAATTTATGGATTTAGGATCTCTTCATTTGAAATAATAAGGGTTCATTTGGTTTTATTATTTTTATTGTACTTTTTATTTTATTTTTTTATTTTTAAAAATAAAAGCTTATTGGGTGAGATTTACAAAAAAATGAAGAAAAACTTGTGTGAATTCATTATCCCAATTATTATTATTATATATTATTAGATATTAGCATTAAATAGAAGTTTGATTCATTATACCAAATTTCATTCTTAAAATTATTAATTATAATAATTATTTAAAATGACAATATGAATATTTAATATAATTAGAGAAAGTTATACACCAATTCTATATAATTATAGTGCTGTAGAAAATAAAAATTACAATAAGTTGTTCAAAATTTAATAGTATGTGATATTTATCATGCTACAATGATTTAAAGTACAATATTAGCATAACTTTTAAAAAAAATCAATGACTTTGAGCTTTCTTTAATGTAATCATTCTACATTTGTCCAATAATTTCATCTTACTTTCAAAACAAACTCTTAAGTTGCATTTATACTTTCTAAAATTTGCTCTTCATTTTTAACATAACCACTAAATGATTTATCGCTTTATCCATACATTCTAATAATATTGTTTATCTCATAATACAAAATAGCATTACATTTTTTCTTCTTCAAATCATAAATGGAAATATTCAAAAATACATGGGAATCTTAATTGTAAAACATTAAAATATCGTTCAATAATATTTCTTAATAAAAAATGTTTTTAGTTAAATGATTCACATGGACTTTAAGGTATTCATTTACCTCTATAATCACACAAACAATATCAATATCTCTCAATCTTGTTATGGTGAATAAAATTCAATCATATAAGTGTAGTCAAAGTCAATTAAATATAACTTACCTAAGCATATAAAAAAGTATAATGTTAAAAAAATTAATAAAAATTAATTGTAATTACCCTATTTATCTAAAATAATATAATACCTTATAGAGGCATAGAAAATTAGTTCATTGGATTTATTAACGTCTTTGAAAAAAACTTTAGAATTATTTGCAATACCTTCTCATCCAATCCTTACATGTGTGAAACACATATTAAATGAGCAACAACATATAACATTTTGAGTTGAATCAATTTTTACAACCATATGGTACTTGTTTATCAGCTGAAATATGTGCATCTATATGTTTACCATTTATTATTTATAGACAATCCTACAAAATAAAATTATATTGTAAAAAAGATTAATTCATTATAAAGATATAATAAAATAGTAATAAAGATATGAATATACCTGAAATTATGAAAAGTATTTTGAATTATAATGAATCTCATAAGATGTATTAGTGGAGTAATAACTCCTTTTATGGTAGAATAATGACTTCTTATGACTTGATTAACCTCATATAAGACTTTACAAAAATACTTTGAAAATTTTCCTAGTTGAATGGTGCAAGCTCTTTATATCAACTTTACTTATCTCATTATACCTATCGTTATAATGAAAATCATAACTTACTCCTTTATAATCAAATGGCTAGTTATCTTTAGGTCTCCTAAACTTTTCAATTTATCCAATAAGTTCAAAAGGATTAAGTTCTCATTCTTAAGTTCTCATTAATCCTTGTAAGGTTCTCAATCAAAAATTTTAATATTGAACCATGACATGGTATAGTAGAAGTTTTTATACAATTTCTTATGTAAATAATATTATTGTACTCTTCTACATTACAAAAATTAAAAGTGTGTTGAATGTTTCATCATCTACATCTTATTTAAAATTTAAAAGAGTGGCCATGCATCTATAATATCAATATTTAATAATTTATTAAAATGTTAAAATGTAAATGCTAAAACTATTCTCAAACACTAAAACATATAAGATAAATGTGGTTGATGTTTTTGGATACCTTTAACATAGATAGGACTATAAATTAAATTAAAAATTTAATACAATCGTCACTCTACTCTATTAAAGAAATCGGGAAAACACCTAAAAGGAGAGGCACTAAAAAGGTCCTTGCAAGAAAAATTAAGTTTAGGGTCGAAGTATAAAATATGGAAGATATTAGATATCTTATTTTATTTTTCTAAGCAAATACCAAGGTCTAAGACAAGCGTTTTGTAAATTTGGAGATTTTTTGAAAGAAAATGAACTGAAGTATAAATTGAGTAAAAGTAGGCAAAATAAAGAAAATAAAACAAATTAATGAATGCCTAGGAGATTATTGTTTTACATATGGTTCAAATAATATATTTGAATTGATATTTAACATTTGAAATAAAATTTAAAACATGTGAATGAATACTTATGGGTTCGTAGTTTCATCCAAGGCATAAATCAAAATAATAAAATTTCTAAACTGCATAGGTCTTTGAATGTAATAAACTTAAATTTTCTCTTTAAAAGGGTGAGAATGCAAATAATGAGAGAAATAAAATGAACTTCCTAATAATATTAGTAGACATGATGTAATTTTTTATTTTAAAGAATAAAAGGTCCTAAAAATAAAATAATAAGACTTGTAAAAGGATTTTAATGAATCGGGTTATTCAAAGGGAAAAAATAATTAAAAAGGGACAAACTTTTTGGATTGAACTATTTAAAGGAAAATGAAATGAACTAATCATTCATTATTTAAAAGAAATTTAATGGTCATAAAGACCTAAAGACTTGAGTGGAACTAAACTAAGCTAATGGACCTAAGAATTCAAACTAAAAAATAACAAAATAAAAAAGATATTCATAATGGGTCTGTGAGCCCGATTAAATCTAATTCGTAACTATTTTTCACTGAAATTGAACTTGGAAAAGGAAAATTGAGCTTTTGAAAAAAAAATCTTAAACCTTTTATTGAATTCTCTATCTTCACTTATGTCCCTTATAAAGTAATCATAACATGTCATAAAAAAGAAAATAGCATACATCTAATTAAACTAATATCATTGTCCAATCAAATCTTAGAAAAGACTACTTAAGTGTAGCCCTCTTCAGTTAATGCCTAAGTGGTTATTTTTCATAATAAATGAAAAAAGTTGAATCCTAATGATTTTTTATTTAATTGTTAAATTATTGTACAAAATATCCAAAATTACATATATAGAGAAAATTAAGCCTAAGCCTAAAAGAAAACTTAAAGTTGAAACTTTTAGTTCAATGTCTGGATTTACTCCTCCAAAATGTAGGAACATGAAACAAAAGCTTGGCCCACCCTTATGATACAAACATGAGATTAGTTATTAAATTGATGTCTCAAAAATTAAAATGAGCTAAAGTAAAACAACAAGTCTAAACATGAAAAGACAATCAATTTAATTCATAAAAGGCTTAAATAGAGATTTCATTAATAATATAAAAGAGAACTTAAAGAATCCAAATTTCTTAAACTTAATAAACATATATTAACACTGTGACACAAAATCAAAATCAAGCAAACTATTGAAACAACTTAATCCATAATAAAAATGAAGTTTTTCAAAAAACCAATCATAAAATTCAAAACTTAACTCTAAATATTATGAAATTTGATATATGCAATTTCAATCTTTTTTAGGAACTAAATACCAAATACTAAAAGTGAAAAGTATAATTTAAGAAAGTGAATCCACGAAGAGGGATAGGGAAGCACATAATTAATTGGATAAGTATTCTCTGAATAAATTCTTGAAATTCTTTAGTCTATCTCTCAATTAATTCTAATTGTTCTTCAACCGAATACTAACATATTCCTTATTGAATTTTGTTTGAATACCTATCGTAATATTCTTTAAATAAGATTGGAAAATGTAATAGTTATTCTATTTTCATTCTTCAATTCTTCAACTATTAATAAGATTAAATGTAACTCTATTACATCATTCCATATCTCATCCCTTTTATTTATTTCTACACGATTGTTTAAATAATTCAACTTATTCAAAGCTTTCATAACTTAAAATAATTAAATATGATTGACAAAAGCAATAAAAATGTCTCATGAAATATTTATACAAAGAAAATAAAAATAAAGTTGATAAACATAAATGTTTAATCTTATAAAAATACAATTTTTTATGACAATTTCCATTACAAGTGAATAGCCTTAGAGTTTTTATATATGGGAGGGTTCTGATTCTCCAACATATTTAATGGATAACTGGCAAAATCCAAATGCAATTAATAATTATATTGATACCACAACCAATTTATAGATAGGAATTAGATTTAAAAAATTGAAATTGAACAAATTAAGATGTGATTAATGTTTGCCAATAGCACTACGTTTATAACAAAATTATATAATTGGATTAATAACAAGATGTTTCTATTAAAGCAAGCCATTAATAAGAGTTTATGTCCAACCATTAGTAGTTATCTGGCAAATAACCTTATGCTTCTAAGTGTGTAAGCATTATTTTTATATATTCTATCAATATGCATATGAAGTTTAGTCATCAAGAATAAATAGTTACTATATCTTGTTCAAATAGAGGCAACGTGTGACTAATCATCATAAGTTTTGATATTGATTAATGTTGAGTATTCAAAAGTATTTTTCTAATGAACAAAATAGAAATACTCAACAAAGGAAACAAATCTTCAAGAAAAAATTTGAAGTGTTAAACACCCATTTACAAGCAGGAAGAAACGTTCTTAGGTAACTTGCATAATATATACATTATAAATTATTTTCCCTTTCCAAATATACTATCTTATTAAAAAGTTCTATAGTACCTTATAATTTTTTTGTATTTTATTATCGATATAAATATATTTTATTATGTAAAACTTTAAGGAATGAAACTTCTAGCCTATCTAAATGTACATAACTATATATATATATGACAACCGTCACATACCCAGGCTAAGGATACTTCTGGTATCCTTAACCCAGCTATGCAAGGCTAACTGAATATCCTTTGAAAACATTTGGATAACACAATGACTATATTTTGAAAATCCCAAAACTCAATTAAAATACCTGTAAATTAGTTTTAAACGCACTTATATATTCACATTTAAAGCTCTACCACAACTTCTGGACTTTTAAGTCCACTCAAGACTAATGTCAACAATAGTACAAAAGGTTTATACATAAGGTCATTCACAACCTAATAAAAATAGTTCATGAGCCACTATACAGCAAAAGTACAAACCAGAGACTACTTATGTGCGGTAATGCCCTGAAAATGTCAACAGGCCGCACGATATACTTAGAGCCTCAAGCTCACTAGATCAACATGTATTTGGAAAGCGGAAAGGGTGAGTACACTATGTACTCAGTAAGCAAGTAAAACATATATTGCAAATAGAACTCGATACACACCAAGGTGGTGTAAATAACCTATGAAGTGAACATACATGACATAGAAACACATAGGCCTAGCCAATGACTCCATGTATACTGGTTAGGAACCACATAGGATTAGCCTCTTAATCACTCATCCGGTAAGCATACGTTTCAGTTCCAAGACAAAAAAGCAGAAAACATCACATGAATAAATCAAATCTTATCAGAAAATAAATCTTAGAATAAGCTAAAACAATCATATGTGTCACCGCTAGTCAGACTAACTAGTGTGTACACCCATCGATTATCGGTGTTGGCTCAACTTTTATCCGTGGTGAGTTCGAACTACAGTCGACAAAAGCACTATGACTTTAGGTGATGACCTTATCGGTGTTCAAACCCTAGGCGTAGAATCACCCACAAGTCCCATAAAAAGGTGTCAATACGAACACTCGATTTTTACGATTTTTATGTACTAGCATCAAGGATATGGAGTTCGCTTAATCTATTGTGTCTAGCACACGATTAGCCAATTATTACCTCACCAGTCACAAAAATCACATACAAATATTAAGTACAAAAATTAAGTAAGGTACCATGCTTTTATTTATCATTCCAACCGATAAAATGAAACCTTGCCATAGCTTTAAGCCAAAAGAGAACATAAAAACACAGCATACATGACTCGATTATGCATATGTAAATTCTAAAACATTATTTCATACAATAAAAGTTATCTCTTGTACTTCAAGTGCAAAATTGTTCAAAAATATAGTTTCAGAAAATAAAACATTGTCCTTTGTCAAGTGTAGGTTTGTTGAAAACACTATCATTTCCTAAAATACGTAATAAAAATATCAACTGCACTCTAAGTGCAAAGATTTATTCTGTAATATCCCATCACCGATGGGAAGGGTAAATTGGTCATTTGGGACAGGTTAGGCGTGTGTAAACATATCTCGGCATATTCATGCATCATATGGCCTCTATATATATATGAATGGTTATTTTTGCACATGCACATGATTGTACATGCATTCATGACATTTCCCGGCATATGTGTCTATAAATGTAACTTTTTGTGAAAAATGTGAAAAATGTGTTTGAAAATTGAATTGGAGTGATTTATGAGTATTTTACATTTTTAGGAAATTTTAGAAATTTTTCTGAAATTTTTCGGAGAAAATTTTCGGACCGAAAAATTGTCAAGTGGCAGACTGAATGGATTTTCGGTACTGGAAATGACTGTCCAACGGTACTGAAAAATTAGATACATGATTTTAGGAATTATGAATGTTGAGCCAGTGAAAATTGGAGTAGAAATTGAATTGAAATTGGAAAGAACCTTAAGAGTGTTTAAGAAGAAGACAAGTGGCAAGTGACGGTCTTAAACTTGTCTTTTTATATTATTAACCTACCATTCTCGATGCTTTCCTTGGCAAGGGTTTAAAATCACTTTT
>JANIJH010000007.1:26091160-26104267 GCA_024520975.1 Erythroxylum areolatum | reverse complement strand
TTTTTATATTGATGTATGATTATTATGATGCCATGTGAAGTATTGTAGTGATTTTTCGTAGCTCACCCTTATCGTAGAATATGTATCGGAATGACCTACGGGCGTCCCAGTGTATCCCTTGTGGTAAGGGGGTGCTACATATTCAAAACAATGTCATTTATTAAATACACAAGTATACTAGCATCTATTTTAGATTTAATTCTACTATGTATTATCGAGGTTCAAAATTCACATACAAGTCATCATGCATATCTTAGGATGTCCTAATCCCATTTGAGAGATATGGTTTCCCCAACTTACCTCAAAAGAATGTGTATACTCCTTTGACTTCAACAATCCTCAATACAAGCTCCTTGATCCACAGCTCCCGAGCCTTTATACATACAAATATACATTGTATTTACTACTTAAACATGTATCTCATATTCGTACACCACCACAACCAAATTCATCCCTAATCAATCATCATAAAAGTTATTATAACATATTTCCATAGATCAATAATTCATTTCAATGTCTCCTCAACCATCAAGCTTACCTAACCTTATGTGCAATGTTTACATCCTTTTCTTCCTAATTTTTTTTATGAAAAAATTGTCTTCTTTAATCATAACTCTATCTAAAAATATCCAAATGTCATGATTCTTGTTCCCCCCAAAACTAGACTTCCATTAGTCTTAATATATTCAAAAATTACACAAATAACATCTCCCTTTAAAATATAATCTCTATCTAATTGTGTCATGTTTCTGGTAAGAAATAGACTGGCAACCAATACTCAACTCTCAATAATCATTATCAATACATCTCCTAACAAAACCGTTTTACAGAAACATTAATAAGACATCAATAATCATTTTTTATGTTTAATACTTTCAATAATTCAGATTATAAAGTCCTCAAAATTAGGAAATAATATAAAGTTCCTGCATAGGGGTCTATCACAGGCAGTATCAGGGAAACAAGCATAACTCGAGCTCTAGTCACTATTTTGTCAAGCTACTTTCACATAGGACAAGTTAAGACCTATATCTACAACTTTCATTCTTTGAGTTTCTTCAAATTCGGGCTCAAAGAATTATGAAAGACAGATCGAAAGAGAAAGATAAAATTGAAACCGGAATCTCAAATTGCCTTAATAACTTCTCTCCTTCTCCTCTTCTCTTCCCCTTTTTCTCTCCTTCTCTTCTCATTTTCATTTTTCTTCCTCTTGTAACCTTATGGAAAACCTTCACTCTTACTTCTATTGCCTTTTCATCCATTTTCTCTGGAAAATTCAAGAAGGTCAAACTAATCCATGTCTCACTATTCCATTGGTCCATATGTCACCATTTTATTGGTACATATGCTATCCTTTTATTGGTCCATATATTACTATTCTGTTGGTCCATGTGTCACTTACTTTAGGCTCCATATGTCACTCATTTTAAGCCTCCATATGTCACTACTTGTAAGGCTACACATGTCACCAATTGTAAAGCTATAAGGGTCACCATTTGTAAAGCTTCACTTGTTACCATTCTATTGCTCGACATGTCACTTTAAAACCATTCTATTGCTCCACATGTCACAAGTCCAAAGAGTCACTTGTCACAAACTTAAAGGGCCACTTGTCACAATTATACTTAAGCTATTTGTCATCCATTTAATGGAGTCATTTGTTACTTATTCCTAATGCCACATGTCACCATTTCATAGGCCTAATCAACCTAAATTTCCATGGATAAATTTGTCTTGCTCTATAACATTTTTCTTTAACTAGATGCGCATATCACCTCATCAATTACTCAATTGTAACATTAAATTCCAAATTCACTAATTATAATTCATCAAAACAAAATTCAAGATAAAATCAACACATAATTACATCATGATCAGTAAAAACCTTTCATACCTCGGAACATATCAATTGAGTGCATATACTATCTTGCAATGTTTTCTAAATTATGATTCTTATGTGTATATGAATATTATACATGTGAATTATATATATAAATATACATATGTATATATATGTATATACGTATGTATATATATATACATATATAATGGACTTAAGTAATTTGGTTCCGCCCTACCTTCAACTCGAGTTTTGGGTAGATCAGTGGCATTAGAGCTCAGGTATGGGACTGAGGCTTAAACCCACGTCGCGGGTTCGAATCCTAGTGAGTGGATTCGCCCAGTGTGATTCTCCCTTGCACTCAGAAATGACGCCTGGGAGGCGCCGCTTCTAGCGGATGCGTGGTGGATTTAAGTAATTTGGTTCTGTCCTACGTTCAACTCGAGTTTTGGGTAGATCAGGTATATGTGTATGTGTATATATATATGTATGTGTGTGTATGTGTGTGTGTGTATATATGTATATATGTGTGTGTGTATATTTATATATATATATATATGTAATATCCTGCCTCCTAAATTGTTAAGAGATTACTAAAACAATAATACAAAGTCAAAGATTAATTAAAGACTTAAGCTCTTTAAAACCCTTAAATTAAAGTAAAGCGGCAAAATATAGTAGGGAAGAAACATTTCTAATATCAAAAATAAAGGAAAGATTTGAGAGAAAGACAAATAGAAGTGAAAAATCTAAAGAAAAGAAGAGATGAGAATGATAAAGAATATGTTCTATATTTTGGCAATTAGTTAGCACAATTGGCTAAATATAAATTTTGTACTTCATAGTTTTTAACTTTTTAAAATAGGAATTGGTAACACTTTAGAATCAAGCATCTTTAATAAATTATTTCTTTTTTAATATACATGACAAAAAATATCTACTAATGGAACCAAAACAAATCGTAAAATTTTGGCTAATGGTACAAATCGTCTCCAAACATTTTGTAAAAGGCAGTGTTTTGAAATCCGGATCGGACCGGCCAGTTCAACCGGTTCGGTCGGTAACTGGTCGGCTATCCGGTCCGGTGACTCCTAAAACCTAATCTCTAATTGGACTAGTGTGAATCGATGAGAATCGGTCAATTGACCGGTTAAACCGGGACTGGTCGAACCGGTTGGCCACTGGTTTAATAATTTTTTTTATTTTTTTTATTTTTTCTAAAACGCATCACGCTTTTTATTTATATTTATTTATATTATTTGAATCGATCAAATGAATTTTTTATTTATATTTATTTATATTATTTGGTACATTTTTCTATTTTTTAAATATTATTAATATTATATATAATTAAATATAATTATTAGGTAATTATGACGTCACACCGATTCGTCCGGTGGTTGAACCGGTCTAACCGATTGAACCAGTGACCAATAAAGCTTCCGATTTGACGTCCAGTCTGAGTTTCAAAACATTAGTAAAAGGTCTAATTTAGTTCTTATTGAATCGGTCGAACCAATCGAATCAATGATCAATAAAACTTTCGATTCGAGGTCCGATCTAAGTTTCAAAATCTTGATAAAAAGTCTAATTTAGTCCTTGTTGTCATGTTTAGTACCAATTTGCGCTTTAACATTTACAAAATAGTACTATTTGCATCATAAAACCTAATTACTCCCTCTGTTTCATAATAAAAGTCGTTTTAGAAACATTTTAATTATTTAAAATAAGTGTCATTGTTGACTTTGTATGTATGTTTATAACTTTTCTTCCAAAATTAACCTTTCATTTCTCTCTCATCTTAATTATACAATCACAATTTCAAGGCAATTTCTCTCACATGCTAATTACTGCAAATTACCGATGTGCATATTTAATAAGGGTATATTTATAATTTTATTAGTTTTCTTAATAAACGTGTATTTTTCTAAAACGACTTTTATTATAAAACGGAGGGAGTATAATATATTTCTATTAGAACTCTGCCACGGAACTGTTATCTTGTTACCTTTTTGAGGAAAGGATTTATTACTCGCACATGGTACAGTAATAACGGCAAAAGTGAGTCAAACACTTGGAATCAAGGAAAACAGGAAAAAGGGCTCCCACGTTTAAAAAAAGGAAACAACCATACGACCGCCGGTATCAAAGGTGAACTTAGTCGACACGTGTCCTTCACTCAGCACTATGATTGCTTTTAATACAACGTCGTCTTTCTAATTCTGCGACGCATGCAGCTTGACAGTGACTATACACCCATCCACTCAACATGTCAAACGTGGCAGTATATTATAGCATCCCTGTGTTTGATTACTGAAATTGGCAGTTCCTGGACAAACGTCAGATCGCCTATCCAATTAAAGGGCACAAGTTCATATAGTTAAGTTTTTTTTTTTTTTGATGCAACATATATGACTTAAGTTAGATAAAGATAAATGGGCCGAAGTATATAAGCTCTAATTTAGATAAGTCCCAGTAACTTATCCGATTTGGGTTTCTTATCTGAAAAGATGCTTTCAGCAAATGCGGAAAAAGCTTCTTTAATTTTCTTGTTTCGTATCATTTTCAAGAAAATCTTATGACACTGTTGTTCTTGAGATAGTTGGCTGTAAACTATTATTCTCATTCATAGACGATATTTATTATTCTCATTCATAGACTATATATGAGTAGTGAGAGTAACCTTAAGCATCTTATAGAGTTGTTGATAGCTTTAAGAGGTTAGAGAGTGCTTTTATGCATTACATAATGTACGCAGAACCTTTGTTCTTTAATGTGATCAAGAAAATAAGTTTTTGAGTTGTATAATTAATATCATTAGGGAAATCACTTGAGTGTGGTTTGTGAGGACTCCTATTGACCTTGAACAAGATTCGTAAAAGGTTACTATTCCCTCATGACAAAGTAAAATGATTGTTAAGTATTTCTCGTTGCTCATTGATTGAGCCCAAGTTTATTATATAAATTGACGACATTTTTATGACTTTGAGCCCAAATTTATTATATAAATTGGCGACATTTTTATGACTTTATTCCACCTTTTGACTCCTATTTCTAGATTTTATGCTTAAATTGACTTTTGAGTGTATACCTTTATTTTATGTAGTTTGAGAGTAAAAATTGTCACAAATCAGTATTAATTACACTAATTAATTTTCTGAGAACAATTGATACTGCAAACTACCATTGTTCATTGTAGGAGACTCAAGGAGAAGGGATTCAAGAAGAAGATATAAAGTCAAGGAAGGCTAAAGTGAAGTCAACAAGTGAATAGGCGCAACAGGGAATTCACCGCGGCCATTGTAGGAGACTCAAGGAGAAGGGACTCAAGAAGAAGATGTAGAGTCAAGGAAGGCTGAAGTGAAGTCAACAAGTGAATAGGCGCAACAGGGAGTTCGCCGCGGCGAAAGGGATCTATCGCCACGGCGAAGTACGAAGAATTCAAGGCCGAACTTTCGGGAAAAGTTCTCCGCAGCGAAAGAATCAGCAATGAAGCAAAAACCTTTCGGGAGAAGTTCGCCGCGATGAACTTATCTGTCGCTGCGGCAAACCTTCGAATACCCGAACTATTTTCAAAAATTTACCCACTGTGCAACCCGATCCAAATCCATCTTTCTTTTAAAACCTACCATATTAGGTTAAGAGAGCCGACACACAGATATCACATATACAACACCTCACACTCTCTCAACTTCGCACATTCATCATCACCTCTCCTCCATTTTCATCGTCAACTCCTCCATCGACAACTGCTACCATGGATGCTTCCAGTGGGTTTCTGGTTATGAATTCTCCTAAAGTAATGCTTGACTAGGCACCTTTTTCTCTTGAAGATGTAGTAATGGCTAGAGTTCAATGTGCTTCAAAGGGGAGTAGTTTAATCATGTTCAGCTACATTGTTATGAACTCCTAGGTTTAGGATTTGTAATTTGTAGATGAATATTCTTGATTAGAGTTTAATCAAGTATTGAACATTTAATGTGTTATTGGGATTTGTTGATGTAGAACTTGAAACTTGAATATATGAAGTCTCATATATATCTATTTGTGATTTGTTTAATTCTCTTTTATCTGCCTAGTTGTGTTTGATGTTGAGATGATTCTAGATCCCAAATGACTTATTGCATTGACTCACCCATTGCACACACTAAGATGCATTCATCAAGGTTTTAAGAAATGGAGTTCATTGATTAAACCATTTCTTAAAACCTTGGACTTAAAGAGTTCTTTTAAGAAATGGAGTTCATAAAAGATTTCAGCAAAATTGCATTACCTCTTTCCAAGCTTTTACAAAAAGATGAAAATTTTGAGTTTGATGATTCTTGCAGAAATGCCTTTGACACATTGAAATTAAAACTCATTTCCCCACCCATTTTAGTTGCTCCTGATTGGAACTTCCAATTGTGCTGTAGGGGCTATGTTGGGTCAACGGGAGGAGAAATTAGCAAGAGTTATCGAATATGCCTCGAAACATTGGATCCAACTCAAATCATCTATACAACAACTGAGAAAGAGCTATTTATAGTAGTTTTTGCTTTAGAAAAATTTAGGCAATATCTGTTAAACTCACATTTAATCATTTTTACTGATCATGCAGCTGTTCGATATCTCCTCAAGAAACCACAGTCGAAGCTTAGATTGATAAGGTGGGCATTGCTTCTCCAAGAATTTGATATTGAGATAAAGGATCGAGTTGGAGTGGCAAACCACGTAACTAACCATTTGAGCAGGCTACCGGACGATACACAGGGAGTGGACTCTTCTAAACTGACTTGCGATTTTTTTCCTGATTCAGTTTTATGTGCTTCAGTTTTCAAAGAACCTTTGTATGCACATATCGAGAATTATCTCATGATTGGACTAACTCCTCCCTTTATGTCTCAGGCTCAGGCTCAGGCTCAAAAGCTAAAAAGCGAAGCTCGACATTACATCTGGGTGCTCCTCATCTATGGAGACTGTGCAGTGACTAGGTAATCCAAAAATGCGTGCCTAATGAGGAATTTGATGCTATGATTTCAGCTTGTCATTCAATGGATTGTGGTGGGCATTTCAGTGCGAGGAGAACATCTACAAAAATTCTAGATTCTGGTTTTTATTGGCCTACCCTTTTTAAGGATTCATTTAACTTTTGTCGGTCATGTGACAAATGTCAACATTTTGGAGGGTTAGGAAAACGACATGAAATGCCACACTAACCTTTATTATTTTGCAAAATCTTTGATGCATGGGGAATCGATTTCATGGGTCCCTTTTTCCCATCTTTTATCCTATTAGAAAAGATGACGCGCAAGTAGTATCCAAATTCCTTAAGTCAAACATTTTTTTTCGATTTGGGATTCCTAAAGCTGTGGTTAGTGATCGAGGGACACATTTTTGTAATAGAGTCATTGGTAGCTTATTTTCCAAATTTGGAGTCACTCATAAAGTCTCCACTGCATACCATCCACAAACCAATGGTCAAGCTGAAGTTTCGAATAGAGTGGTGAAGCGCATCTTGGAGAAAATGGTAAAGCCATCAAAGAAGGATTGGAGTCTATGCCTCGAAGAAGCACTATGGGCTTATCGAACGACCTACAAATCCCCAATAGGCATGTCCCCTTACCGTTTAATCTACAAAAAAGCTTGCCATTTTCCCGTGGAGTTGGAGCATAAAGCTCATTGGGCATTTAAGCAATGCAACATGGACTTGGAATCTTCCGGTATGGAGAGGAAGCTGCAACTGCAAGAACTAGAGGAGTTACGGCTAGAGGCATATGAACATTCTCGCCTCTACAAAGAGAAGACAAAGTTGATACATGATAAGATTCTTCAGAGGAAGAGCTTCAAGGAAGGGGACAAAGTCCTGTTATTAAAGGCTCGTTTCATCTTTAAACATGGAAAATTCAATACTCGTTGGGATGGACCGTATTTGTTCACTAAAGTGCACAACTTTGATATGGTCGAGCTTGTACATGAAGAAACTGGAGCCCAACTCAAAGTGAATGGCCACCTATTGAAGCTCTATCATGAGAACCAAAAACCACCATAAATATCAGGCTCCTTGTCTCCTTCACTTGTTTATTTACTTTTGGTCTTTGACTAGTTATGCCATGTTTTGATGTACTACTTTACTTAACAAGTGTGTATGTGTGGGCGGGGGGGGGGACCATCTCAGTAGGAAGATAGTTGTGTTTTTAATTTCATCAGTAGCTTTTCATTCCAATAAAATTCCCTTCTGTCTCTTCATGCCCCTGAACTTTATCTCTTGTTTTGTTCACATTGTGATTGTGTTCTGATTATTTCATCATTGAGGACAATTCGATGTTTAAGTGTGGGGGAGGTTTTCCCACTTTGCAATTCTTGTTTGTGCATCATTGTTGGCCATTTTCACTATTTGTGCAAGTCAATTGTGCATAATGTTCAAATTTTAAACTTGGTGATTGAGGCAAATCAGCTGTTCAAAAGTTTATGTCATTTTTCACCGCAGCGCACTCGACCTTCGCCACGGTAATGTGTGGACTCCATCATGTTCGCCGCGGCAATGTTTGCGTTCTAAATTGTTCGCTGCGGCGCCATACTCTTGCAAAAAATGGTTTTTAAATTGCCTCAATTCAACAATTCTCCCTAATTAGATTCTTGTCACTCTTATATCTCAAAGATTTTATAAGTTTCAAAGCGGTCCTTGTGTTTTTGAAAATACCTTCCCTTCTTTAAATGATAGTTGGTTTTGGCTAATTTCATTTTCAGTGTTTTTAACACAAAGTAAGTAAGGTATGCTGACAAAGTAGCACTTTATGTTTTTAAACCTTGAGATTATTAATTGAGATATTAACCTTGTTTGGGCCTGAATTCTTTCATTATTGTGTGTATCTTCTTATTTCATGTCTCTCTAGAACTTGTTTTAATTCTTAATCAAAGCTTGATGAACTAGGAATTTTGTTAACATGATAGAGGCATTCTTTCAAAACCCTATTGACCTAAACATAAACCGCATAAACACCTATCTATTGCTAGCCCCCTGAGCCATAATTTTTTAGGACATGCACACATCTTCTTATGGTGTCGATTATTATTTCTCATTTTCTTCTAGTTATCTCAAGAAATTGGTTATTGAGAAAAGAAAAAAAAGTATATATTTTCTCAAAAGAAAATATTAAAAAAACAATATATATATGTATATATATTTAAAAAAGATTATGTTGTCGTTTGTGTCAATATTGTCTTACAGTTGACATCTATTTCATAATTGTGGTGCATGTACTCTTTTTTTTTTCTTCTTTCGTCCATTCATTCATTTCATCTAGCCTTCCGTGCATTACAACCTTAAAAAGTCCTCTTAATTTTTGGAATTATAGTTCTTGTAGTTGAGAGGTAGAACTATAACAAGCTTAAGGTAGAGAATGGATTAAGCAGATTTTAGAGTGAAATTATCCCAAAAACAAGTGAGATGAGAGCAACCACCGTGCTTTGAGTGAAATCTCTTTTGCTTGATCTCTTGGATTAAATTCTTATAGTATTTATTTTCTTGGCACTCTTTCAGTCTGCTTTGACTAATTTCTGAGAAAGTGATTTTTACCAATTATCTACTCTTATTTTAAGCATGGTTGGAATTTTCTTTTGCACTTATGTCTCTTTGACTCTTATAAACTTTGTCTAGGAGTACAAAGCTCTAAGTGTGGGGGAATTTGATTGAGCCCAAGTTTATTATATAAATTGGCAACATTTTCATGAATTTTACTACACTTTTTGAGTCCTATTTCTAGATTTTATGCTTAAATTGAATCTTGAGTGTATACCTTTATTTTATGTAGTTTGAGAGTAAAAATTGTCACAAATCAGTATTAATTGCACTAATTAATTTTTTGAGAACAATTGATACTGCAAACTACCATTGTTCATTGTAGGAGACTCAAGGAGAAGGGACTCAAGAAGAAGATGTAGAGTCAAGGAAGGTTGAAGTGAAGTCAAAAAGTAAACAGGTGCAACAGGAAGTTCACCACGGAAAAGTACGAAGAATTTCAGGCCAAACTTTTGGGAAAAGTTCGCCGCGGCGAACTTATCTGTCGCCGCAGCGAACCTTCGAATACCCAAGCCATTTTTGGAAATTTACCCACTGTGTAACCCGATCCAAATCCATCTTTCTTTTAAAACCTACCATATTAGGTTAAGAGAGCCGACACATAGATATCACATAGACAACACCTCGCACTCTCTCAACTTCGCACATTCATCATCACCTCTCCTCCATTTTCATCGTCAACTCCTCCATCGACAACTGCTACCATGGATGCTTTCGGTGGGTTTCCGGTTGTGAGTTCTCCTGAAGTAATGCTTGGCTAGGCACCTTTTTCTCTTAAAGATGTAGTAATGGCTAGAGTTCAATTGGCTTTAAAGGGGAGTAGTTTAATCATGTTTAGCTACATTGTTATGAACTCCTGGGTTTTGGATTTGTAATTTGTAAATGAATATTCTTGATTAAAGTTTAATCAAGTATTGAACAATTAATGTGTTATCAGGATTTGTTGATGTAGAACTTGGAACTTGAATATATGAAGTCTCATATATGTCTATTTGTGATTTGGTTAATTCTCTTTTATCTGCCTAGTTATGTTTGATGTTGAGATGATTCTAAATCCCAAATGACTTATTGCATTGACTTACCCATTGCACACACTAAGATGCATTCAACAAGGTTTTAAGAAATGGAGTTCATTGATTAAAATCTTGGACTTAAAAATTTCTTTAAGGTTTACTATTTGAAACTTAGTGATTCACTCCTATAAAAATTTGTTTTGAACTATGATATCCAAAGCTCGTTTTCAAGATGATACTTTCATCAATTGATCTTTGCTTTCACTCTATCGATTTTCTATTCCCGAAATCCAAAAATACTTTTCATTACATTTTCTTTCAATTCACTTATTTTTATCAAATTTTCCAAAGATTAAAACCCCATTTCCTCACTAATTTAGTTTGCATATCACGACATATAGGCTAGCATAGTTCCATTGATCAGGTTCCAATTAAGTGAAACAACACGAGGTTACATTTTATACTGCAATCCTTGGAATTAAATTTTTTATTTGACCTCCAAGGGTAAGAACAGAAGGCTTTAAATCACCTCATCTAAAATAAGATGTTGTATGGAGAATTAAAGGAAAAAGTGAATAAATTTACAAGTGGAGCTTAGGAAGTGGATGTAAGTCGAGGACACTTTGGTTGAACAACTATCAAACAATTTTATCTCTTTTTCCCTACTCTCTTTTTCTATTATTATGTTTTTTATGAATTTATTTATTGTGAATTTACCATAACCATTGGGTTAGAAATAGGAAAAGACAAACACAAATAATTCACTTGCTTCTCATATGCCATCTTGAGACTGTTTGCCATAATATAGCTTTTAAATGAATTTTCGTAATTGATTCAAGGTGTCTCATCTATTGCATATCGTTTTTTTAAATGAAATTTAAAAAAAAGTTCACTACAAAACAATTTGAATAAATTTTTAGCTAAGATGGTTAAGATATTAATATTATGGCAAATAGTATAAATTGTCCTCTAATGTTTCTTAAAAAGTCTAAGTTAGTCCCTACTATTATCTATGGTATCATTTTACACCTTAACATTTTCAAAATAGTACTATAGTGCCCTAAATCCTAACTGAGTTAAGTTTTTGGCAACTTTTAGTATATGAGTCATAAATTTAGCCTATGTAATATCATAACTATGCAATTTGGACCCACTAGGAATTGAATTGATCTTAAAATGATTTCTTTAAACATTAGTTAAAAGTGTGATTTTCACCTTAATATTTTACAAAAGGTCTTAATATACCTTTACCGTTATCTTTGTTATCACTTTCAGGATTTAATGAGTATTACTTTAGTAACATTAGGGTGAAATAAATCATATTTTAGCAGCATTAGGATACATAGTGGTACTAGAGATAACAATAAGGCCTTACTTAGACTTTTTATCAAACGTTGAGGTATAAATCATACTTTTAGCCTAATATTACTATATTTTTCAATAAAAATGATTACTTACTTTGAAGAACTAGGATGAAAGTCATTTTTATGATTGAAGATTTTGTTTATGTGAGATTAATAAAAACAATGGAATGTGAATGACAATAAACTCATTTCATTAAATAGTAGCACAATGCACATGTTATTCAATGTATTAGATAAATGTGATTTGTAAAGTTTTAATGTATCAAAATGCTCAAGATACTTGACACATACTTGATCTCACATATGTTAGTGATGGTCCTAATGATATTGTTGTTAATGATATTAATATTAATAATAATTAGCTTGATGAGAATTTAAATGACAATAAAAAAATGGAGTAGAAAGAAGGAGAATGGTAAAAGAAAGAAGAGAAAATTAAAGATCACATAGGATGATACAAGTAATTTCAGAAGTATAGAATTCAATAATAAGGTGACTAATACTTTGTAAAAAATAATGATGAGATATCATCTAGTTCAGATATCTTAATAATAATGATAATGATGATATTTTATCTTATAAAGAACTTGTTGAATATCTAAATACAAGGATTTTGAAAACAAAGAGATTATCTTTCAAGCATAAAGAGGTTTAAAAACTTTTAGATGCATGCATGATTGAGAATTACAAATTAAAATATGATATGTATGATATGATATAATTTAATTGTATGGTCATGCTCATTGTCATCGGTAATAATCATACTATCACAATTTAATTTCATATTCTTAATCATGCTAGAAAATGAGCTATTAAAAAAGGATATCAACAACCTCAAAGAGTCATTTTCTAAATTCATCACGGATAATGAAAAAATAAATATCATGCTTAAAGCCCAAAAAGATCTCTAATGATAACTATTGGATTGGTATCACTATTGGATTGGTATCACTTACAAAAGTACATCATTCAATACTAAAAAAGTTTTGATAAAGAGCAATCATTTACATGAAGTACCACCACCTAAGTCATCACATGAGCATACACCTTTCAATTCTAGACATAAAAATGTAATGCTCATGCATCATCCTCAAGGTCTTAAGATAAAAAGATATTTCATGCATTTATATGTTGTTCATATTCTAAATGTTCATAAGGTAAAAATTGAGGTAATTTTCATACATTGTAACATCCCATCTCCCATAGGAAGGGTTTATTGGTAATTTGGGATGGGTTAGAAGTATTAGATTATATCTCGGCATGCACATACAGCATATAGCCTCTATGATTGATGGTTTGTTGCACTTGCACATGGTACACATGCATTCATGA
>JANIJH010000007.1:25973842-25996098 GCA_024520975.1 Erythroxylum areolatum | reverse complement strand
TTTAAAGATACATACTTCCATAACACAACACATAAACTAACATACTCATTTAAATTCAATTTATATTTCAAAATTTCATTTAAAAGTTGGGGTCCAACATTTATTCCCTTACAGCTAACTAGAAACACATAAAAAAAGACAGACCTATTTTTGAACCTCAAAGCCCACGCCATTCTTTTAACCCAAAAACATCAGATACACCACACTCAAACCTACTCGACCCCATCATACCAGATCCAATAGCCACATCCAAAATTCCAGACCAGGTATCTTCCTCACCTTCATCTTCCTCTTCACCACCGCCACTGACCCACACTCAACCACCACTCCATCTTACGTGATTCAATGCCAGACAAAGAAAAACACCTTCTTACCTAAACGAGTATGTCACCAACCTCTTTTGCCACTGCCATATTAGACCAGTCCACAGATACGACCAAAATCACATTCTCCAATCACCACACTACTTTTTTAGCCAATCTGTCCACTGACCATGAACTGTTTTCATAGGATACTGCTAAACAAGACCCATTATGGTTTAAGTCAATTCAGGTAGAGATCGAATCTCTGGAAAATAATGAGACATGGGTTCTAGCTATTTTGCCTGCAATGAAGAAACCTTTGACAATGAAGTGGGTATACCGAATAAAGCATAAACCGGATGGATCAATTAATCGACAAAAAACGTGACTCGTGGTGAAAGGTTTCAAGCAAACTATCGGGGTTGATTACTTCGACGTATTTTCACCGGTTGCCAAAATCATAACCATTTGAACCTTACTTGCAGTTGTCGTAGCCAACACGTGGCATATTTATCACTGCGACATCAACAATGCATATTTACACAGGCACATTGAAGAAGAAATCTACGTTGTCCCACCACAAGGGTATAACAAAACCCAGACAGGAGAGGTTTTACGGTTACAAAAATCAGTTTACTACCTCAAACAAGCAAGGAGGCAATGAAACAAGGAGATCACTTCGACTCTAATAAATTTTGGTTTTACTTAGAAGGAATCAAATCATTGTCTTTTCACGAAAGGTACCAATGTTAACTTCGTTGCTTTGGTTTTTTACGTCGATGATGTGTTAATTACCAGCCCTTCTGAACATTTGATCTGTGATATTAAGCAATCCTGAATAATGCGTTCACAACTAAGGACATAGGAAATGATAAGTATTTTGTTGGAGTAGAGATTGCTAGATCATAGAACGAGATGTTACTATCTCAATAGAAGTATATACATGACATTCTAGCTGACATAGAATTGACAGAATTGCAACCCACCGATGTTCCCATGGCTCAGAGTACTAAACTTGACATTGATGATGGTCCCTTGTTAACTGATGTTGAGACATATAGACGG
The DNA here is from genome assembly GCA_024520975.1 of Erythroxylum areolatum. Classification (NCBI taxonomy): domain Eukaryota; kingdom Viridiplantae; phylum Streptophyta; class Magnoliopsida; order Malpighiales; family Erythroxylaceae; genus Erythroxylum; species Erythroxylum areolatum. The sequence continues at coordinate 25,994,731 of JANIJH010000007.1, read as the reverse complement.
AGGTCAACAGGAACTCTCTAACTGATTGGGCAGGCTGCAAATTCACCAGGAACTCTCTAACTAGATTCTACATATTTTTTAGTTCATCCCTAATCTCGTGGAAGATGAAGAAACAGCCCACAGTAAGCAAATCATCAACTGAAGCTTAATATAGGAGCATGGCCAACATCTTCTGCGAAATCAAATGGCTTAGCTTCATTCTTCGAGACTTACAGGTCATTTTTCCACTTCCCATTGCTCTCCAATGTGACAATATGGTCGTCGCGCACATTTTTACCAATCCTGCATTTCACGAATGCACTAAGCATCTCGACATTGACTGTCATTTAGCTCGCAATGTTGTTCATGATGGTTTCATTCAAACAACATACCTATCTTCCAAGTATCAATTAGCATATGCCTTCACCAAAGCACACACTCTCTGCTATTCTTGCCAAGTTGGGGTTACTTACCTTCCAACTTGAGGAGGGGCTGTAGAATCCAAGTTCCATAAATGACAACGACAACGACAACCCCCGCATTCTGACAGTGACAAATTATAAATTCATTATTCCAGCTTGTAAATACATACGACACCCTTGCGCCCTCTCTCTTTTCACGTTTGTCAATAGTTTGTTAGAAAGTTTCTTATGTATAGCTTTTTCATTATAAATCTTGTATATAAGCCGCACAGTACAAATGAAATAATAAGAGAGTTCTCTCTTCCAAAATCTTCTATCTTCGCTTTCGACACCAAAAATAGGCTTTCCATTTCCTTTAGAATCCTAAAATTAATAAAAATAATAATTGAAAATTAGTCCATGTAAATTATCATAAATCTACGTAATTATTTAACAATGAAGATCTCTAACAAAAATTTTGATATTAGATTAATTTTAGTATAAAATAAAAAGTTATATTAATAATTTGATTAAAGTTAAAAAATAAAAAATATTTTTCTTCAATAAATAAAAAATTGTGTTACATTGTTGGGTTGGGCACTTCAAATCCTCTGTTTCAGTTATGATTTTTTAATTTTATTTTATTAAATCTCATCTATATATTTGTGTGAAGTCTAAGTAAATGTGTGAATGAAATTTAATAAAATATGAAAAAAAACGACATAACTAGAAAAGGAGATCTGATTTTTAGGTTGGGACACTCTATAATAATATTGAGTCCAACTATGATCAAAATCAGCATATCAAATTCTCTGTTTTACTTAAAGCATTTGACTTTATGAAAATATAAGAATGAGATTTAATATAACGTAATAACAACGTAAGATTTGGAACAAAAAATCTGAGCCCTAAATCAGTATGCAAAATTTGTTCGGATGCATAGCCCTGACTCAACGTTTCCAAGCAATTGGGTAGTCCTTGCCTAGGGCAAAGCAGTAACACGAGGGCTGAACAATTCACATATGTACACACCATGGTTGTAATTTGCCATTGTCTCTTATGTGACTGAATCCGATCAAAGTGTCCCACAGGGGCCTTTGATTGTGATGGAAACATGTGCCTTCAATAATTAACCTGGGAAGCTATGACACGTGCCCTGCCTCGTGGTGTAGGAATTATGTTAAGGGTCTCAAATTAAGTTTTATAATAAATTATGAATTATAATTTTTACAGTAATTTCATAAACATAAAAAGTGATTTTAGCTTTTAAATTTTTACATTTTGTCCTAATCTAATTTTATTATTGAATAAAATAATTTTTAATTATTTACCATTAGTTACTAATAATAATTATGAATAATATAATTTAATTATTTATTTTATACTTACTTTTTAAATAAATTTTAACTAAGATATTTTCAAATGTAATTATAATAAGTTATTAATTATAATTTTTACAGTAGTTTCATAAACATAAAAATTGATTTTAGCATTTAAATTTTTACTTTTTGTCATGATCTAATTTTATTATTAAATAAAATAATTTTTTAATTATTTACCATTAGTTACTAATAATAATTATGAATAATATAATTTAATTATTTATTTTGTACTTAATTTTTAAATAAATTTTAACTAAGATATTTTCAAATGTAATTCTTATCAGTATATTTATTTAAAATTAAAATAAAATACTTTAGAAAATAAAGATTAAAATATATGTTGTTAGATAAATAGTATTTTACTTATAAAATTTTAAAATTTTCTTACTTATTTAGTTATTTATTTTAATAAAAACATGTTATATATTTATTAGCAAATATTACATATAGAATAAAAATTTTAATTTCTTAATTTAAATTATAGTTAAAATGTATTATTATTAATAATATTTATAACCAAGCCATATAAGAAGACCTCCTTTTACTAGAGTTGATACCACTAGTCAGGGTGCATGTAGTGGCTCATAAACATTATAGGCTGCACCAAACCTCAACTTTCCCTTGCTTTACTTAAACTATGGTTCTCCCGTTAGATTAATTTAATAATTATAAAGGTGTAACCTATATTACTCGGGTTGATTCTAATATAAGGTAAGTCTAAGATAATAGTTATTAGGCTTGTATAAAATATTAGAATCATTAAGGGTCTATTGTAGTTAATAAAAACCCTTCCCTCTCCCTTATAAGTTAAGAGTTACCAAAGAAAATATACGCTCTTGCACCGTTAAAAAAGAACGAAGAAAAGTAAAAGATGAGAGGGGTTAAACTTCTTTGCATAGAAAAGGTGTTTCCAACCAAAAGGATTAAAAATCTATCGTTGTAGACGCATATTAAACATGAACCAAGGTTAGTATTTTTTTTCTCTCTTATAATATAAATCCTAATTGAATGGATTGAATCAATTATGTTATAGATGATTTTGGGAGATCTAATTCTAAACTTGAAATATTGTTTAGAACATTACAAACTCAATTTATATCTCCATATTCCTATTATTGCAGCAGAAGTAGCTAGCTTAAAGTGGAACGGTTGCTGCTGGTTTTTAGAGGCTATTAGTGTAAGGGGTATATACTAGTTGCTCATATTCCTATTGTTTATTATTTAAAAAAATTTAAATATAAAAAAGATTTTAAAAAATTATACTAGCGATTTTATCTTACTATGCATGCGAAAACCACTAACACCCACATACAAGCGCCAATCATATATATTTGATGTTGTCTCCTTAATACCACGCCTATTCTGCTGTCTAGCCGCCTCCAGTTCGTGAAATAGGCATTGGAGGGCTGAGTTTTTTTTGCTCTCTACTCTTCAAAACATAACTTTCCAGTAGATCCCTATGTTTGACTTTGATATAATCATCATCTGATAGCAGTTTCTTCATTGCCTCTCTGAAATCAAATCTCAAAAGTCCAACCAAATTTGACGCCGGTGCACGCTTCTTTTTTGCTCAGCCATTAACAAGTTGCCACTTCCGTATCATGTAATTATAATAATATACGGATTCATCAGATCATGATATTATCACCCAATATTTGCAACATGCAAAACAATGCACAGCGTAACGTACAGCGATTAAAAAACGATATTTAAAATGTCTACATCGCACTGAAAAGTAATATAAAATAGTATCAAAATTTTCATTTAATGCCGAGATGTCCCCCTTCTTTTAATAAATTTTAACTATTTATTTATATAAATTTTACATAAATAAATAACTAAAATTCATTGAAATAAAATAAGGATAAGAAAAAGAGGACAAAAGATTTGAGAGCTTTAATATCACCTCGTCATTTATTTATATAAATTTTACATAAATAGATGGTTAAAATTCATTAAGACAAGATAGGGATAAGAAAAAAGGGACAGAAGATTTAAGAGCTTTAATGCCACCTAGGAGAGCTGCTCTTACAAAAAATAAACATCAATAAAAAATTTAAAATTTAAAAAAGTCTATTAATACTCAGTCTTATTATTAACTAGTAAAGAAATTATTTTTAAAAAATACTAATAAATAATAGTTAACTTTGAGGTAAAATTAAAATAAACTGTTCATTTTTATTTTTATTTTTAGTGAACAAATCTATTTGTTTCTATTTTTATTTTTTTGTAAATCTAATTTTTATTTTTGGTTTTAGTTTCTTCCAATTTTTTAAAATTATGAAAATTATATTTTTTTTTTTGGTTTGAAATATTATTATTTTTAAAAGTAATTTTATATATTAAAAGTGTTTTTTTAAAGTGAGTAAATGACATGAGAAATTTATTTGTTACCTAATGTCTACTAGCAATCCAAATATCCATTTGATAGCCAATCCCAACAGAGTGTGAGACACTTCTTTTGTTTACATGGACCTAAAAGGCTTAATATATTTTATATTCAGTTCTCCCGGCCTGGAAGTCAATAACCAAGCAAAGAAAGCCCAAGTATTGTAGTTAGTATTCCAATTATTAATTCTTCTTAACTGTTCAATAGGTTTAAGTACCGTTATTGTAGTTACACATTGTCCTTTTTCACTATTGAATTATCACTTTCTACATTATTAATTAATATCAGCTTTCCCATTGTAATATGTAAGCTTTTTCAAAATTTACCTATAATTTGGTAAAGAAGAATGCATTTATCATTTGAATTTGACTTCTAAGCACTATGAAATCCTCGGTCAATTAATTTTAATTATTATCTTAAGTAGTCTATAAATAAAACTTGTTTCTTTATATAATTTTTTAAAAAAATACAAGTAAAAAGTTGTGCACATTGATAATCCTTTAGCTCGTATAGAGATTAAGTTGATTTTTTATTCTTTTAAGTAGTCACTAAGTTTGTTAGTTCCACGTCAATATCACTTATTATTAAATTTAGTTCATAGTCCTATCCGAAACATATCATAACAAAAAACCACGTCAATGTCACTTCTTATTATTAAATTTAATTCACGGTTCTGTCCGAAACATGTCATAACCAAAAACGATGTACATGTAACTGCTACAATGTATATAGGAGACTATTCTTTTCCATGGCCCTGTAGGAGGAAAAAAAAAAAGCTATTTCAACCACATGTGAGAGCATTAAATTGTCTGAAGTTAATGACTGTCATTGGACGTGCAGGTGTGGGAAGGGAAGAAAGGTCAAAGGAGAGTTTTCTTGCAACTATAGCTTCAGCTCGGACAGTGGATAGGACAGGTGTGTATGGGTCCAAAGTTCGTGGAGCCGTAAGCAACTGAACGACGATTAAACCCCAGTTGGAATTGGATATTATTCACATTGAAAGACAAAGGGGTCGTGGGTGGCAATGCAGCCTATGCATGTAGCTAGCCTCTAGCTGGCCTGCATATACCAAGTGTACGATATTTAAGACGTTTAAGACTCTCCCTCTGGAACGCACGCACGCACCTTCACGATAATGATCAATTCGATTCAAGCATCTTGAAGGGAAAAAAACAAGGCACATGGTTGTCGTGCTTGTCACTTGTCAAACACAAAACGAAGAGGGTGATTTCCGCTCTTGACTTAAATACTCTCTTTAGTGAAGATTAACCAAAGAAGATTAAAAAGAAGTTAATCGTTTAGGGCTCACTAAGTTCTGTCTCTGTTGGTGGTTCTCTTCCTTACTTCTCTTAATTTTATTTTTCTGCCAAAAAAGAAAAACGTACCTCTTCATTCTTTTGATATGTTTGTGCCCTTTAAAATAAAAACTCACTCTTTAGTGATTGCCTATAATTTTTTTTGTTGACAGATATATATGAACAGCCTCGTATATATCTATGTATAAAATTTCCGTTATTTTTCTTCTCTAATATATAAAAAGAGGAAGTTTGTTGGTTTTATTTTAGTGATTCTGAAGACAACAAATACATTAAAATCCAAATAAGTTTTGACTCTCTTTTTACTCTCAGCAATTTTGCTAAATTCAAAGGAAATTTTCATTTATCCTTCTTCACGTGAGTCACACTATTAAAGATTAGAGTTTGAGTCGTGAATTAACAATAACTCTAGTAGTCAATTATAAAACGTGAATTATCAAATAGAAAAACGATAAATCGCTTCCACATGAAAATTAGTCATTATATATAAATCTACATTATTCTTAATGTTTTGGCACCAAAAGAATGAATTATTGAAATGGTCATGCATATGGTCGCATGAGCTTCACAAGTAGCCTTCTCCATTCTCTGTCCAACTTGAGAGGTTTCACTTATTTAAGAAAATACTTTGTGATTTATGTGATTGACTTGTGTGACATAACTTGTATAATGCTTTGAACTAAACTTAATAATAATAGTAAAAAGGTTGTTTTTTTTATATTATTAGGTAGTTTTAAGTATATTATAATCCTAAAAAGTTTTATGCACTAGAAAAAAAAAGCTGAATAATGTAACGTGAAGCACTTTCTTAGGCTTTAGAGGTCTAAAAGCTTATGTGAAATGGATCGTCTACACTCCTACACAGATAGTGTTAATTAACAACAACTTAATGTATTTATCAACTGTACATAAGAATAAACTAACATAAAATTTCATGCATATCGATCTAATGATACATAATATGTTTCACTTGGTAATATCTGCCTCTAATAATTGATGACCATAAGGGGACCGAGCCCGAGGCCCCTTCGAGTAGTTGGCGAACAGACAGATCTTGATTGGGACTTGGCTTTGAGTTAAGAGCTTCGATGTAATGGATGGTTGCTGTGATGGCGCTTTCACAACCCTCATCAAACAGACCCCCACTTGTTTCCCGACTCCTGTCAGTGTTATGAATGCCTACTTAATTCCCATATCTCGGATATATTAAACTTATTATTCCTACAAATATGATTTAAACTTGAAATTAGCTTAGATGCAAATTAATCTGGAGCTTGAACTGTATTGAATTTGTAACATTTGACTGTAAGAAAAATATATCGTGGCTGTGAAATAAACTTCCAATGACGATCAACAGTAAAAAAAAAATGAATGATAGAGATTTTTCATTTGCCGGTGACCACAATTCGTAAGTACCAGACAAGTTTTGTCAGTGTATTATGACAATGATTCCCAAGTACTACCTATTTATGTTATGGCCAAAGCAATTGCCAATTCTGCCCAGTCATGTTCCCTTACCAGTGGAAAGAACTATGCTTATATTATCACTAAACAACTTGTTTTCTTTTTCTAAAATCTAACTCTTGGAAGTTTGCGAGGTAACTTACGTGACACATTAATTTTCTAAATTTTAAAATATATATATTCTCAGTCTATTTTTTAATATATGATATTAGAATAATCAAAACTATGAAATTCAATATCACCAAAACTCAATTAAATAAAATCATTTGTTATTAAATTACCACGCCCTCTAAATTTAACAAAATGAAAAATGAAAGTTTACTAGTTGTTAATAGTTTTAAAAATGTCTTTTATTCCAGAAAAAGGACAATTTAAAAAGAAGCTGGGGTTCTATGAACTGTCTATGTATGTGTCTCATCTCATGTGATCAGTGACTTAACGATCACAGTAAGCTATTAAGTATCTCTTTCAATCACCGTACCCGATTGTTTCTTGTCCAACTTGTTCTCACTTCTTGACTTCATCTCCCACTAGCACCCCCTGCAGCGTCCACCGCCTCTCTAACACTTACATGTGGCCTTTGCTTCTTGCTTATCTTCTCGACTGCACTGCCCCATCCAATTATTTAGAATGCAATAACTACAGGTTGGTCACTTGTGCTTTTTACTACCCCCATTTTCTTTTCTTCTTGTCATAAGCCACTTTTACTAGCCTCATTTCTTCTTGTTTAGAAATGAGGCTAGTAACGTGTTCTATTTTATGGCTTTGGTTTTTTATGGCTTTGGTTTATTACTTTACTATTGCTATGACAAATTAAACTTTACGCGTGCATCTGCTTTTAGTTTAGTTCTAAATGCCGTGCATCTGGTTTCATAATGTATAAAGTAATTAAACTTTACATCTGGTTTTTGTTGAGCGCAGCGGACATATTTTGTGAAAAGGAAAAATAAAATGAGTAAAATGGACACAAGATTTTTAACGTGGTTCACCCTTAATTTTGGACTACGTCCACGGACAAAATTCAGAATATTTCTTCCACTATTACAAATAGTAGGTTTACAGAGATAAAACTAAAATAGTGACTTACAAGGCGTTTCCCAACCTAAAAATACTAACCTCACTATTTTGTCACTCACCAACCCTTTAGGAATATATTTCTTAACTTCAGAGCAAGAACAATGCTCTGGTTTTCTCTCTGTTTTTTTTGTGATTCTTCTAAAGCGTATAGGCACTCTGCCGCGTGCTTGCAGCTGTCTCTTTTTCTTCTTTTCAGTAAATGCTGCAGGCGGCTTCCATTTATTTAACAAAAACAGCAAACTATCTGTTCAACAAATACTGCATGTGGCGGCACCGAAAGCAACCGCAACATTGAAATGGAGTCCCTCCATATGAGAGGGACCCATCTCCAACAGTTTTAATTCGAGTGTACTCTAATTTTTATATTTTGTTTAAAGGTTCACATTGGTTTATAAATTATCCTTGGACCGATTTATACTTCAATAATCAGATAAAGATTACAACTTAGATCCTGTGATTTGTTTAACATTTAATTCCAAGCTAAAGTAGTTAAAATTGATAGTAACTAAATTTAGGAAATAATATTTTCAATTATAATTGTTCAATGAACAATTGCACATTGAAGGATTATATGAATATGCTTTAAGTAATAATTGAAATCAAAAGTTTAATTAAGTAATAAAAGGCTTTAAGCTTTCATTTAGCTTTAAGCTTTGATTTCAAGTTCTATAATGAAATCAATTTCCATTAATTATATTATTTGTAATCAAAAAGAGAAGAAAGTAATATAAAGTTCTATGTTCGCTTTTAATAATCACATATATAACCTAAAAATAAGCTTTTAAATCTTTATTAATGAAAGAACATCACTTAGTTTAAAAGTAGAAATGGTATATCTAACTTTATATACTGCACATGACAAAAGAAAATAGCTAGATGTAAGGACCAATTCACTTCTGGTTTAAGTGGTGTAAGGAAAAGTTTTAAATTTTAAGTGCTAAAATTGATAGTTATATGTAGATTTTCATGGTTAAGCAAGAATACCAAGTCTGACTTGATGGATATAGTGGAATATAGAAAATGATGTTTCATTTCTAGTGGCGCTTTACAAAACCAATTGGTGCCCAAGTTTAGACAAAGATGTTTTTGGTTTTACTTGTTACTATTACATATTATCTTTTTTCATCAAACAAACTGAAATTGATGGATTCATTTTGAAGTATTGTTTCTTATCATTGTGTTATATTGATTATTGGCTTAATGGCTTATGTTTAATTATTGGTTTACAAATAAGAGTTACATATGCTATTTATTTAGTTTATTGTACTTATTCAATTACATTTATTTTTACAAATAAATAGAGGGAAGTTGAAGCACTATTGATAATTTAGCGTCTTCAGAAAGATTTGATGATTCAGCTTAAGCTCATATTAGATTGGTTCTTGGTATAAAGAACCTTACGATTTGTTTAAATTGCAACAAACATTTAAAAGGTGAGGGAGCCACTAGAATAAAAATCATTTAGCTGAGATTAAAGATGACATGGAGGCTTATAAGAAAGTTAGTTATGACGTGAAATAGAATATTAAAACTTTGCTTGAAGAGTTTCAAAATAAGAAAAGATAGAAGGCAAAGACTGAGCTACAAAATTAGTAGTGAAAGTTTTTTTAGCAAATGGTCAGGATGACACTATCAATGACGAAGGTGGTATTCCTACCTAATAAAAAAGGATTATTACACCTGATGTGAGGAAGAGAAGAAGACACATATCTAACTTTTTACTCCATAAATAACTCCTAGAGCTCAACTTTCAATTCATAGTACCTTAAAATATAAAGAAATATCTCATAATGTGGATATAGTAATGACTAGATGGTGGTGTGATGCAAGTGTATTATTCAATGCTATTCAATCTCATTATTGTTAGCCTATAATGGATGTTATTGCCTCTTATGATTTAGGATATAAAGCTTCTTCAATTGATGACTATAAAGGTGATATTTTAAGCAACTTTGAAGGTTAAATAAAAATTTATTTGGATGAAAGAATAATGACTAGGGTAACTTATGAGTATTCAATCTTATGTGATGATTAGACAAATATAAGACATGAGTCTGTTACCAATATTTTGGTTTGTTATACTAAGGGAACAATATATTTGAAGTCTATTGATGCAATTGGTCTTGTTATAAGTGTTGATACTCTATTTTAGATATTTGAAGAAGTTGTGAATGAAGTAGAAAATAAAAATATTGTACAATTCATCATTGATAATGATTTTGCTTATAAATCATTTGAAAAAAGGATACAAAGCATATATAATTCTTTTTATTAGACTCAAATTTATTTAGATGAAAGAAAAATGACTTGTGGTAACTTATGGGTATTCAATCATGTTTGATGGTTAGACAAATATAAGACATGAGTCAATTACCAAAATTTTGGTTTGTTATAGTAAAGGGACAATATTTTTGAAGTCTATTGATGCATTTAGTCTTGTTAGAAGTGTTGATATTCTATTTTAGATATTTGAAGAAGTTGTTAATGAAATTGGATTTAAAAACAATATATAGTTTATCATTGATAATGATTTTGCTTATAAAGCAATTGGGAAAAGGATACAAAGCAGGTATAATTCTTTTTATTGGACTCTTTTTTATGTATATTACATTGATCTGATGTTGAAAAATATAGAAGATCCTTGATACTTTTTTTTTATCATTGATGAAACTATGGAAAAAGCAAAAAAAAGTGACCAAGTTCATTTAAAATTGTGTATGAGTTCTAAATTTGATAAGAAATGGTTTCACCAATGGTAAGAATTTGTGTCATTCTACCAACACAAAATTTGTAACTAATTTCTTATCGATTTCAATATTTTGTTCTAATGATTTACAAGTGATAAGTGGGTTGCATTTTAGTATGTTAGGTCTAATGTCGGAATGAAGGTTTTTAAAATTATACTTAAAGATCATGAGTTTTGGTCCTAATGTCAACATATTATCGAAAGTTTTGAGCTTTTGATGAGAGTACTTCGTCCAGTTGATAGTGATAAGAAGGCAACAATGAGTTAATTTTATGATGTTCATATAGAGAGTGAAGGAAGTAATCAAAGCTAATATGAAAATTAGGCCTTCTTTGTATACACTCTATGTTATAGTCATCAATGAAAGATGAGAAAGGAAACTTTACTCTTTGTTATTTACTACCGAGACATTTGTGAATCCTAATGTCTAATTTAGATAAAATTTTATAAAGAAAGCTAAAGTTAATAGGAGAATGCTATTAATTATCATAACAATTATTGCACATAAAATGATGCAAGATCTTTTTAGCTTATAAATGGAGGTATAAAAGGATACATCTGATGATTTTGCGATGCCCATTGTAATTTGTCAAAGATTCAAACTTAATCTAGGTATATATTTCTTCACTTTTATTACTTATTTAAAATTAATCATTACTTTATTTTGTTTACTATGATGCCTTTGTTGTTTTACAATATTTTAGTGAGATCAATTCGGAAGTGGTGTTCTAGAATTATTAAGAGTTATAATTCAAATTCTGAGTCAATATGTGAGTACCATTAGGAGCGAAAGAAATTTGAGCACATTTGAATTCATTCATTCTTAAAAAAAAAAAAAGTCGAATACAAAAGATTTTTGTTCGACAAAACTTAAAGTTTTGATAAAGATATGCTATCATTATTAAATTGAATATAATTTCTTGTAATTTATTAATAATTTAATTTTATTTGTTTATTAGGACTCTTAGTACAACAATTAGTTATATGGATACAATTTGCCTTAACTATATCGTTCTTTTAACATACTGATTTTTTTAGGATCCAAATTTCATAGGCAAGAGTTTGTTGGAAGAAAATTTTAGATGAAGAAGTATTAACATATCATTTGGTGCAATAAATTTAAATGATAGAGATGATGAGACTCCTCTCAATAATAAAGATTTGTATTTGAACAAATATTCCATTGAATGAAGTTCCATGTTTTTTATTTCTCTTTTTTCTTTTAATTTCACATATATATTTTTTGCATATGTTAAATTATATATATGTAATATAAACATAAAACTTTTAAAAGTCAATGTTTTTAGTTCATATTTTACTTTTACTTTATTGTGCTCCTCGCACAAATTCTAACTATAATACTTGTAGAGTCATGGACCTATATTATTCTTAATATATGGTGTTTTTATGTAATTATTTTTATTATATGATGTAAATTTTAACATTTTAAGTATTTTTTATTATTCATAGGTATATATCTGTATGATAATTAAACAATTTTTATATTAGTTATGATTATTGTTTATATTTGAAAAATGATAAATTAATATTAATAGAAACAGGGAGATAATTATTATTTCAATTTTATATTATTATAATTTTTGAGGCATATTTGATTTAAAATTAATATTTATACAACATAACATATCAAGAGACAAGTTTGTAACTATCAAAATTTTAGAACTATTTTATAATTTTAAAAAATTACTTGAAATGATACGCCATAATATATTGGAATTAAATTCGATATCAAATTCAATAAGAAATTCATAACATTACTAGTACTTCATGGAAAGTATTATAGGAATCAAACAATCAGTGAACACAACCTTTTGTATCTTTTTTTTTAATAAATCTAATTCATTTAAGAAAAAAAAAGTAAACTCGGAAAAGACATATTGGCAGTAAATTAGCTACCAATTCTCTAATAAAATTTTGTGAAAACATTAATTCGGTGGAAATAAAATTTCGAATATCAACATTATAAGATATTTTAGAACTGGCGGACACATTTAGTAAGCCAAATACGTGACGACAAAACTGACGGTGCCGACATCACATCCTTCGGCAATCAAAGCGAATCGCTGTTGGCTCGTTAAAGTTGATCAGTTCGCCACAATCTCTACCACGTGGTAGTAGCGTAATGCCACCACGTACGCTTATAAAAATAACACTTTTTTAAATAAAAAATTCATACTTATTTTATAATTTTTATTAGCTCTTTGATTAAATATTTAAATAAAATAATACTTTTTTTTAAATTTTAAAATGTATGAAAGCTTTTATAATATCTTTTAGTTCTAACCTGTTGCGTACGAGCCCCACATAATTGACAAGGTTGACTACAGCGTCTGGTCTTCACTCCATTATTGGCACATGTTTTTGGGTGGTTGTGGTTTTTCAATTGGGTACTTATTTTATGTATTGTCCAAACCTTGGGTTTAGACCATGTTTTACATGACTTCACTCCAAGGAATATTCTCCACGAGTTACATGTCTTGCTTCTTACAGTACTTGGAAAATGGAATCATACCCACCAGATCAACCTCTTCTCTAATTATGAATTGTTAATCATCTTTCCAAGTCTTCTAATGAAATGAGCAAGTACTTGCCTTTCTCATTGTTAAGGTCTTTGCAAATACATGGATGGGGTTTTCATGCAAAATACATTACTTTTTTTTCCTGAGTTACTCTATAATCAAGATGATTTAAGAAATTAATTTAAGTCAACTTTTTAAACACTCGAACAAGTAAGCGTTAACTATGGTATTTGATTTATTGAAGAGTTAGTTTTCTGTGCTAACTAAATAATTGCATCCTAACTAGAGAGCCTTGGCAACAGTAGATCCTAGTCTTATATGTGAAGGAATTTGAGATGGTGAATGGGATCTTATTGTCAAACGCTGGTGGTTGCTTGGGAAGCAGGATGCAGATAGTGACTAACCCCATTTCTAAGCAAAGCCAAAAGAAGCTGCCGATGAGAATCTTTCTCTAAAGTCAGTGTCCTCTCTCGCTCTCTTAACCTTAAGCTCTTTCCTTTGTTCCAATGAAGTTTGTGACAAGTAAATCATTTTCAGTGAGTTGGGTCTCTCTCACACCTCATTTACAATTCCACTACTCTCTAAACTGGTAAAGCAAACTCATCTCTCTCTCTCTCTCTCACACAAATCATTTGCAAAACCTTGGAACATTTCTTTCTGACCATTAAATACCTATCTTCTTCAGCGTTTGCACTGTTCATGCATTTCTTCTGCTCTAATCTGCTTTGGTTCAATTATCTTTCTGATAAGAACCTTCCTTCAGTTGTCTGTGTATTTTTCTGGGTTCAGTATATGTGGGCTCTTGCGTTCTGTCTAATAAGAATATAATATGCTGCTTTCTCATTTGTTTATTGGTTTTTTCTTTAATGGGGTTGTTTCCTTCTTTTGTGAAGCTTTTGATATATCAAGCACTGAGGTTAACTTCCTATTGAAGACTTCAAAAAGGCTTCCTGGTGGGATTTGTGGTTAAGTGGTCATCAAGATCATTCAATAGACTCTCGGGGCTTTTGGAGATCATTAGTGGAAACTTCAAGTTAACTTGGTTTTCCTCTTTAAAATAAGGAGGTGTTGAGACGGATTTTCCTTGAATCGAAGTTACCTCTCCTTAATCCCAGATGCTGTAACTTTCTGAATTAGTTAAGCCACAAACTGCGTCCCTTAATTTTTCTAGACGTATCAAAATTTCCTTCATCGTTTGGGATCTGGAGACTGGATGAAGTTTTTGGAAGCACATTGATCTCAGGTCAACATCCAACCCAGAACGAAGGTCTTGGGGAATTGGGTTATCAAGTATTGACGGGGAAATGATTCCATGATGGTCTAAGTAGTAAGACTGGTCGTGCCAAAATCATGAACAGTTTCGGACCTCCAACAAATGCATTTTTATTAGAAGGTGACTCTACTTTAAAGTGTTCTAGCTCAACAACGGACTCTAATAACAGGGATTGCTCATTTATTGATTTGAAGTTGGGAAGGTTTGGCGATCTTAGAGATTCTAGGGATTTTGAAATTTGTAAAAGATCAGCCGTTGCTTCTTTCTCTGAGTCATCTGCGCCTTTAACACCTCCTAAGGGTATGCGACTTAGAGCGAGCTCCCAGACTGCACATTGCCAAGTTTATGGCTGTAACAAGGATCTCAGCTCCTCAAAAGAGTATCACAAGAGACACAAAGTTTGTGAAGCTCACACAAAGACTGCAAAAGTTGTTGTGAATGGAATTGAACAGAGATTTTGTCAACAATGTAGCAGGTTTGTTGGGTTTCACTGAGAGTTCGTTTGTCATTCCATATGTTACGCAGTTCAAGTTCAATATGCTATTTCTCTAGAAATTGGATGCTCACCCCTTTCTGTGTTCATCCCACTACTACTGAAAAGGTTTATTCAATTAATCTAAACTAAAATTATGAGCACCAGTTAGCTAAGACATTTGTTCGTTGTTCACCTAGATAAAAATTAGCTTTAATTTTCTTCAAGTCTAATTGTTCAGGTGGGTTGAATATTACTTGCTATATGTAAAATGTTGGGATGTTTAGAAAGCATTATGTCCAAATGTACAAGTCCCGTGGCTGCTATGAATTATATTAGTTTTTTATTGCTCAGGTTTCATTTGCTGGCTGAATTTGATGATGGTAAGCGCAGCTGTCGTAAACGCCTTGCAGGCCACAATGAGCGCCGGAGAAAACCACAAGTTGGTATGTACTCTAGGAGGCCTGGAAGGATACTTCAGCCATGCAACGGTAAAACATCTGCATTAACAAAATCCCTCTCGTTGGTTGTGTGATAAGAGTTTCATTGTCAACAAGCATTTAAACAATATTATTTAGTAGTGCATCACTTTCTAGAATGTTAATTTGAATCTTGATCTGAATAGCTTTTCAAGTTTATTTGAATAACTTGTATTATCTAACTTAAAACTCAGGATGTGAGATCAACAATTGAACGATTTAAGATGTTACTGGTGCGCAGATGGAAGCTAATAAGCTATGATCCACAAAACTATTAGCAGTTCCGGTGGGGGATTAAAATATTCACTTAAGCCATGGTCCTCCAAAACTTGATATAACTAACTAGACAGCATGTATTCATGTCCCCCTGAACATGTCTTAGTTTCTAGTTTATACGAAGTAAGGCTTTATATCTACCTAATGTCAAGTGCTCATTGGTGTTTATAAGTAGTTTGACTTGCCATTCTTTGTTATATTCCAATCGTACTATAATGGTCATTATATTATCCTCAACATCATCTCATTTTCCCAACATTACCCAGGGTTTGCTGGAGGACAATTTCATGGCACTGCGCTTACGTCTTTTATTTGCCAAGGTATCCTCCCCAATGGACCATTGCATCCTCCAAAATATGAAACAGGTGATTGGTGCAGGCGCATGAAAGTTGATAGAACCGACTTCGATTCATCATTAGTGATTCCGATTACAAACGAGCATGTTTATCCAAAGGCGGTTTTACCTTCTGATAAGTTAGACAGTGTATTTCCAATTTTTCATGACAACATCGCTAGTTCTGCAACAGGAAGCTTTTTTAGTGAGAACACTAACCATTATCCTCAACAATTTGGGGGCCATAATTCTGATTCTCACGCTCTGGTACAGAATACCTCATTTGGAAATGGAAACTTAACTGCTTTTGATACAGCATCAACCATTCAAGGATTCTCAGGAATCACAGAGTCTGGTTGTGCTCTCTCTCTTCTGTCACCCCAACCTCAGAATTCTTCGGAGCACTCATCAGGAATTCCTATGACCTACCCTTTAACCAAGCAAGGTAGCAGTTTGTATCATATCACTGGTCAAGTATCTGACAAGCTTGTAGGAGTTGGCTCACAGATTTCATCAGCTGGTCTTTCGAATAGCTTCTCCTCATCTACAGTGAGTTCTATGGAAGGAAGTCCCTTGGATCCCATTCTCCTATCTGATGGTAGAGTTTCAATGAACTTTGGTGTGACAAGTAGGATTTATCAAGGCTCACATTTTGCCAATTCCAAGGACCATGTTTCCTGTGAAGATGGCACTACCATGGACTTGTTTCAACTGTCATCACAGCTTGATAGAGTTGAACGTCAAAGGCAATCCATGAATGTGAAGCAGGAAAACAATGCTTTTGGCTGGCCTCGCACGACTTGAAAGTTCTCAAGGAGGAAGGTATAAAATTTTTCTTTTGAAAATTGCAAAATCTATTTTTAAATGACTTGGCAAGTATTTAATTTGGAAAATTGAGATGTTTGCCTTGTCATTGCATTTGTTTTTGACATAGTAAGTTTCTATTTGAAGATGAATTCAGATTACCAAATAGAGCACAATGGGACCGGCTAACAAGCTAAACTGTAGTCCATCACCAACTGGTAACAATTAGTAGGCCTACGGACAGAATTGTGCACCTACCTAAAAATATTGATGCACAAGTGACATAGCTTAAGCATGGCTTATCACAAGGCCTATTGCAAGACTTTCTATTGTTTTTCTTTGTGGGATCCATTTCCTTTTTTTGTGTATGATGAATTTTCACTTGCTTGGCAAAAGCAATAAAAAAATCATTGGTTTGTGTACCTAGGTTTCTGATTGTATTTTATTTGCACCATCGTTCCTCATCTAGCCATGATCTCAGGATAAATCTTCTGTGGATTCTATTGACACTGAAGCATACATAAATAAGTTGCAAAAAGTGCTTTGAAATAAATAATTTTCATTCGCATTTTTTTTTTGAGGCCAACTTTTTGGATGACCACAGGAAACAGGTTCTGAAGCATATTGGTAGCTTCAGAGACATCATGCTGGTATCTTGCAAAGCAGCAAAAGAAAGCAAGCAAAGTTCACAGAAGTAACCTTGGAATAAAGTTTAGAGTTTAGTGTGATCTTCCCAGGAGGTGTCTAACAGTTTGCTCCATAAGCTTGACCATGTTGATTATTCTGTTAGAAAATCTTTTCTTTTTTACTTTAGATTGTTCTATCAGAAAATATTTTCCTTTTACTTTAATAAATAAGCACTGGCTCAACAATCGCGTCCAGAGTGATAATTACTGATCATGGTCTTTTTATTCTTTCAAAGATAATGAATTGCATCAGTTTACACTTCCTAGCAATCGTTGTGTAAAGGAACAAAGGTATTGTTTTCATCGATCGCAAATGCAAAAAGGCAAATAGCCTTTATAAACATGGTGTTGTTATCTCGATAGGATGTCCATGATGCTATATTACGAAGTATAATGAATAATCTGAATAAGATATGTATTATTTTTGCAATGTATAACGATAATGGATAATTTGGATGTAGTTAGAATTGTGGGAAAATTTGTGTGCGGCATCAGTCTTTCACAAGTTTACGAATACTGACAATAGTGAACTTGTCTCAAAGCTTATGAAAGCCAGATTTAAGACTTTAGTTTTGACATCTAACAATTTGATTAGATAAACTGTCTTTAAGGAAGAGAGCCTTTTAGTAACTAGATAACAAACAAATGGATATCAATCTCAACTTGTTTCGTTTGAGCATGTGAAATTGGATTTGTAGAAAGAATTATTGCATCAAAATTGTCATACCATAGAGTAGGTTTGACATGAGAAACCTATTTCACTAAATAGTGAGTTGATCCGATATAGTTCAGCAGCAACAAGAACAATTCTTCAATATTTAGGTTCAATATTAGACTTGGCAATTGTAGATTGTTTCATGGCACTCTATGAAATGAGATTATAATCAAGATAAATGTAACCAAAGGGAAAGCGATGATCATAACGAAAACTATCAAGGAAAACTAACCCAGTCAACATCACAACAAGCGTGTATGGTTAGTGATGTTTTGGTGATATGAAAGTCATAGGAGGGAGTGACTTTAAGATATTAAAGAATCTATTTAGTCATGGTTTAGTGAATAACAGTAGGATATCGTAAGAATTAAGAAACTTTATTTATTGCAAACTAGATGTCAAGATAAGTAAGGCAAAGATATTAGAGAGCACTACCATGACTTTTAGAGAGAGGATGACCATGACTTTTAGAGAGAGGAAGGGTGGGGATTATGGATGCGTTGATAGATTGGCGGAGTCAAAGTATGTGCAATCAAGGAGATCTTTAGTGTATTGGGCTTTGTAACAAAAAGTCCATAGGATATGGTTATGGCTTCCATGTAAACAAAAGTGATGAATAAGTTCTTTACAAAGAAAGTAGTATTAAAATCATGACTAAGGGAGGTAAGAAGGCAAGTGAAGAACATGTAACCAAGATATCATCCATATAGACAAATAGAAAGGTTGTGTGAGAGGGAGTGATGTAAAGGAAAAGAGTGTGTAAAATTTTGAGGAAGTAAAAACGAGTTCACAATATTTCTGACTTAAACGATAAAACCAAGCATGGAGAGCTTGCTTGAGACCATAAAAGGCTCTATGAAAATGAAAAATATAATGAGAATGATGAGGATCTGTAAATTTAGGAGGCTAAGACTTAAAAAAGGCATGATTAACGTTAAGTAGACAAACATGCTAGTTATTAAAAAAAAGCAAGAATTAGAATAATCTAAATAGTTGTAAGCTTGACAACATGGCTAAAAGTGCTATTGTAATTTAAATATGAAGTTTGATAATAACCCTTGAAAATAAAATGAGCTTTTTAATGCTCAAAAGAACCATCAAAATTCTATACGAAAAGGCTTATTTACGAGTGACAATATTGAAATTTAATAGGGGAGGAACAATAATTCATGTTTGATTATAATGATAGGCTTTGAACTTATTAAACATGACTTGAAACTAGTGTGAAAATTTATTTTCTAAGGTAAAGGACATGAGATTAGGATCATAAGGGTTATGGATGTTAGCGGAATTAGTGATATGATTATATGTATACGTGATGATATGATGAGGAGATGGTGACAGAGGTGTAGGAGTATGATGTGGTGAAGAGTTGAAGAAGTGGAGGATTTCTAGTAAAGGGAAAAGGTAATGTTACTTTAGAAAATGAAGAGGGAGATAAAGCGAGTGGAGGTGAACTAGCATGGTCAAAGTTATGTTCATATGACAAGAGATGCAATCTTAGAAGTAAGAGGGTTAAAATTCCGATATCCTTTATATTAAGAAGAATATCTAAGAAAAATATATGGTCATATTTTGGGATAAGTTTATCTATCTAAGTGGAATAGAGAAAAGGGAAGTAGGTACAACCAAAAACACTAAAATGAGAAAGGTTTGGTTTGGTGTAAAAGAGCAATTTATATGAGAACTTGTGCTGAAGAATAGGAGTGGATCATAAAATATGTTGGTGTAAAAAGCTAGGTCATGTTAGTTTTAAACATATTTCTAAGTTGATTAAACATGATTTGGTAAAAGGTTTACCAAAAATAAGTTTTAACAAGGATTTCTTTTGTGAAAGTTGTCATAAAGGAAAACAGGTTAAAACATCTTTTTCTTCTAAAAATATTGTAACTTCGTCTAGACCTATAGAGTTGTTACATATAGATTTATTTGGTCTAACTAGGACATTAAGTCTTGGCAGAAAGAAGTATGGTCTCATAATTGTTGATGAATTCACTAGTTTTTGTTGGATATTATTTTTGTCACATAAGGATGAATCTTTAAATGTTTTAAAGCTCTTTCCAAAAAGTTACAAAATGAAAAAGGAGTTTCTGTTGCTGGTATTAGAAGTGATCATGGTGGTGAATTTGAAAATGAAAAATTCAGAATATTCTATGAAGATAATGAAATTTTTCATAATTTCTCTGCTCCTAGAACTCTACAAAAGAATGGAGTTGTAAAAAGAAAGAATAGGACGATTCAGGAAATGGTAAGAACTATCTGTGTGAAATGAATCTTCCTAAGTATTTCTGGGCAAAAGCTATAAATACAACTTGTTATATTCAAAATAGAATACTTCTGCGACCATTATTGAACATAACTCCATATGAGTTATGGAAAGGAAGGAAGCCTAATCTTTCTTACTTCCATCCATTTGGTTGCAAGTGTACTATATTTGTAACATCCCGTCACTGATGTGATGGGTACAGTTCATCTCATACGTATTTTGCATATGCATTTATAGCCTCTACTTTATTGATAAATGTTCATGATTGCACAAGCATATGTATGTACATG
>JANIJH010000007.1:25945318-25964405 GCA_024520975.1 Erythroxylum areolatum | reverse complement strand
CATCAAAAAGGGGGAGATTGTTAAGTCAAAATGACTTCACGTTTAATAATTTTGTTGATAACTAAATAATAATAATGCTTGAAATAAATGAATTGTTCTGACGAGTGTGTTAAATGTGCAGTGTTATCACTAAGAAGAAGTTCGATGACTAAGAAGAAGTTCGATCACTAAGAAGAAGTTCACTAAGAAGAAGTTCGATCACTAAGAAGTTCGATAACTAAGAAGAAGTTCGATGACTAAGAAGAAGTTCGATTACTAAGAAGAAGTTCACTAAGAAGAAGTTAGATCACTAAGAAGAAGTTCACTAAGAAGAAGTAGTTTGAGTTAGTTACAGAACTCAACTGAATAACGGTTTCTATAAGAAGCAAGAAACAAGAAGCAAGAAGCAGTTATCAAGACTCAAGAAGCGGTTGGAGACTTAGACTATAAATATTAGTCGTAGTCAAAGACTGAACAATCTTACAATCTTTGAGCTTACAAATGATTACTTACAAAATTCTGCATACAAAGTGCAATATACGAGAGCTAACATTGCTATAACAAAAGCTTACATTATCTTTCTAGTGAGAGAAAGAAAAGACTGAGAGTCTGGAGAGGCTAAAATAGTTGAAAGAATACTCAGTGTAAGAGACCTGAAAAGGCTTTGGAAGGGAGGAAAGAATTCTTGTAATTTTGATGAAGTATAGTGAAAACTCATAAGGATTCTGAGGACTGGGTAGCCCAAGGTTTGGGGTGAACCAGTATAAAAATTGGATCGTCTATTTTCTAATTCTTTACTCTTAAATACTCTTGTGCTTATACAAGTTATTTGCGATTTACCTGAGTAACTATTTGGTATTCCATTAATACTTAAAAAAGTTTCTTTTTCAAGAGATTATCAAAAGTTTTGTGTATTCTTAAAAAGATTACACAATTCAACACCCTTCTTGTATATTTTGCGAGTTCGTTATTAAAGTGTCCCTTACTTCAAATATGTTAGCATGCTTACTTTCCTCTCTTTCATTTGATTGGTTTCCTCATATGTAACTCTTAAAGAATGCCAAATTTTACAAGTTTTTTCACTCATAGAGATCTTATTGAATTCATTTCTTCCTAATGCATAAAATAGGATGTGTATGGCCCTGGTATTTAAGGAAAATAATCTCTTAACTTGAGGCTCTCATTCTTCCTCTAATTTATGTACCTCTTGTTATCTATAATTTTAATAGGGATAAAGGGACAATTTGACATTCTTTCCTAAAGATCTACACTTTTGTCTATGAGAATAATCCCATCCTAATTCTTTTAATAAAGATAATCATTGTCATCAAAGAAAGGTGGTCTACTAATGCTTTATGCCTCTTGGTTGAATGATGATGATGATGATGCTCTTAAATTTGTCATTATGATCTTTGTTATAATATTTCGGTAGAAATACTAGCCTAATAGGCCTACTCTGATACCACTTATTAGTCCTTAATGGCACCCAAGAGAGTAAGTTAGGTGTTTACAAAATTTAACAAGTTTTCTAACTAATGTTCTTAATTAATAACAACCAATATAAATAAGTTTGAGGAAATTACCTAATATAAATTAATCAAAAATTGAACAATAATTTTAAAAGGATAGGGAGGAGAGAATCCAATATGATTTATAGTGGTTTGAGAAACAATCAATGCCTACATCCACTCCAAAGATCCTTTTTAGAATTCCATTATAATTATTCTTTCAAGATGAATAATAACCTTTGTCCAATCTTTGTCGATAAAGAGCAACCCTTCTTACAATCTTCTTCCAAGGAACGGTAACCCACTTGGAACACTCTTAAAATATCCTGTAACATCGCATGTTAAGGGCTAGGAAAATTGAGGAATTTTGGTGCACTATATTTCGACATGTACAAATAAATTGTGCATGCATTCATTGACATTTTCTGGTATAATTGGTTTTGAAATTTCCGATTAAGATGAGAATTGTGGTTTATTAGTGATGAAAATTTATTTGGAGATTATTGGTATTATTTTGGAAATTTTGGAAAATTTAGGAATTTTTCTGAAAATTTTTGGGATATTTTGGGAGATTAAGAAATATAGACCAATGGTAGTTTGCCATGTAACACTTTTATATGAATGAAAAACGGCCCACATGCAATGGGGCCACGTGTCAATGGGTTACTAAAGCATGTATCACAAGTGTGTAAGGCCAAAAACGTTGTAGCTCTTTCAGTTTTGCTTTGTCCTCACCGAAACCCTGTTCTTCACTATCAAAGCTGAGATTTTGCTGGAGAAAAAAAGTAAGTGAAGTTTTAAGTTTCTAAGTTCTATGAAGGTTTTGGATGATATGTTAGCATTGGAAATAAATTTATGCATGAGTTGGATGACGTTTTATGTTGAAAATATGTACATGCATGAGAAGTTTATGTAGTGTGGTCTCGGTGAATGGATTCACTAAATGACTTCTGTGAGGATTTGAGGTCGTGAGTGTATAAAGATAGCAGTAAGAGTATCTAGAATTGAATATGAGTTTACTGAGTATTGTGTAATCTGAAAACTGAAGAAAATGAAACAAATGTAGTAAGGATGAAAATACAGTAGAGAGAGAAAGCTGAAAATGATTTCAAGTGCATGCATCGGTTTTTAGTGTTTGAATATAGATTTGATTTGTTTGAGTTGTGATGAGCTGAAATGGAAGTAGAAGAATTTGTTTAAGTGTGATATGTGCTCATTGAATAAGATTGAAGTGTAAAATCTGGGAAGTTTGAAGATGGCGAACTTGAAAGATTGCATCTCTGTGAAAGTTCGTCGCGGTCAACTCGAAGGATTTGATCTCTGTGAAAGTTCTCCATAGTGAACTTGAAGGCATTGATTTCTATAAAAGTTTGCCGCGGCCAACTCTTGAGTTCACTGTGGCAAACTTTTAAGAAAATGTCGAAGAATTTTGTTATCTGGAAAGTTCGTCACGGCAAAGTTTCCTGATAGCTTAAATATACTTTGGTATTTTAGGCATAACTTTCTCTGTAGATGTCCGAATGGAGTGATTTTTTATCTGGAGTAAACTAGAGACATAAGGATACAAATTGTATGAAGAGATTAAATTCTAATTCTATCTTTAAGAATTTCATAATCTGATTGGAAGTTGAGATAAGAATTTTGATGAAGCTTAAGAACAACCTGAAATCTTTTGAATATAACTTTTAATATACTAAACCAAATTGGATGAACTTAGTATCATTGGAACCTAAGATAAAGAGGGAAAAATTTCTAGAAGGAAGTATTACCTAATTACCTCAAATACTTGATGATAATAATTGAGCAAGGTGGACTCGAAAGTTGAGTGTAAAATAAATCTGGATTGAGGAATTGAGGTTGGTTTCACATGAATGATAATGTGAGAAGATTAGGGTTAAGAAACCCAGATTTTTGTCATGAACATGCATCATATATATTCAGTATACATGAGTGTCCATAATTGAATTTATAATTGTGCACAATAGTGATATGTGCTTGTATTAAATGCTATAGTGGAACGCATCGAGCGACCGATTCCAGATATTGCCGGGACGTCAAGGCAGTAGACAATAAGGGAACTTTAATAAGTAATTTTAGATAGTATTTTTGTAAGTAATTTTAGACGGTATTTTTGTAAGCAATTTAGATGGTCAAATTTGATAGTTTTGCTTTGACTATTTTGTTTGCTACTGCTTTTGGTCCATTGAATGATTTGCAAAGCTTTTAGATTGATATGTTGAATTTTTGGCATTAAAGCAACAATTGGTTAATTATGTTGAACATGAAATGAAGTTTTTTGGTTTTAAAACTGTTAAGTCCTAGTCGTGGGTAAATAGGCATACCTAGAAGGGTCTGCAGTTGCTCCTGTTATTAACACCGCAGTGTCTCCTATATTGACACTTTGGTGTCTCCTGTATCGACACTTCAGTGTCTCTTGATATTGAGACATATGTCTCTCCTGCTGATACGAATCATGGTATCTTCTGTATAAGTCCTGTTACTTGCTTCTGTAAATGGATTTAACAGTCATATGATTTTGTATTCTAATTTTTGTTGGACTCTAATATAAACAAAGAAATTGTGTTCTAGATATGAAGGGTTTATACCCTCCGTTAAGACTCAGTTTTGTTTCTGTACAATTTGTCTGAGATTTAATATAATATGTTTGAATTGTTCGTTTCGATAAACTGTTATTGCATGCTTATGATATATCCTGATTGTGTACAATTAGTTGTCAGATTATGCATAGATTAGTTATTACCTACTAAGCTATATGCTTAGCACGGTGGATTTACCCCATGTAGGTTCAAAGAGAAGGACATAAGGACTGGGACGAGTCAACGACGATGGCCAATGGAGTCTAAAATTTGTTTTGTCAAAAATGTATTTCGAGTTTGTTTTTAGACTTGTATATGATGTATATGACTCTTGAATTTTTGTTTGAAGGGTTGTATTAACCTTAATTTAGGTTGGTTTCTGAAATTATGATATGTAATGTATGTTTGTTTGAGATTTTGGAAAGGCATGTATAAAGTGTTTTGTATGTGTGGAATGTTTATTTTTTAATGCTATACTTCCGTGAAATGTTAATGAATGTTTCGTAGGTATTAGTTTTGTCTCGGTTCTGTATGCATGTATGTTATGTTGTCTATGTGGTGCCTCCATATCCTCCCAGGGATATCTGGGCGTCACATATCCAACAGCCCAATAAAAGATTACAACTCAAAAAATGTCTCACTTATTCACTTGATAACTCAAAATGGTTCATTCACACAAATATGACACAATAATGCTTCAATGATTTAAAACTCTTTGAAATGTATGTATACAACACCCAAAACCTTCTTGATGCTAAAAATAATAAGAAAACACCTATTTATAGCATTTTAGGACCTTAAATAGCTATTAGAGCCAATAACTAGCAATTATAACAGTTATATATGATATATTAGTGGACTAATACAGCATATTGGTCAAGTAGTATGTATTTAAAGCACCAGATTCACTAGCATTAGAAACTAGTCGAATGGTACACATACTGGTCGACTGATACAGCATATTGGTTAACCAATACATTAACCAATGTTACAACAAACTTATGGTACATCAAATTTAATAACTTTAACCTAAATTGATCGACTGTTAACCTATATAGGTCAATCAGTCACCTTAAAAACATTATTTTATCAAATTTAAATAATCAAAACCAATTTTTAAAATCCAAATAAGACACTTACCAAAATATTCTCCAAGATTATTTGAAAGATCACACGGCTTTTGTATTAAAATCAAAAGCTTCAATGCCTCTTAATGAATGTAAAGACTCATGCAATGAAGTAAGATGAAATGATTATGCATAGTGAGGCCTTTTGGACAACTAAGTTGATATAATCATCTTAAAAATAACAATACAAAATGTGAAATGACCTTGATGAGCCTTGATCTCCTTTTTTTTTTCTTGTTTTGATCTTCCTTTTATTAGTTGCAAACTTCAAGTTTTCTTTATCAACTTCATATACTATCTTCTTGAGTTTATAACTTCATTTTGTTCTAATATTTATTTTCATAAAAATAATTATACTAATAGTAATTAGGTTTTGTTATCATCAAAACATCAATTGGAACCTCCTTTGGTTCAACATCGTCTAAACTCTTGTTTACATTGGCAACAAGCTTATCAACAGTGTTGGATATAATTGAGCGATACCCAATGATTGATATGAATCATTTCTTTAAGTTGTATAACTTTTGTTAGAGTAGAGATTGTTGGGAGATTGATTGTTGTATGAACTATCTTTTAAGCATAAACCCAGAGGTCACATATAGGATGATAACCAAGTGCAAGTTATGCAGTGGAACTGAAGAGTGAAGTAGTGAGGAAATAATAGACAAATTTGTCAAGTTTTTGCCATTTAAAATATTTTGGAGACAAAGAATCATCATTTGAGGTACTAGATGGTGAGGAAAAGAGTACCCAAAATATAGTCAAGGAGATAGGAAGTGATGAGAATGACCTGAATCATATTACATTATATGAGGTAATTTGATAAATATAAATTTTTAATTAGCAAATTGGTGATTTAGTTGAATGGAAGAGTAGGTGAATTCAAGTTATCCATTCGAGTATAGTAATTTATCTATATTTTGTTACTTCTATTAATAACTAAGGGTTTTATTGGTATTTTTCTATGTGATTGGAGTTTATGGTGAATGTTTGGTAGTGTAAAGAAAAAAAATGTTGGCTTGTTGATTAATGTATATTCTTTAATACCGTGTAAAGGAATAAAGGTATTGTTTTCATTGATTGCAAATATGAAAGGCATATAGCCTTAATATATATATATATATTGTATTTTTTTAGGATGTTTAAAATGCTATTGTTATAAAAGTATAGTGAATAATCTGTATAAGATAAGTGTTATCTTTATGATGGATATTAGATATTTTATATATAGTTAAG
The DNA here is from genome assembly GCA_024520975.1 of Erythroxylum areolatum. Classification (NCBI taxonomy): domain Eukaryota; kingdom Viridiplantae; phylum Streptophyta; class Magnoliopsida; order Malpighiales; family Erythroxylaceae; genus Erythroxylum; species Erythroxylum areolatum. The sequence continues at coordinate 25,957,958 of JANIJH010000007.1, read as the reverse complement.
GATTGTGAGAAATCTGCATATGGTATTACAATGACTTGATGAAAGTTTTTGAATTAGAATACTCAATCAACTATAATTAAAACTATTAAATAGATAGATGCCAATCTAATAATCATAGTTAGGAAATAGAAGCAATATAAGAAGAAAAAAATAAAGTAAGAACATAAAATTTATATAGTTGGGCTAATATGTGACTTATATTCACGAATAAGGAGATATATTTCTTTTATGATTATGAGAAAGACAATATAAGAAGAAGTATGACAACCACAACAACTTGTACAAATCTTAGCATGATATTTATATGGAAGTTTCAATATAGTGAAACCTTATTTTTATAAAAGCTTAAGATTAGTAAACTTCTATTTTCACATATGGATAATGTCAGGAAAATTTTATTTTCACTAAATTCAAGGAATATCTCATAATTCTCAGCATTAACTTGAATTTTCCAATATCAAACTAATAATCACTCCTTACCATACAAGTCCACAAGGACTTCAAATTATGTGAAAATTCAACAAGTTTAAGCTATGCCTAAAGCTTGTTTTTAATGGATAATGACTTTATTAGTATGTCAACTACATACCCTAAAGTATGAAACTTTTTTTTAACAAGATCTAACTAGTCACAATCAATTTTGATCTTATAAAACCTCACATCCTTCACCATACTCCCCTTCTATTGGCTTTCCCTAGTCACTTGAAAGATAGTTGCATCCCCATCACTAATGGTAAGAGCATACATAATTGAGTCTTCCTAACTATATTTTCCTAGTTGTTTGATAGTTTATCTTGCTTTATCTTTAGTTATACCATGTTGATATTTTCTTCCTGGCATTGTCAAACAAAAAAAAACATTACTTGTTGTACGTTTCAAGTATTATATAATCCATTCAACAACTTTCTGGTACCTTTCTTAGGATTACTTGTATTATCACAGTAACAATATGTGCTAGGTACCTAATAGGTTTTCTTATTTCCCTCCTTGTCCTTCTTATCATTATATTTTATACATATTGATCCTTCGACACATTTATAGATTGATTTTCAACTATCTTGTTTAAGGTTTCAATTTCCCTAATCCTTTTTACCTAGAAGATCACTAGCTCGTATCATAAACTTTGGAGTTCTATCCTTTTTAGCATAATATAGTTTGTTCTCTTTAGCTATGGCAACATCCTCGAGAAATATGCACTTTATTACCCTAAGCTCCATTTTACCATTATTAACATGAGCATAAGTAAGGCAATCAAATATTCTTATGCTAAAATAATAAGAGAGAGTATTGTACCAAATCTCTTTAGGAGTCTTAAAATTTATTACAATTAATGGAGACCATTTCACTAGATAAGTAATAGTATTAACTAGCTCAGCTAAAAACTGATTTATAAGCGTAAAATTTAATGGTGTGCATCAAGCACAATACATGAGTGTTCAATTTATTTGTTTTACAAATCCATTTTGCTCTAGTGTATGATATATATTATAGTCCTCCACTACACATTCCTTTTGATAAAACTCATCAAATGTTCTATTATAGAGTGTTTTGACCTATTTGCTCGTATGAGTGTCTTGACCTATTTGCTCGTTGGTTTTTCAACCATTATGTTCTACTTCTTAAACTTCTAAACACTTCTTTTTATTTCAAAAAATACACCTATACTTTTCTCAAGTAATCATTAAGGAATGTGACAAAATAACTACATTTTCTATGGATTGAACTGGAGCTGGACCACATAAATCTATATGAATATAATCAAACACACTAATAGAAATATGCTTATTAAAATCGAATTTAACATTTCACCAAGAATAAAAGGCTTACAAAACTACATATTTCCATTAAAAACTTCATTTAAAAATTTGTCCTTACTCAATATGTCAAGTCCCTACTCACTTATGTGACCTAATCTACAATGCCACAACTTCATATCATTTCATTCTATTATAATGATAGGGACATAGCCACAAATCCTATTACCGTCTTTTCTATTAAGATATAAATATTATATTGTAATTTTTGTTTCATCACATTAAAAAAACCCTTTTGCCATCTTAAACTTCCCGTCGCCACTAGAAAACATATATCCTTAGCTATCAAGAGTACATATAGAACTTAAATTCTTTTAAAACTTAAGAATATACCAAGCATCCAATGTTTTAACAATTATATCATGTATTTTGATATATATTGAATCATTTCCTTTGATAGGATGCTCTTTATCATCACCTAATATGGTAGTAATACTTCGTTGTTTAAAAGAATAGAATATGTCCTTATTGAAAGTCATATGATAAGATACCCCAGTGTCTATCACCTATCAATTTACAAAATTAAAATTATTCGTAGTTAAAACATCATTGCCTCTTCTATCCTCCTTATCAAAACTTTCCTAGACTATAATGGTGCCTTTCTTTTGTTTTTCTTATTTTGATGTGAATAGTGCCTTATAAAGTTCCATTTCTCTCTATAATTAAAGTAGCAAACAACTTTAGTTTTTCGTTTAGATCATGACTTGTTCTTGTTTCCAGTTTCCTTTTTTACTTTCTAACATTGTCAAATGTTGCCTTTGATATAAATTATTCACAGATTATCTCTTATGATACTTAATTTTAAATTGTTTTCATAATGAAGCAGTAATTGTTTCATTAACTACCTCTCTTAGGACCTCATCTTCCAAACTCAATAGTATTATACTATGTCCTTAAATTCTCCGATGACATCATATTTTCCTTCTTCGATGCTCCTAAATTGTCTAGTAGTTTTTCTTCTCCTTCTAGCGTTGCTATGCATCCTTGTTGAACAAAAACCATCATTATATCATTTGCTCTATTGGATTTCTTAATATCAAACTTATAGATAGACATTTTTACAACAAAACGTTCATTCTAATACCAATTATTAAGATACCGATTACTCTAATATCAATTTTTGTGTAAATGAAAGCAATATAGGAAGAAAATAAATGAAGTAAAAGCATAGAATATATATAGTTAGACCAATATGTGACCTATATCTATAGACAAAAAGATAGATTTCTTTTATTACTATGAGAAAAACAATATAAAGAGAATTATAACAACCACAATAACTTACACAACTTTTAGTGAGATATTTATAGACTAGGGTTATATGTAAAAAGTCTAAATACAATGAAATTTTATTTCTAAAGAAGCCTAATGTTAGCGAACTTTTATTTTTACAGATGCTTAAGGTTAATAAATTTTTATTTAAACTAAAATCAAGATATATTTCACATATATATTTAATAGCGTTGCTTCTTCTTCTTCTTCTTCTTCTTCTTCTTTGTCTTTTATTTTGACAAGGTAATACGACTTCATCAATATCTACAATGCAATCAAATTTTAATAACTTAATTTGGATATAATTAGCTAAGGAAATGTATAAAATGCATTCAATTGTAAATTCACACCTTAAAAAGTTTTTAAATATAGAAAGATGTTTTTTATTTTATAAGAAGAGTATAATTTGTTTCATCTAAAAATTTTCAAGTACTCATACTTTAAATCTATTATTTTTCTGATAATTTTTCATTTGAAGATTATTTTCTTTTAATGTGTAGTTATATATTGCATCTCAAGTAATGATTCTCTCATTAGCTAATTGTTCTCTGAGTTCTCACTCATTGCTTTTACATTTCTACCCCTCTCACTTTCCTTTTTTGACTTCTTTTTTCACGATTTTAGTTTATTGCTATTTTTGTGCTTCGATTGTTTCCTCTTTTGCTGGGAGTTTCACCCCCAATGGAGGGCTTTCCTAAAGTGCGAACGCAACCAGAGAGAAAGGAGTTCCTTACACTATCTAGAGAATCTCTCTTCATCAAGGCCCCAAATCCAAGTAAACCAAGCGGTGCAGATAAAATTACAAAATTTGGAAAAAATGTTGAAGCATCTCACCTTGTTAAAGCCTAGGAGAACAAGCTGTACACACAACCTGAAAAAGGAACCCTTAATCACTTTCAAAATGTTATGAATGAAGGTATTATTAGCCCCCCAGTTGAACTACTGAAGGCAGGAGCTTAGGAGTGGTATATTTCCTTAATTAATTTCTTTTGGAATAAAAGGCCAACATACCCAATGATAAATGCATGGGCAAAATCTAGATGGAATAAGAAGGGTCTAGAGAAGGTAATGTCAAGAGAGGATGGAACCATTTGTTTAAGTTCTCAGATGAAAATGAACTAAATTACATCATAGAGCAAAGGCCTTGGCACGTTGGAGATCAACCTTTATTTATTCAGAAATGGAAGTCAGGCATAAAGATGGATAGAGGTAAAGTGGATAAGTTTCCAATATGGGTGAATTTTTATAACCTCCCTTTGGAACTTTGGGCCATAGAGGGGTTAAGTTTCCTTACTAGCTCGCTAGGAGAACCACTATGTATAGACTCACAAACTGCTTCAATAGAGATAATAGTCTATGTCAAAATTTGTATAGAGATTTTAAAAAACACCTTTTTTGAGACAACCTTTTAGTTATGTGTCTAGGGGAATATGGTGAATTGGAGAAAAAATAAATCTCTCTATATTATCCTTGGAAACCTAGCAACTCCAGTAAGAAATGGTAGCCAACAGGGAGAAAATTCAAAACTGGATGGCAACAGAAAATTTGGGTCTAAAAATAAGTGAAAACTGTCATGAAGAAAACAGTAAACTTGATGAACCTTTAATTATTGGAGGCCATGAAACTGTTTCCAAAGAGCAATTGAAAAAGCTGGCAAAAGGGGATATATATAGGTAGTCATAAAGCAACTGAGACTATAATAATTGTTCACAATGCTGAAAGGCAAATAAGCTTAAATAATGTTAGCAATGTGCAATATCTACATCATAATGAGAATGAGCTTAAAGCAATCTAGGACAGTAACTGTAGAGGCTCTAAGGGACATGAAGATGATTAAGGTGAACACATTCCTGAAATGCCAGTCAGTGTGAATAATGATGAAGTTATTATGCATAATGAAAACAAGGGTGATAATGAGGTTACCAATCTACTAAGCAATATGGACTTGATAGATCTAAACTCATCAAGTGGGCTCTTCACATGGTCAAAGAAGCAGCTGGGAAGTATGCTCATTAGAAAAAAAACTTGACATATATCTAGTTAACTCTATTTAGGCAAACCAATTCCCTCACTCCTATGTGCACTTTGGTGAAAACGTGCATTTTGACCACTCATATATGTTAATTCAAGGAATAACACAAATTAGAAAGGTTAGAGCCCAATTTAGATTTTTTAATGGCACTTCTCAAATGGAGGGGTTTATGGATCTCTTCTCAAGTTGTTGGAACAAAGAAGTGATAGGGTTTAAAGCATACCAGCTTATGCAAAAATTGAAAATGGTAAGAGCTGCACTTAAAAGTTTAAATCGGGGAAAAGCTCATAATCTCTCAGATCTTAAGCAACGACTAACACAAGCACAAGATAACTTCTATAATTCTCCACGTGATATAGATTTAAGAATAGTTGAATTACACTTACTTAAGGAATATTAGTAGGTTCTTAATCTTCAAACCATTTTAAAGAAAAAAGCAAGAGTTATTTAGCTGAAAGATGGAGACTCCAGCACCAAGTTCTTTTATTCCTTAGTCCTCTTTAAAAGAAACAAAAATAGAATAGCTCAATTGAATGATAGTGAAGGGATTATGCACTCAGATCATGAAGCATTACTAGTTCTGACAAAAAACTTCTTTACTCAACTAATGGGCCATGAGAATTATGATAAACCTACCTTTAATATAAAGAGACTCTTAGAAAGCTCAATCAATCATGATATAAAAGAGTCTCTAGTTTCGCCATTCACTAAACATGAGGTTATGAAAGTGGTATTCAGCTTGCATTCATCCAAAGCTTCAGGCCTCGATGGATTTTTAGTAGGATTCTTTTCGTAAACTTAGGAGATCACTGGGAAATTATTCACTGTAGTCATTGAATAATTCTCTTCCTCTAAATTGCTTCAAAAGGTAAATCATTCTTATATATGTCATGCGCCTAAGAAACAACAACCTTCGAGTATGTCAGATTTTAGACCAATCTCTTGTTGTAACATAATTTATAAAGTCATTGCTAAGCTACTTGCTGAAATATTGAAATAGGTTCTAAAGGAAGTGATCAATAACTCACAAGGTGCTTTCATTCTTGAGAGGAATATTGGTGGTATCATCTTGCTTTTATAAGAAGTGACAAAAGATTATGCATTAGGAAAGAGAATTGGTAGTTGGTTGCTGAAAATTGATTTCTTTAAAGCATTTGATACACTCAGATGGAGCTTCATACAAATTTGTTTAGAAGCAATGGATCTACCTCCTAAATTTGTGAAATGGATAACGAATTGCATCTAATCCATCTCACTTAGTGTGTTAGGCAATGGGATACCCTTGGGCTATTCAGAAATGCAAGGGGAATAAGGCAAGGGGAATGGTCTGGACTAAAGATCAAATATGAAAAAAGTAGCTTAAACTTGTCATCAAATTTGAGGAATAAAGCTAATTTCAGTAGAGTTACTGGCCTGAATATACACCCCCCTTATTCAAATATCTTGGTGTACCCATCATTTCTTCAAAACCAAAATTCACTGACTGTATCCCTCTCCTTGAAAAGTTAAAATTCAAGGTTAATGCATGGAAAAAACAACATCTCTCATATTCAACCAGATTGTCTCTTAATATTTTTTACTTAGCAACATGCATTTACATTGAACAACTCACATTATGCTGCTTAAGAGGGTCACAAAGGAGATTGACAGAATATTGAAAGCTTTTCTTTGGTCTAAAAGAACTAAGGTGAAGTGGAGTGAGATCACTAAATTGAAGAAGCAAGGTGGTTTGAGAATTATACTAGTCTCCATTATGCAAAAGGTATTATTAAGCAAGAGACTATGGAGACTCTTTACGGATAGAAGAGCTTTTTGGATAAAAATAGGTACATAAATATCACCTTAGAAACACGAATTTTTGGCGGATCTCAACCTCAACTCAATACTCTTGGATCTTCAACCAACTTATAAACTTAAGAAGAATCTTATACCTTTGCGTCAAACACAAGGTGGGAAATGGAGAAAATACCTGGGAATGGTTCGATAATTGGTCAGATGTAAGTCCTCTTATACATAGACCAGAGTTATCTCAGTTGAGAAACATATTACCAACAAACTCTAAAGTATCAGCTTTTATTCTTAATGGAGACTGGTATGGAAATTGTAGAGGCTTCTTTGCATTGGTTGAATATTTACTTGACCTTAGTGAAAGAAATAGTGAAGATACCATTCTATGGATCCCAAGCTCGTAGGCTAAGTTCACAAATGCATCTTGCCATACAATCTTAAACAGATTTTCTCTAAATGTGCCCTAGTATAATCTCCTTTGGAAAAACTCATTAAACCTAAAGGCCTCATTAATCACTTGGCGAGTGATTAAAAATAGGATAAGGACAAAAAATAGATGGTTTGGAGAAAGAGACTCAATTTGTTTTTTAATGCAGGGAGGATGAAGAAGGTAGAAACCACCTTTTCTTCACTTGTAATTATTCTAAAGTGGTATGGGGTAGAATTCAACTTATGATAAACATAGTTAATCGTACACACGATTGAGAGCACACATTGAACAAAATCATCACTTATGCCAAACCTGACTGCAGAATGCTATCCTCCTTAAAGCTGCGTTCAGTACTACCATTTACATACTGTGGAAAAAAGGAACACTGAATTATATATGGACATTGGAGAAGATAAATACCAAGTTGTTGACAGAATCCTAAATTGGACCAAAGCTACCATAATTGCAAAAAAAAAAGGATCAATCAAGGTGTCCAAGGGCTAAATCAAAGCCTATTTTAGGTAATTTCTTATGCACTCACTAATTCTTATAATTATGATGAATTTATTGTCAATCACATCGATAAATTTGTTCATAAATTCCAAAATCAAATGAAACTCAAATATTTTTTAACCATATTTGATAATTTAGTTGGGGTTTCATAGTAACATTTTTTAATGATCAAATCAAATGTAAGTAACCATTTTTGGAGACCGGGAACATTAATCCGACCAAAAAATTATACAACAGTCTTCTTCTAGAATGGTTAAAAGTTTGAAAAATAAAATTTTATTAATAACATATTGATAGAAGAAAAAATAAAAATAATATAATTGAAAATTGATCCCAATGTTAAATTGGATATTATTATAATAAATTTAGACTACCGAGTAATATTTGTATGAATTTCTTCCATAATTGATAACTTAATTCAAGGTTTCATAATAATATTTGGTAATAACCATATCCCAATGCAAGTAGCCATTGTTGGAGACTAGGAAAATTAATCTCAACAAAAAATTTTATAATAGTCTTCTTATGGAATAGTTAGAACTTAGAGGCGTGAAAAAAATAATTAATGATATATTAATAGTTGAAAAAAATAAAAAATAGTATAGTTCAAATTTTATCCCTATTTTAATTTTATTTGTTAAAATAGAGATTATTATCATTAGATTAGACTACATAATATTATTCGTACAAGTATAAATTTCTTTTTAATAATCAAATAACTCAGTTATTACATTTGGTTCTTCTTCAATTATCATTCCTTCGATCTTGCAAAGCTTTTTTTCTTTTCCCTTTTTCACTAAAGTTTAAATGATTGATTAAGTAGCATAAGAAGAGACTAAAGATAAGTGGGACGTGTCTCATTTTTAGAAACATTAAGAACCGATAGAAGAGCAAGGACAACATTGTTCTGAGGGGAATTACTATGCAGGAAATTTGACTTTGTTCCGCTGGTTTTCCCCCAAGCGATTAGGCACATGGAAACACGCAAGAAAAGCTTGATGATATTAACAAAGACAAAGAAGAGGTATCTTGTTAATTTTGATACTTATTCCCCAGGAAAAAGCAAGCCTGCTTTGGACTGGACCAACTCCTATTCCTGTCATTACTCATTTGAGCAGCCCTTTAAATGCTTTTGCTTTGTTGTTAATTTGTCGTTGAATCATTTGACCGGCCAAGCACTGGTGGGAAGAACAAAGATGGTCTATTCTTGGATTCTTAAAATTATGGGAAAACTGCAAGTGAATTGACCTTTTAAAGTCTTCACATTATTATGGACTTTGTGCCAGTAATTGCTGTTTCATAATTTCCTTTTCAAGTCTTTGAAAGGTCCCCATTTGTTGATAGTGCGAAGTGAAGCATTGAATGTGGAAATTTGGCGAGTTGGAAAATTGAGGCCTAACTTTGAGTGACATGTCACCAAACCTCAAGAAAGGTCTGCTTTGCTTTGGAAAGTCTCTTGCAAAAGACACAAATTGGAACTCTTCTATTATAGTTTTATGGCCAGATTTGACTATTTGGTCAGTAAGTTCGGTTTTAGGCTTTAGATCATTCAAAACTCAAATGACTATAAAAGTGAGAGACTTGACTTTATTAACCAACCAAGTTTGGTGGAATTTCATTAGTATCAGCCCAATCCTTGCCAATCTGAATAATTCAAGTCAAATTAAGGAATTTAAAAATCAATTCTATTTGAATGCAGACTTCATTTTTATTGTTCTACACTGATAACATTTAGAAAAAAAGAATCACCCCCCATGAACCAGTAAGCTAGACAATCCAAAGCTTCCAAGCAAGACCTAAGCAAAAGGGGTTCATGGAAAACAATCCTAGGCATGACAGCCCAAATGGTAACATCTCTGACCTCATAACTTCTCCCTCCAAACTGGCAATCTACTTTGCTGAAACATTGAAAACTTCATTAAAATTCCTACTTTTGGTTCAACTCATCCCATGCTTCAATCCATGTGAGCATGGCATCCGCTAAGTTGTTAAAGTAGTCGTCAACTTTGCCAAGTTTTGCCTTAACTTGCTTGGATAGTTCAATGTAGCACTTCTGCACAGTGGTGCAATCTTTTGGAAGGACTGCAGACTGGAAAAATGGGATCAACTCTTCTTGCCAGTAGATTCCTTTGTATTCCTTCTTGAGGTTCACAAATGGATTGCTTGCCTTGCTGTGCCAGATGTAAGGCAATCCTGTCTTCACTCCCAAACCCAAGTGGTCGCAAATAACCTATATGTTCATTAAAACAGAAAATTTGTCAGCTGGAATAAAAAAATAATTTAATAGTTGACAGGTTAGGAAAAACTGTGTGGAAAACAAATTGAGAAAATTGTTAATAAGGTGAGTAAACACCTTGGTGCACCATCCAGCCCACATATCATCATAGCGTCCAATTGGTTGCCCATCGCCCATGAGACCAAAGTACATTGCAGGACCAATCAGTTCACGGTTGAAAGCCAGATTCATACCACACATGGGGAAGAGGGCTCCTTTTGGTATTGTCAACACGGCATCCACATACCTGGAAGTAAGCATCTTTTTGAACACCTCTGTCACAAATGAATAAACAGTACCTGCAGGTGCATGAAAGTTCGTCTCTTACCTGGTGTTCCTCTCAAGAGGCTTTACAAGCTGTGTGGGGGCATCATAATCTGGAATGTTAAGCCACAGGCCATGGGATACAGCTGTTGGCACACCCTCACGAAGGCTGAATGGATAGCCACGAACAAAATCTGCACCTTGTCGGTATGGATCATACAGAGTATTGAAGAAAAATGGAGTGCATGGACTCAGAAGGTTCTTTATGTGCTGCTCAAGAGCATTAATCTTCTTGCCAGATGGTTCCTCAGCGACCTGTATTACACATAGTAAAATTGGGATCACAGTTGGATAACTAATTTGAAGTTGAGGAGAAATTCAATACATGTAAACCTACATAACACTGAAACAGCCAAACAAGGAATATGTAATAAAAGATGAGCAGAGGAAGGTCTCAAAATCGAAGGGATCCAACATATGGATAGATTACAAGATGGAAGCAGGAACTAATAAACACCATGGGGAAATAATATATTGCAAAGAAAGAGTGAATGCTTGCCAAATATTTCAGTGGTCAATGCTAGGATTAAAACCATAAACAATGTACCATTGATATATACGAAAGGCTCAAGTACCAAATAAGTATGTCCAAAAACCTAAGCAACTCCCAGTGTTTACAACCAGAACTCGGCCTTTCATTGATGATAGTAGAAGTGTCAAATAGTTTCAGGAATATAGTTGCTCTCCATTCCAGCAACCAGTTAGAGATAATTATCTTGGAATCAAGAACACCAAAAATCTTCTAATCCATTCTCATTAAAATTATTTAAAGAAGTCATCTTGTTGAACAATTTAATAGAAAGTAAAATCTGTGAGTCATATTGAAAAGAATCAAATTGATTTTAATCCATTAAACAAATAATGCTTGAAAAACAGTAGACAGGTGAAACCAAAGAGATCAAAGCAAGGAACGTTAGAACAGAATGAATACGAGATAGATACACATAAAAGGAATAAAACAGAAACTACACAAACAATAAGAAATTCAGATCCAAGTAACGATCTGCAAAAAGCGATGTACTACCAGATCAAAACAAATTCTAATAGATCACAACTTATACCAGTCAGAGAACTTTAAATCCTACATGCAAGGTAACAGAAAACAAATCCAAGTTCCTCAATGCAGAGCCTCGATGATCCCAAAAGAAAAACAGAGGACAAAGTTCTTCATTTTAAATTGAAATCTGAAGCTTTGTGAGAATTTTAACTTACAAAGCAGTCATCATCAATAGTGAAGATATACTTCTTTTTGGAAACTAGGAAGCCAAAGCACCTACAAGCAGAGTCCTTGAAGGAAATACAAGAAGCCTTAGGACCCAGAATTCGATTAATGTCGTTCCTGTTATATAGCTCGTAATCAAAACCTTCAGGGACTTTGATGGTCTTGTTGGGGTCACCATCTTGGACTATGATAAGATGGTAAGGTTGGAAAAAAGGCCTCCACATCTCCAAGAAATCAAGGTTTCTGATGGTAGGTATGACTATGTCGAGCTCTTCCTTGAGCAGAGGAGTCGGTGATACGGTGGTAGTGGCCATTTTCCGGCGACAGAGAGTGGCGAAGCAGGAGAGGAGACTGGTTTGTAGATTTGGACAAGTTCGTAAGTGCGAGTGTCAAAGTATTTGTAGTGTTTAGTTAAGGTATGAAACCGCGTACATCTAGCCAACGTAAAGGACAAACATACCCTGAGAGGATCTAGCTGTGCTTTTAATTCTTTTTTTTTATAAATTAAATACTTTATTTTTAATTATTTATTATTATATAAATTAAATACTTTGTTTTTAATTATTTACTAAATGAAGCCAAATATTATGTCAAAGCTTTATATTATATCTGAGGTGAAAGGTTAATTTGTGTATCAATAATTGATAGGGTTAGATATAAAATCCTATAATGCAAGGTTATGAAAACCGAACCGAACTGGACCGGACGGTCTAACCGGAATTCGTCCAAACCAGCCATGTGTCCGGTTCGGTTTTAGATAATAACCTTTGAATATAAAAACCGGCCGATTTTTTAAAGGACCGGTTATTTGATAACCGGATAAGCCTAAATCTTATCGTTTCCTTCGTCTCTTACCCTGCGTTTGGTTAGTGTCTGCAGTAGGTTGGGACAGAACGAGACAGGACAGAGTTGGACGGGACAGGACAAGAACTGAAGACAGTGAGATGTTTGGTTGCAGTGGACAGGACAG
>JANIJH010000007.1:25928896-25941702 GCA_024520975.1 Erythroxylum areolatum | reverse complement strand
ATCTTCAAATTCATGAATTTTTCTCTTCCTTTACACATGACTAAGCTACCTCAATGTCCTCGTTTAATGTCAAATTAAAATTCACAAATCTGAGAAAGTTCGGGGTCCAACATACATATTATTTGGTATCCACCCTAACTAATGGTAAAAAGGTAATATCGAGATACAGGAAATAGAGGCTGTTGAGAATAACATGAAAAAAGTGAGATAGGAGGCTTTGGGTCTTTAAAAAATGTCCTCTTCTTTCATGAGCTTGTCCTAAAAGTTGAGTTAGAAAAAGATCTTTTAAAAATTGTCAAGTAGTTTTAAAAATCTTGATGATAAGTGCCTAATAGAATTGTAGATGAGAATATGAGATGAAGGGTAATTGGGGTTAGAGAAAGATCTTTTGTTCAATAGTGTAACAAATCTAAATATTGTGGCAAAGAATGATATTTGAAAAGATGGAAGGAATATAAGGATGACAGTCTTGGGCTAACCTGAGTTTGGCAAATGACTTCATTTTGTCAAAGTTTTTTTCAGAGTGTAAACGGGTCGAGTCGGGCCATGGGTGAGCCACAGGCTGGCAACCACTGGTTTATCAGGCCACGAGCCACCCAGCTCGTGGGTCGGGCGCGGCCCGAACCTGGCCCGACCAAGGAATAAAATAGTAGTAATAAATATCATGAATAATGTTTAAAAAGATGGAAGGACTATCTTTTACAATACATAGATGTATAATCTTTTATTATTGTCTATATATTCAAAAGTGATAGAAGAAAATTAAAAGAAATAATTTTTGTAAGTGTCTTCATTTTCTTTTTCAAGGTTAATAGAATAATTTTAAATTTCTTGAAGATATAAGTCCTTTTAATATAAAATTATGATTATAAAAATTATGAAGAAGCTATACTTTTCTACTGAAATTTTTATGTAACTAATTTAATGAAATTTTATCATAATTAAAATAAAAAGAATATTTCTTTATATGTTTGTCATCTAACATTTATTATAAATATAGAAGTGCATTATATATAAAATAAATACGTAAATATAAAATTTTATAATTATTAATTATTTTATATAGAAGTAGTTTTATCACTAGATAAAGTTCTTTTAAAGATATCATAATTGACTTAAAAAGAAGCCACTATAGAAATGAAATGAATCAGTTGCATAATTAACACATTTTTTTAATTGGAAAAGCTACAATAGGTATTTGGTAAGTTTAAGTTGAAAACAAAAAATATTTCTAAATTTCTATACAAAAAAATGTAAGTACCTATAGGAGAATTAATGAAAAGATACTTGATGTGAAAGATAGAATTTTTGTTGTAACTTTATGTTTTATGTTTTATGTCATTTGTTGGTTTATACTCTACAGCCAATCAATTGTTTTTAGTTTTTGTGACATAATTATTTAAAGGCATTTTTTATATTATACATATTTGTTTAATTAACTGATATATAAGATAAAATTCATAGGATAAATATATATTGTAAACAAAATTAGGATGATATCATAATTATGAGATTTATATTACATTCATGTATTCTCCCTAAGTTTTTCCTAGCCATTTTTATATTGAGATTGAATATTAATAAAGGCTTGCACACTTTATATATATTTTTTCCTTATGAATAGAGTAATTGATCTTAAAGACTAAAATATAAAGATATTTAAATAAATGTATGGGTGCATGTTAGAGAACGATTTCACTAACATAATATGAGAATACTATTTAAAACATTGCTCATATGTTTATTAAAATTCTCATTAGGATGATTGTATAAGTTATCCTTTGACTTAAGATCTCCAAAATATTTCATATATGAATTATTTGTTTGATATTATTTATGTCCTATCATAGTCAAAAGTAGCTCAAATGGTAATTGTTTTGTCTATATTTTATATGTTAATAGAGGTTAAATTAGTTGTGATTTGGCTTCTTTATAGCATGTTTATATGGATTAAATGATATTTTCTTATATATAGTTCATTATCTTGTAGGTGATGATTTTAAAGAGGCATCTTGTAATTAAGTGCAATTTTCTTTATATTTACCCAGTCAAAGTGATCTATAAGTCATTTAAAAGCTAACAAGATAGATAACAAGTTTGTAGAAGGCATCAAATGATTATTCTAGCTCAAATATATTAAAAATTAGAGAATTTAGTGGAAAATACCTAATGGGCATAGACTGGCTAAAGGAGACAAGTACTTGTACTTGTATTTTATGAGATTTAAGAATTAAAGAATCAGTAGCATACTAGTGCTAGCTATAACATGGTATTATAAACTAACACTGTACTGAATGGGAGAAGTTGAGAAATATATCCTAATTGGAACTTAAATTTGACTTGGTGCCAAGCACTGAACTTGCAATGGTATTTACATAAGAAGTTTTGGAAGCTAACATGGCATTGATGCTAGAAGTTAGTTTGGTGCCAATTTTACTGCATAATTTTTAAGGATGCATTAAATCACAAGTTCAAGCAATTTAAGAATTTATTTTATAACCTTAGTTATAAATACTATCATTAAGTTTAACCTCTTTTGTCATTGCTTTGCTAGTTTTAGGGTTTCTTCCACATTAAGGAGGAATTTAGAGGAGCCCATGTTAAATTTTATAGTAATTCCCCTTCTTTCTTTTGTACTAAGATCATCTTATTTTAGTTTTAGTTTTATCATGTTTAATATTTAAAACCTTAGTTAGAGTTACGAATGTAGCTTATAATGGATTCTTCGACTAGTAATACATGAATTGTTATTCGTTTAGTTGATTTATCATCTCCATTATTAATTTTTGAGTTTGTGACTGCCATCATAGATTCAATTTTAGAGATTGTATGAAAGACTAAGAGGTAAAGATGGTCATATAAAAGGAGGGTAAACACCTTATATCTGGAGATAGGGATATCCTAAATTATTGTGATAACTAAGTAAATTAACTAGTTTAATTAAGTTGAACTGGATATTGGGAGGCAGTAATTACTTATTTAAATATACTTGTGTGCCTTTGGAGAGGGTATAAATATATTAGGTTAATTGTTATTTCAACAACAATAATAAAATTTGTATGGTAATTGGAATTGAATGTAAGTGAACTTTGAATTTTAGACTTAGTATTAAAAGCAGTAAATCTTTTGAACTAGATGAAGATGTTACTAAATTATGACATAGCCAACAGTGAGGAATATTATCATTGTGGCATGTATGGGCATCCTTCTTATGCATGCATGAAGTTGGATCCTATTTCTTATAACTTCAGAGATGCTAATTATATAGCTTCCTATAGAGGATTTAGCATGAACGATTCTTTGAACAATATGTATAATCTGTGATAAAGAAACCAACCAAATTTCTTTTAAGAGGAGTAAAAAGATAGAGTAGGGACTAATGGATATTTTAATCTTTTTGTTAGTTATTCCTTTGCCATTCCAAATTTATGTTTTCAAACCAAACATTGGCATTATATCATCATTAGAAATTCTTGGAAATAAACTAAACTAAATGATACACATTCTATTATATTCCTAAAGAATCACGTTCTATTCCTTATCTATTCTTATAGGTAAACCAAACGCCCTGTTAATGTTCTTGGATTAGCCGTTTTTTCTTCAATTTCAAACTCTTGTTATACTTCCAAAGTTGTTCTAGTTTCCTTTCATAGTCTTCGCAATGTTCTTTCGATCTCTGGATCAAATTGTACAGGTTCTCTATGAGGAGATTTTGTTACTACCATACACTAAAACTAACGAATGTGTAAAGATTAAGAAATAACTAAAAGAAACGATCATAAACAAATATATATATAGAACACCAATTAAAATTAGGAATAAAAATTAAAGCACCACATTCCCTTACAACAACGTCAAAGTTCTTGATGCATATCGAATGCACCAGAAAATAACCTAACTTTACACACAAGATTTACAACTACGGTGAGTTGGAATTATATCCATAGGGAATGTACATGTAACTTATGCAATGAAAATAGTTGATGTTTAAGATTAGGGGGTTTGGTTTGAAGCAATTTAGGAGATAAAGTAAAATTAAACTAATAAGAAAATTAAAGAAAACAATAAAAAATGACGAAAGTGATGAATTTGTTAAAATCCAGTTCTCGGTTCAATCTTAGCCTACGCATAGTTAAACATATGTTGTTGTCATATTGTTCTCATACCTCTCTTAGAAACTATTGATCGTAGATTAACAACAAGCTCTGTTAACCCTAGTTTTCCCTTAAATCGAGTTTAATCAAAATAAGCTCTTTAATTAAACCTAGCTATCAAACAACTTATAACAAGCTCTCTAGATTTAGTTAGACAGCCATACCATGAACAAGGAAAACAAATCAATCTAGGCAAGAACTACACAAATTCGGGTTAATTAACTTATGCTACGTTATCCCTAATGATTCAATGTCATTAGTTGCCATAAATAAATCCTAAACACAATTATTATGTATTGTTAGAGATTCTAGCAATGGGTTTACTTAAAAAAAATCTAATGAACACATTCAGATAATCAATACACACCCAAATCAATAAATATAGAATAATGTAAACAATCCCTAAAGAGAGAGAGATTTACAATACATGATGACGATATGCTCAACATTGATTTCATCATCGAATCGGAATAATGAAGCTTGTCCCTCTATAGGTCTCGAAAGAGTAAGTGTTAAGAGTGAATGTATAAGCAATTAAGCATACATCAAATACTGATTCAAATAAAATTTTAATTAGATAAATTATCTTTGTATCTATCACAATATAAAAAAGATAATATAATAAATGATTTTTAACATTATAAAAATAAAAACTAAGCTATGATAAATTATTGAGTTTACCTTGAATATTTTTAGAAGGTAACCAACTTCAGAAACATATCAGGGTTTAATAGTTTTAGGATGAAGTTGACTATGATGAGGACTTTTATCTAATCACTAGTACTAAAAGTAGGCTAAAAAATAACTACGGAAATTGTAATTACTAACAAGTCTAGCAAAATTACTTACATGATTGGATTTTGAGTTCCATTCGACTTCACTATGATAATATATCAAAATTCTCATTATTATTTATGGTCACAATATCTACTTCCAAATATTTATCTAACGTAAACTTCCAAACGTACTTGATAATGATTTATCAAAAATAGATGAACCATATACCAAACTACTAAATCTTTGTCCAATCTTAATTGATAATCTTTAAATAAATCATACTAGAGTGTTTAATAATATCAACATGTCCTTTATTCTAATCACCACAAAACTATCAATAACAATTTAAAGTCCCTCTTTTTTTTTATATCTTGGGTCCATCAAAGAAATGGCTACTATGGTTTTACTAACTTAGACCAATAAGTATTAAATTTCTCCATCATTTGATCTGTTATTATTTGAAACACCTCATTAGAATTAAAAATCACTCATACAATGCTAGTTTAATATGGCATATTCTAGCAAAGCAAATGCATGAAGGAGGATATTTTGTTCCTATGAATAGCATAAAAACAATATAAAATATCACTAACTTTGAACAAATTACTTTATATAACTACCATTGCTCTTTTGTCAGTAAGTAAGTACATTAAAAATCTTATTGGTTCAACTTGATGAATGCCTTGATACTTAGTTGCCAACTAAAAAATCTTAAATGTTGAATTATATCTTATTATACTATACAAACTCAAATTATTTGCGTATAAAATGTATAGTTACTGTGTAGTATCTTTAAACCTTTTAACTCATTTTAGGTGTTGTATTCTAATAGACCATGTTATTTTAGATTGCCTGTACCCATTCCTTTATTATCTTCAACTCATCATTCACTATCAAATTCATAATATGCCTAAAACAGTGCATTTGGAATAATCTCCATCCATCAATAGGCTCCCAATCTCTTATTTAGTTTTCACTTTTTCGATCATGGCGTCGTTCAAACTCAAGTTATGGTTGATTTTCTGATCTTTTAACCACTCATCCAATACAGTAATTAACCTTTCACTTATGTAGGACATCGGGACATAAGTAAACATATCATTTAAAAACAAGAAAATATCAATTATAACATAATCAATGAATAACTGATAACAAAATTAAAAAATATTATTTACATTATGATTCGACTGTATAAAGTCTACTCATTTTAAATGTGATATGTCATCCCAACCATATAATCCTTCTTTTGGTTATATGTCATCCACAAATTTGATGTAATGGCAACTTGTCTTTGATTACTCGATAACATCTTCCATTCCAAATTCCTTTGTTTTTATAAATCTCAAAGATGTCTTTCTTTATGGTATTACGAGTTGGGGTCTTGAAGGTCAATTAAAATGAGAGGATAAACATCCTAAAGTTTTGATTATCAATATTAGAGACAGAATATTTATTTTCTATGATCATATTCACTAGAAAATGCTTAGATTAGTGAAAATAATAAATCATGATAATCATTTTAATCTTTCCTTTCACTAGGCCTAGAGTAAAAAAAAAAGTTTGACCTTTTAATACCATCTTCCTTTTATTACAGGAGTTTATGAGCCTTTTCAAATGAGATGTTCCACATTTAGAACCCTTTACCAATGTCTTATGGCAATATTTGCATTCAACTTTATTAACTTTATCACTTAATCTAATCTTGATGAAGTGATTATATATATCACTTCTTGTCTTTAAATAATCATTTCCTTTAGCCATTCATTTAGTATATTATCAGGTACTAGATTGAAACTCTCTATTATCTTCTTTTACGTTGTTGAAAGCTTATGCTCATCCATCTAAAAAATTATAAATTAGATAAATCATGAAAATTAGATATAAATAAACATATTTATATAATTCACATAATATAGAAAGAAGTTATGATATAAGCTATAAACATTTGAACATAAAGAATTATGAAAGCTGTAAGGTTTAGACAAAATGTTAGTATTATAAACTATTAATAAAGACCAAATAGGGAAAGGAGTTCATATTTTTAACATTCAAAGAACACCCAAGTTGAGATTTTTTTTTTCTTTGTGGGTGACCATATTTACTTTCTTTAGAGTTCAAACAAAAATACAAGCCAAGAAATATATTATCGTAAATTATGAAACTTTAATATGTTGGCAAAAGTTTGCAAGAACTACTATATTCCAAGAATAAACTTCCCCACTCATAGCCACTCTTTATGATCTCCAAATGAAGCCATATGACTTTATTTATAATAAAAGTGACATTCTAAAAATAAACGAGTAATTAATTGAAGCTAGGAATTAGGAGAAACTTAACAAATAATGGACAATCATAATACATACAAAGAAACCCAAATTAGAGGATAATGTATACATTAGTTAATAGATATTTCACGAAAAGCTTAGTAGAGAATCCATATAACCTACAGATTGACAAATAGTGAAAGACAAATGCCCTTAAATTCATATGAATAAGCTAAGATTCGACAAAATGCAAATTTATTTCTATATAAAGGATATATAAATATATGGATCCCTTATTTTAGTTTCCATACTTTGAGTAAACATATGAAAAGAATGTAATAAAGTTTTTGTAAACATTAATTGTCACTACTAATAGAGATACCAATTTAATTCCTTAAATTTCTTGATTCCCTTAGTTATTAATTTCATAGATTTTCATGTAACATGACCTCTAGCTAGCCTTTTCTTTTTCCTTTTAATAAATTTACTAGCAATTAATCAATGGGATTTAAGCAATGTAGACCATTCTATATCTACATGAATAGAAATTGATTCCATTGGATGAACATCATGAGGAAATATTGACTTTGTCTTTGCTAATTCACTATTTTTTGTATAAACTTTTACGATTATAGGACTTTTTCTATTTATATCTTAAATCAATTACATTGTATTCTAACTTAAACTTCCCTAATTCGGCTGATGATATATCTTCTTCTAGAAGAGGACTACTAAGAATGACAGAGTCAGTATCAATGTAGTAATAGTTAAATTTGGAAATGTAACGATATATGTGTTTGATCAGTTCCGTAGCACACAAAAAATCTTGGTTTCATAAATAGTACTTTTTGGGTCATGAATATTGCATCCCGATATGAATAGTGACATCTAGGACCTAAATTGTACTTTATTTAGCATCAGATATTATCATTCAAGGACAGCTCGAGGATCAAATTTGAGGTCAAAATGAGTTCATTTGAGGGTTTAGTCACGAGTTGACCAGTGGTCAATGTTTGACCTAAGAAAGGGGTGAAAGTCAAACCCAAAAATATTAATGAAAAATAAATGATATTAATTAAGGTATTTATGTGGGGTTGATGTTTTAAGGGGAATTATTTATTGAGAAGAAGAAAAGAATTAATAAGTTTTAACAGTGTTATTTTTAGACTCGTTGACTAAGTAGCATCTGAATAATTTTTTACTATGAATTTTAAAAATTATTAAATGAAGATATTTTAGTGGGATTAAATCCAACCAATGGATTAAAATTGAAAGTTAATTTTGGATATTGAAAAATAAAATAAAAGAGTGAAAGTTTGGTATTTCTTGGATTAAGTTTCATTTTTATTAAAACTATTAGATTTTTAAGGAAATTGTTAAAGGACAAAATTGCAATTTTCTACCTATATATTCTCTTCTTCCCCCATATTTGGTGGGAACAACCCTCCATCTTCCCTCTTCCCTCTTCCTTCTCCTTTTTTTTTTCATTTTCTTCCATTTTCAAGCCAAATTTCCCTACCTTTAACCCCTAAATCAACAATTAAACACTAAATCATCAACCTAGGGTCCCTAAAATCTTCTTATTGACAAGAATTTTGGGAAAAAGATGAAGAAAAACCATATGGGTTTTTTTGATGAATAGTACCAGAATTTAACAAGGTAATTTAATGGAGTTTGGTTGTCTGAGTACATGATTTTAGTGTAGTTGCATGCATTAATGAATAAAATGCATGAAATTAAATTTTTAAGTAATTTTATGAAGATAAAGAACTGGAATTGAAGGAGAGAGAAAAAGGGAAAGAGAAGGAATATGAAATTGGTGGTGAAATTGAAGTTTAATTTAAAGACTTGGACATCAATTTGGTATGTGTTCATATAATTTTATTTTTCCTAAAAGTTGTGTATTATGTTATAAGGTTCTTAATATAAAATTGGGGGTTTATAAAATTGATGTTAAAAATATTTAATTAGATGCTAAATGAAGTTGTATATGTGATTAATTTAGATTTTGGACTTATAATTTGCATTTTCCTCAATTGGCATATATCATGTTTGAATTTGGAAATTTGATATACATGTTTTGTTGACTATTTTGTGCGATGAATTTGTCTTGAATGTTATATGAACTAAATTAAAACCAATAATGAAAGCAAAAAAATGACATTAAGAGAGTGACATTTACTTTGGTCGAATTTATGTATGTGAGAAATATTTAGTTTTGATGTGAATCTAAGCTGAATTGGTTATATTTAATACTTATATGATATAAATTTTAATTTAAACTATGAAGTCTGGTATGGTCAAATATTGAATAACTTGAATTGACTATTATGAGACTATATTAATAAATTTCAATAGAATTTGATTAGATTTGCCCTCAATAAAATATATTGAATTAGAGGAATGTTATAAGGTTGGCAAGCTAATTAGGGAATTAGTAGTACTGTGTCATGATATATGTTACAGGATTGTATGGCTCCGAGAGCTCGATCACTATATGTAAATGTATAATAATAATAATAATAACAATAACAATAAATAGAGCAACGATATAAGATATGCTAATGGATCGTATAGTTTTGAGAACTCGATCTTGTATTTTAAAATCCCACTTATTTAGTTTGACGATGCAATTCCACTTGATTTTACTTGGGACAATTATAGAAAAACATATAAATGCATAAATAATAATTAAAGGACTTCAATTGGAAGTAGTAATTAATTGCAAAATTAAATTGTAAAAATTATTGATCATTATGTAATTAGATATGAATTATTATGATAGATACATGCTTAAATTTCATAAATTAATTTTAACACCTATTTATGCTTAGAAATAAATGAAGATATTTGTATTTGAAAAATATTACATTTTGTATGTTATAGTTTAATGAATTGCATTGGATGAGAAATGGAATTGCTTGAACACCACTAAGCCTATAGTTTAACACACGGTTTTCTTTTCACGCGTAGGCTTTGAAGAACATTAGAAGAAAGTTGTGGTGGATCTACTACAAAGACTAGAGTCACATAGAGGATTGTGGAAGATTTTGAGATGGATGTAGTATAAAATTTTATTTTCAAAAGTGAATATATTTGGTAGAATAATAAGGACTTGAATAGAAAATTTTGTAATTTGTAATTTTAGGTATTTAAGAATGTGGTAACACTTGGTATTTCGATTCCATTATTGGGTTTGGGTGTTACATTTAGTGGTATCAGAGTTCAGTTTAGTCCATTTGGGTTATAAAATTAAGTAAATAAAGGAAAAATAATTTGTGTACACGCCAAATGAAGGATTATATAAGAATATGATGTGACTCTAATGTAGATCCACCCTTTCTATCTACTATAGATTGAAGAATGGAACTAGGTGCTAGGGGAGCTGCTGAGGAAGAGGAGGAAAGTCATGCGTCAACTAGATATTCATATAGGGGTATGGCAAGGTAGCTAACACAGCCCGTACCACCACCTAAAGGTTAGCCAACTCCCAATCTAGTAGAGTTTTTCCAAACTTTAGTGGCCTACATGAAACAACATATGGTTGTTGCATCTCCTGTATAGCCACAACCACCTCTTCCACTATAGAAGCTTACATTGGAGAAAGCCAGGAGGTTAGGAGCAGAGGACTTTTGGAGGGAGTTATCAATCATTACTCTAGACATCGAGTTTTGGCTAATTAAAATAAAGAGAAAATTTTATCTTCTTCATTGCACACCAGAAGAGAGATTGGACTATGCATATGGTTTTCTTCAAGGACCAACATATTAGTGGTGAGCTTCCATTAAAAGGCTTGTTCCACCATAGGATCTTATTTGGGAGTACTTTTTGTCCCAATTTATAGATAAATATATAGGACTGGCTTATAAGGATGAGATGAGGGATTCATTCCTTCATTTGAAATAAGGTTATAGAATGGTATCATAATATGAGAAAGAGTTTGATAGAATGAGTTTGTATGCTGAGAGATTAATTCTTACATGGGAAGATAAGTGTAAGAGATTTGAAGCATGTCTCCACCGTGACATTAAAAAATTCTTTGTAGCATTGCAAATTAGGGATTATAGAGAGATGGCAAAAGTTAATATTGATGAACAAAAATGGAGAAACAAGGGACAACAGAAGAAGATTCAGGTACAATTTGGTTCATCCTTCTCAGTCAGCAAAAAGAAAAAGGGTTCATGATCTCAGGCTCCACCACAAACACAAAAATCTTATCATCAATCAAGACAAAGTTAGGGATCAATGGTTAGGGCAGGACAGTCGGCCTCATATATAGCTAGTGTAACAAGTGGGTCAGGACTTGGACTAGTCACCCCATGTGAGCATTGTGGGAAGAAACATGGCGAACAGTGGTGGAAGATGATGGAAGCATGCCTACGATGTAGATCTATGAAGCATTTTCAAAGAGATTGCCATGGTAAATAGTATGAAATAACTACTCAAGTAGAGAGACCAGTTTCTATGGCTTCGAGGGGCAAAGGTGTAGGAAAATCCCGGTGAATACATCACATACACGCGGTGTGGAAAACAAAAAAATTTTGATCCGAGACTTTCCCGAAGTCTAGGATCTATGTGTCTATACAAAGAAGTACCAGAATTCTCAAACCACAACGACCAAAGTATCCACGCAGAGGTCGGAGAATCCAACCGAATCAAACTCTTTGATCCGAAAATAGTTAGAATAAAGGAGAGAGTGCTAGCTCTTACCTTAATTCTTGGAGAGAGGAAGAAGAAGAAGCTTCAAGGAAGATGGAGAGAGTGCTACGGTTGATGTTTAAAAACCATGTTTCTAAAACATGTTAAAAAACTCTTTATGTCACGATGATCCTTCCCTTTCAAGCTTTCATTTTTGTCTTTAATGGATTTTGTCTTTTATCCATTAAAGACATTTAAATGAAGCTTATAAAAGAAGATTGCTTCATCTTTACACGTTATTCATATATATATATATATATAAATGCTGAAATGGTCCAGTCACACTAGGGTCAGTCCTACTGGGTCCTGGCTGTGAAAAAACACCGGAGACCTATTTCAGCAATATCGATGTCGCGATCTCATTGGGACATAGATCGGGATCCATATGGTTCTATTGCTCTTCATATAATGGATCTTTATCCAAAACCATTTTGCGAATTCTCCGAGTCACTCTTATGCGTGTGACCTATTAGGTTCCCGGTTATGTTGGCCACTTAGTTAACACTTAATATAAGCAAGTCATAAGCGGTGTTTGGCAATACTTCATGACCCCCAGTTGACCGGAAAGTATGTGGTTTGACGAATGAACCCCTGCTCACCACGAACCATCTTGTGAACCCTCTTATAGACAATTGTTGTGCAATTCGTCCTTTCACCATGCTATACCCTACTTGGTTATGAGTATGGGTAAAGTGTCAACTCTCACTAGAATGACTACGTCAATTCTAGTCCAAGTGATATCAGTTCTTGTCCTAGGACTCATTACTCTATATGTCAATACATTCTTTATGACATATATACTCCGGCCAGAGATTTCCAAGTAATGACCCCAACAAGAGGCCATAGGTATCATCTTCTGCTATCACAGAAGTGGTGAATCCTCTATTGGCTACTCAATTACCTTCGAATACCT
>JANIJH010000007.1:25867394-25884568 GCA_024520975.1 Erythroxylum areolatum | reverse complement strand
TCACGCCTTAAATCTTGCAAGACACCGATGGCTATTTCTGTGAGAGGAATTAATATTTCGGGAGACTAGGATTTTCAGATTATCATCGTCGTTATCTTTTGAATCTCATTTAGACAAATTAAATAGAATGTTTCCTTGCGGTTATTTTCTCAACAGTTACGAACCGAAACACAACTCTTCAAGTTGATGTCGTGGCCGTTAAAGAAAATACAACAGCCTCCTACAGTACCTGACAACCAAAAGATTGCCAATTGCTGCAAAGGGGGTGTGTTGTCACCTTCTGGACAAGACCCTTCAACTGCAGTTTCTACCTTTCAGCTGAGTGTTGGAAATGCTGGTAATACCAATGGAACAGTAGTCCTGCCAAAAAACTTCACTTTTTTAGTTCCAGAAAGTGGTTACACCTGCGGGCCAGGAAAAATTATTCGCCCCAGCATATTCCTCTCATCTGATGGTCGTCGAATAACTCAAGCATTGATTAAGTGTCTGATGAACCTCATCTTCTATGTTTGTATCAAATCCTGACAGATACCGGAGGAGAGTTGAATTTTTTATCAATTGTAGTTATGGTCAACTGCTTCTTGATTAGGAAGTCAGTTAAAAGCCACTCTGTGAGAAAACCCCAGATATATTCTGTTTATCTATTCCATTTTATAGTTGTAGGGTATCAGAAGACTAATTACAGTTTGCTTGTTAATTGCAGTGACATGGAGGGTCGCATGCCAATACTCGGATTTTCTAACGCGCAAACTTCCATCCAAGTAGGAACTTTTCCAATCTCTAAATTGATAAAAAGCCAAGCGCACTAGCTACTTCCTTCACACTTAATACACCACATTCAGCAAATGTTCCCTTAGATGTAAATTGGCATTTCGAGATGAAGTAGCAATTACTAAGGACCCTCAACGACAAAACACAAGTTCCAGCTTTACTTACAAGCACATAACCCACACTGATCCATAAAAACAGCAAGATTGTTTATAACAGAAAGTCATTTACTCTTATTCTGCATTGCTAGATGCAGTATCCAAGGCTTTACTTTTTCTACTAATATAACTTGTTTAAAAATTTTAGTTTGACATAAGCACCAACTCTTGTTCCTGTTGTCTCCAGCGTCACGGAGAGTCCCAACAGCTACATCTGTCACTCCAGAGTCATAGCTCCCATAACAGCTGCCTCCGCTCCTCTTGCAGCTCCACCTGCTATCCCACCTGCCGTTTCCCTGGCTACTGGTTGGATCGACAGAGTCATCGTGAAAAGAACTGCACTTGGAGCTACTTTCTTGGCCTTGACTTTGGCTTAGAAAATGATCCTATCCTTTCTATCTTTAGACTTTACATCGACTTCATTTTCATCATGATTGTTGGATGTCTTATCCTTACGGCCCAGCTCCAGCAGTGTAAT
Source organism: Erythroxylum areolatum (assembly GCA_024520975.1). Lineage (NCBI taxonomy): Eukaryota > Viridiplantae > Streptophyta > Magnoliopsida > Malpighiales > Erythroxylaceae > Erythroxylum > Erythroxylum areolatum. Next base: position 25,883,164 of record JANIJH010000007.1, on the reverse strand, counting down.
GAATAAACAGATGATTTTAAAATGTTAACAATATGTTCATCAGTCTTGAGAAAGCTGTAAATGTTGGTTTGCAGCATTCTGTAAGACTCGTTGGTGGACTCTTTATTTTCCTGTGATACTGGGAGACCGGTATAGAAAATTGAAAATTTACGACACTGTCGTAAATTAAAAATTTTCCATAAATAAATACGACAGTAAGTCAGGTCAAATCTAATGAGTCAACCTTAGGGCTTTTAGGCTCGAGCCCCGCCAGTGATAGCCTGGGCTTAAGCTTGACTTGAGCTCGGGCCCAACTTGGTAGATAAAAAGATAATAATTTATAATCATTAATAGTATGTTTGGTTGAGTGGAATAGTTATTTTATTACTAATGTATTCTTAATAAATAGTTATTCTTTTATTTAGTTAAAAAATAACATACAGAATAACTAATCTTAGGTTTAGTTATTCCTATATTTTTAAGAATAGTTAAAGATACATTTCCTCTGTCTTTACCTATTCTGTGAAACGCAAAATAGGTAAAAACAATTTTCTCCTTATTATTGTCGTTATTATTATTATTATTATTGTTGTTGTTGTTGTTGTTGTTGTTGTTGTTGTTGTTGTTGTTGTTGTTGTTGTTGTTGTTCTTGTTGTTGTTGTTGTTGTTGTTGTTGTTGTTGTTGTTGTTGTTATTCTTAATTTTCTTATTATTATTATTAATTTTCTTATCATTCTTCTTCTTCTTCTTACTATTATTAATTTTGTTATTATAATAATTATTATTAATTTTTTTATCATTATTATTAATTCTTATAATAATAAGAAGAAGAAGAAGGGGAAAATAAATTAATAATAATAATAAGAAGAAGAAAATTATTAATAATAAGAAGATGATGATGATGATGATGAATATTATTATTATTATTGTTATTATTATTATTATAATAGTGGAGACTATAATAAATATTTTGATCTTTTTGTTAGTTATTATTTTGTCATCTCAAATTTATGTTTTCAAACTAAACATTGACATACATTATTATTAAAAAATTTTAGGAATAAACTAAATTAAGTAATACATATTCTATTTTATTCCTTGTTTATTCTACTCTTAAGAACAATGGTTACATTCTTTTATCTATTTCAAAGGTGAATATCTACAAACTTTTTAGTCAGACTCTTCTCCAAAGTCCGAAAATTCATGGGCTATACGTTGTATTGCGTTCATTATATTAACCAAACTCTCAGATCGTATGAATGAGCCAAAAGCAAGGGACTCCCTGTCGATCATTAACTACACTCTTGAATGCCTCTTCGCATTCTGTAGACTGGATTGTTGAAAAAAGGGCTGTTCAAATGTTTCTCAAATATACAAATGGCTTGGAATAAGCTTCTAGGCAATCGAATTTGGTAGCTTCAAAGAGGGTATTGAACCAACTGCTTGACTTAAGGGTTGAATAACAAAGTGACACACCAACAACGTGTAATAATGTTCCTACTCCCAGGCTACATTGCTACTCAAGGTTGGAAGCTTTACTCTATGTCCAGCTTTTCTTTAAAATATTGTCAAATTATACGTCAGGTTTCTTCTAGTAACCGTAACCTTCTCAGGTAGGCGCGGAACTGGTTCGGGTGAAAGGTCATCCCCATTTTACATTTACATGCCTTTTTGAGAAAAATATCATATATTAAATTTAGGAAATTCCTGTTGGGTTTGAAATTCCTGAGACAGAAGAATCGACCCTTTTTAGAAAGCTGATTCAGATCTATGGCTAATGTTATATGTCAAAGTTTACAGATGGGGTCCGGTTCTAATAAATTCAATTAAATTAACTCCTCTGAATAATACAATAATTAGGCGTGGCTGGTTGAATGTTAATTAATTGAATTAAATATAATGTGATAGAACGAAATGGAACGAAATGGTTTATAATAGAATAGAATATAATATAGTGAAAAGCTGTTTAAGAGAAGGGATGGAAGAGTTCACAATCTAATATAGTGAAATGTTGTTTACAAGATGGATATAATAAAATGAAATGTAATATATAATAAATGACTATTATATCCTTTATATTAAAATAATTGTTGCAGAAAGTTCTTTATTTTATCATTAATTGTATACAATTTATTATTAATTATATAAAAATATTATTATTAATTATTTAATATATTTTATTTTATGTGATTTATATTTAAAAGTAATTTATTTATATTTTATTTATATAAAAATATATACAAATAATTAAAGAATAATTATTTTATATATTTTCTATTTTCATTTTATTAAAATTTTTTATTTTATTATTAATTATAGACAATTTAATATTAATTATATAAAATATTATTTTTATTTTATTTTATTTTATTTTATGCTATCCGATTTATATATAAATATAATTTATCTATATTTTTATTTATATAGAAATATATACAAACAAATAAAGAATAATTTTTTATATTTTTTATTTCCATTAATAAATTTTTTATTAAAATTTTTATTTTATTAATAATTATATACAATTTATTATTAATTATATAAAATATTATTATTAATTTATTTATTTTATTTTATTTTATTCTATAAGAGTTATATATAAAAATAATTTATTTATTTTTTATTTATATAAAAATATATACAAAAAATTAAAGAATAATTTTTTAAATATTTTCTATGTTCATTAATAAAAAATTTATTAAATTTTTTTATTTTATGATTAATTATATACAATTTATTGTTAATTATATAAAATATTAGTATTAGTTATATAATAATATTTTATTTTATTCTATGTTATTTATATATAAAAATAATTTTTTTATTTTTATTTTTATGGAAATATATACAAACAATTAAAAAATAATTTTTAATATATTTTCTATTTTCATTAATAAAATTTTATTTATTTTATTTTTAATTATATACAATTTATTATTAATTACATAAAATTTTATTATTAATTATTTAATAAATTTTATTCTATTAAATTTATTTTATTCTATCATATGTGATTTATATTTTAAAATAATTTATTTATATTTTTTTGCATAGAAATATATACAAACAAGAATAATTTTTAATATATTTTTTATTAATAAAAAATAGAAAATATATAAAAATTATTCTTTAATTGTCTGTATATATTTCTATAAAAATAAAAATAAATAAATTTTTTAAATATAAATTTTTATTTTATTATTAAATATATTTAATTTATTATTAATAATATACAAATATTAGTATTAATTATTTAATAAAATTTATTATATTAAATATTATTATTTTATATTTAATTTATTAATATTATGTATTGATATTACGAAGAATTATTGATGATATATTAGATAGTATAAACTTATTAATTTACGTTCTATCATAAATTAACCGAATCAGAAGTTTCTTATTTTTTATTATTTAAGATGGAAGTTATCGTAACATGAAACCTTTTGTTTTCGTCCCATTCTATTATGAAATTTTCAATTAAACGATAAAAATTAAACGATAAAAATGTGATACGTTACATCTCATCCCATTATTATCTCTCAACCAAACAGGGCTGCCATGGGAGAGTTGGTGCGTTATAGTTATATTGCCACTAAAGGGAAATTAAATCTGTGTATTGGCATCCTTTCATCGGACGATTATTAGAACAGGCCGCCTGTTCTGCAAGTATGTTGAGTTTTTGGTGCATCACTGATCAATTATCATTTTACTGCTCCAACCTTTTGAGTTGTCAACCGACAACAGGAGAAAACTGATAAGGTAAACCATAAGAAACTAGAGAATCCATTACTTGTCTGGTAGTGCTAACTTTGTGTTCACAGAAAGACGTAATAACAAAGCAAGTCCAAAGCTTGTAAGCTTCTACATGTGAGGGTTAACACCAGTCTGACAGTGATGGACCGTTGAGCCGTTGTTTTCAACCTCCTGCTTCCCCATCATTTCTCACCAAAACTTTGCTTCAAAATGCAGAAACAGGATGTGGCAAATTTATAGGCTAAACGAGATGATAAGTGTGGCAGAAGCTTAAGGAGAGACGAAAACTAATCTCACGACGCACCTAACAACCAGTAGGTGAGACATCTCCAGGCAGTAACTTTCATTTCGGTCTTCTTCAGAGGTGATGATGCTGCAACATTAAGTCCTCGGTAGGGGGTTTTCCATTTTGGTGAGCCTCAGGTAATGGGCTTCGTCAACAGGTCTGCAGAGACTCGTCAGAAAATCACCTTGGAAGCAGAAAGCCAGAAGTTCTCTTTGTTTACAGAAATGAAGGTCATATTCTTGATTGGTCTAGCTCTTATGATGCTTCCACATGCCGGTAAACATCATTCTCAGATTATCAGCTTGGAAATTACAATTTGCATCTCACTCATGAATCTGTGCTTCAGTCTATTCATGCATTAATGTTGCTTTCTCTTTTATGATTGTAGCTGCATATGATCCGCTCGATCCGAATGGAAATATAACTATCAAATGGGATATAATGTCTTGGACACCAGATGGCTACGTGGTGAGTATACTCGTCATTTAAAGCAATTTAACTTAGCTCAAAAACAAGGAATTTGCAATACAATTAGAGGCCGCATTGCTTTTTCAATCCGTTTCAGACTTCTATATCTCAAATTCAACAGTCAAGTATGACAGAACTCTCTTTCAGACAAATTCAGACTAGAATTTCAATTTTTTATAGCTGAACTTCATCAAGGGTGCCGTCCTGGTCTAAGAAAAATGATATATGGTCAGAGAAAACGTTGAAGGCTCACCTTAACAGGCTAGATGTAAACTAATAAATAATCTTTCTTTGATCAAATTCTTGAAGGCTACTGTAACACTAAACAACTTCCAAATGTACCGGCATATCATAAGTCCTGGGTGGACGCTAGGATGGACATGGGCGAAGAAAGAAGTAATATGGTCCATGGTGGGGGCTCAAACAACAGAACAAGGTGACTGTTCCAAGTTCAAGGGCAACGTACCACATTGCTGTAAGAAGACGCCCACAGTTGTGGACCTGCTTCCTGGAGTCCCTTATAACCAGCAATTTACCAACTGTTGCAAAGGAGGTGTGGTGTCAGCTTGGGGACAGGATCCTTTAGGTTCTGTCTCAGCATTTCAAGTCAGTATTGGACTTGCTGGCACCTCAAACAAAACAGTAAAACTTCCCAAGAACTTCACTTTGCTTGGACCAGGACCAGGCTACACTTGTGGCCCCGCAAAGATTGTGCCATCCACAGTGTTCTTCACGGCTGATCGCAGGCGTAAGACCCAAGCACTTAGTAAGTTCTCATTTCCTCCAACATTTTTGCTTCCTAGATGCTGCATTTTAGTATACAGAAAAGCTTAGAATTCATCCATTGGGGTTTGAGAAGTTTTCAACCTCCTCTATTGAATACTTCAATCTCGACACTGGTGATTCAGGACTCAATATAACGTATATTACTTTTATGCAGTGACATGGAATGTAACATGCACTTACTCACAGTTCCTGGTCTCCAAGCATCCTAGTTGTTGTGTTTCATTCTCATCTTTCTACAACGAGACAATCACTCCTTGTCAGACTTGTGCATGCGGTTGCCATAACAAGAACAGCTGCATTAAGTAAGCTACTTCTTGTCGTTCCCTACTAGCTTAACCACAATCACATATTAATCTTCGCAGTTAAAACTTTTTGGTTATACAATCTCGGAACTGAGAGTAGACAATGCCCGTGAATGCAGGAGTAACTCCAAGGAGGCTCGCAGGAAGGGAATAAACACGCCTAAGAAGGATAATACACCGTTGCTCCAGTGCACCCATCATATGTGCCCTGTCCGAGTTCACTGGCATGTGAAGGTCAACTACAAGGACTACTGGCGTGCCAAGATTGCTGTAACTAATTTTAACTACAGGATGAACTACACTCAATGGACACTTGTTATTCAACATCCCAATCTCAACAATGTCACCCAGGTCTTCAGTTTCGATTACAAGCCTCTTTTACCATATGCATCAGTCAGTAAGTCCCTGAAACTCGAAACACCTGCGTGATTTCTTAACGGAACCTACCAACAGATGTTAAAGTCCTGTTATTGATATGCAGATGACACAGGGATGTTCTATGGAATGAAATTTTACAATGATCTTTTGATGGAAGCTGGCCCTTTCGGAAACATCCAGTCTGAGGTGCTTCTACAGAAGGACAAGAACACTTTTACATTGAAGCAAGGATGGGCATTTCCTAGGAAAGTTTATTTCAATGGTGATGAATGCATGCTACCCCCACCAGACGCATATCCATATCTGCCAAATTCTGCCAATGCAAATCCAGTTGCATTCTTTACTTTGTCAGTTTCATTGCTGTTGATATTGCTGTCAATGCTGTGATCCATCCTCCCAAGCACAAATAGATTGATAAAGCAGAACGGTTTGCAAAGGCCACAAATTTTCGTAGCAGGTATACCAGTCATTCATTGTCAATTTTAGCTGCACCGATATCATGCGTTAACAATTGAACCGCGTCGATTTCGTGTGTATTAGCTATGTATTGACTAATCGTGTTAATTAGATATATGTGATTAATTCCTCACCCCACATCCTCAAATTTTTCTGGGAAACTTTATAATACATAGCTGCAAATTCGATGGTTTCTTTTTCTCGAGCCTTGTTTCATGTCCTGTTTATTCACCTTCCATTTCATGAATGTGACATTTAAGATGTTTGACAATGATACAGTGTAACAGAAAGTAATTATAAAAGTATACGAACATTAACATGAACAAATCAGTATCATAATTGCAAATTGCATGGGTAACTGTTTACACATATGGATACAACACATAAAGTGTAACATTAAAAAATATTCAAGTAGAAATCATTCTTGACAAAAATTGATTATGAAGAAAAGAATGTTACTTGCATTCACAATACAATAAGTAGCCCTGATACGTGGAGCAGCATTATAGTGCAGACCTATTTGAAGCTTAAACCTGCTGCACTTTCTCATTCCAACACCGTAAACTGGACTGACTTGGCTTCACGGAGCAGTACCAAAACAGAAAGGAATTCAGATTGATGGAACAACAAATATCCTTTGCTAACATATCTAATCATGTTTAAGCCAAAAAGGCAATCATATACACCAGTAGTGTGACCAGGGGAGGAAGGAGAGACACGAATTGCCGAGAAACGCCATTTGGCAACCATGGGTAGGCATCTGGAGGAGGCATTACACAGTTTTCACCATTAAAAGAAATCCTTCTGGGGAATGCCCATCCCTTTTCAAATGTGAAAGTTGATGTGTCCTTTCGGAAAAGCAGTTCTGACTGTACATTCCCGAGAGGACCAGCTTGTGATAGAAAATCATTGTAGAACTTAACTCCCCATAACATGGCCGTATCATCTGCAAATCAAGAATTTTGTATTGCGACGTGGAAAGATAAGAATCTTGCGCAAGCTTTCATAACACAAATGATTAAAGTAGAGATGTAAAGTTGGCAGCTTTTAACTTACTTAACCCTTCATAAGGGGTTAATGACTTGTAGTTAAAGCTGAAAATCTGGGTGAGGTTATCAAAGTTGGGGTGTTGAACAACTAGATTCCACTGCGTATAGTTCATGCGGTAGTTGAAATTCGTAATAGAAACCTTTACTCGCCAGTACTCCTTATAATTTAACTTGACATGCCAATGGACTCGTATCGGGCACATATGGCTGGTACACTGAACAAGAGGTGCATTGTCAGATTTGCTCGGACTTGAGACAACTGAGGCCAAGTGTGGACTGTCTGGGCTGTGACATGCATTAAGTGAAAAGGATCCAAACCATCCATAAGCATAATGAAGGAGATACCAAGATACACAACAAAAGGATAGTTAAAAGCTTACTCGACACAGCTCCCAGATAATGTTTTATTGCTTTGACAACCACAAGCACAAGCTGGGCAACCTACTATAGTATCATTATAAAATGATGAGAGAGAAACGCAGCAGTAAGGGGTCCTCCCAGACAAAAATTGTGAATACTGGCAAGTAACATTCCAAGTCACTGCCATAACAGAAGGGAATCATCGTTAAGTACATGTTTTTATCGCAATAAATAATGTCATATACTAGAAAGAGTACTAATTGGCAGTCATCAAAGCATGCTCTAATATTTGGCCCAAACACATCACTAACTTAACAACAAAAGGCTCTTATAAGAAGCTACTATGAAAAATTTGAACAAAGAAAGATATATACAATCTTCTGACTCCATTAGTCTTAAAATTGTAGTGAAAACCAGTATGTCTTAGTGAGGAGGACAACACCACAGGATTTATATGATCATCAGAGTTTAGTGAACTGGTTTCAATATATAACTTTAGATAGAAAATGTTGGTCGATTACTTACTTAAAGCTTGAGTAACTCTTCTTTTATCTGCTGATATGAATTTAGTCGATTTCACAATCTTTGCAGGACCACAAGTATATCCAGGCCCTGGTGCTTTCAAAGTAAAGTTCTTTGGCACCCTGACAGTTTTGTTTGTGGTTCCAGCAGAACCCACACTAACTTGGAAAGAGGCTACAGCAGTGGAGGGGTCCTGGCCCCATGAATTAATCACTCCCCCTTTGCAGCAATTTGCAATCTGCTGGTTGTAAGGAGTTCCTGGCAACAAATCAACAACAGTTGGATCCTTCTTACAGCAATGGGGGATGTTTCCCTTGAATTTAGAACAATCCCCTTGCTCGGTCGTTTGGCTTCCCATCATACTCCAAATTACTTCCTTTTTCGCCCATGTCCAACCCAATGTCCAGCCTGGTGCTTGAATGTGGCGAAATTGCTGGAAGTTGTACATTGTAACTACCGCCTGGCAAGCACAAATAAGAATGATGCAACACATATTAGATAAATCAGGGAAGGGATAGAGGAAACATTAACAAATGATCCATGAACTGGAATGGATTCCATAAAATTTTGCTGAAAATAAGAGAGATACACGAAATCCTGAATCTTCTGGCATAGAAAACCCATTAAACAAACTGATGAGTGAAAAACTTATTATCCAACAATGATAACAGTTAAATGAGCTCAAAAGAATTCACAGAACTCGTCTGCAAATCAACTACATATTCCCCTCTGAAGGTAACTAAATCTTGCAGCAGAATAAGAAAACAGATACCAGGGCTGGGATATCCCACTCTAGTAATGTGTGAGACACGCACGTTGTGACAAGAAATCCCTCACAGTAAGGCTTAAAACAAACACACACTTGTATCCTTTTCTAGTACTTACAACATAGCCATCTGGTGTCCAGCTCATTATGTCCCATTTGATCGTAATATTTCCATTTGGATCGAGAGGATCATAGGCTTCTGCAAATAAATGAACACCTCAATGAGAAGTTGAATATCCAAGATTTAAAAAATTCCATTCCAATCCACTAGTAGTCAAAGCAGCCAGGACCAAAGATGAAAAAAGAAACAAAGTTCACCACACGGCAGAAGGGAGAAGCACGTGGATTAAGTGCCCAAATCCAAATGTTCAAGTTTGAGTTTAAGAGTGGCAGGAAATCATATCTTTGCTGAGGCATATAGCCAAAAGCTGTCTTATAAATCAAAGTAACGAAAACACAGCAAACAGAAACTTAACGTGAAATAGTATGATAGAAAACCCAGTTTCTCTTGCAATAGATTTGAACACAAATGCCTTGGATACTACAAATCACTTTATCCTGGAAGACTGTAATGCCTCAAACAGTTAAACCTTAATCAACCAAAGTCAATTGTGGATGAGTGAAGCAGACCCCAGATCAAATAAAAAGGACAAAGAAAAACAGTCAACAGCTCAAGATCACACCATTATACCTAAAGTAAAGAAGCAAGACTAACCTGTAGATGTGAAAACGAAGCAAGAAAGGAAGAAGAGAAGCAAAATGGTGAAAGAAGCAAGCTTGGTAACGGATCCGGAGGCTGATAGTAAGCAAGACTCCATATCTTGAAACAGACTTGTGTTGTGAATGTGATTTGGGTTGCTTTCTTGGTTTAGCTGAAGATCCAGACGAGAAAAAGAAAGAATAAGGCAATGGAAGAAGTAATGGCCTCTCTCTTTCTTCACTTCTTTTGAGTCGAAGAGAAGACCATTACAATGTGTTTCCAACTGCTCCGAGAGCGTGACAGTGTGAGTCGCGAATTTAACATTTCAATAGTGGTTGATCAAAAAAAAAAAAAAACATTTCAATAGTGGTACTGGCAACTATAGTCGGTCGACGACATGTAAAGAGTCAATTACGATAATATCCTCAGGTGATTATGATTGATAGCAGTCCATCTTTACCCGTTCCGTAAGTTTGATTGCCGCATCAGGACTTTTACGTGAGAAATGGAGAGGGTGACGTATTAGGGACAGAATTGGAATTAAGACCACGTGTTTAGGAAAAATGAAACATACGCTGTTGATGACAGCTCGCTGTCGGTGGGGCTATAAAAAAGGGGCTGTTTTGGGTATAAAAAATTGCCCACCTAATCTTTGGCTAAATAATGCAATTTGGTGGTTAAGGACAGGAAACTTGCAAGTTCTTATTTCATACATACACTCAAGAGTATTGCTTGATTGTACCATAATTTAAAATTAGTATTAAAAATAAGTAATGTGTAATTAGTTAATATTAATTCAGATTATGACAAATATAAATTTTAATTTTTATAAACTAGAAAATTTACAATCAAAATAAAAATAAAATTTTAATTAAATAAATTTTTTTATTAAATTCACCGTTCTTCGTCAAAGCCAGACTCTCATTTCCAATAAGCATTCAAAATTGAAAAGTTTGGATCTTATGTCTAATTTTAAGGAGTTTTATTCTGTCCTATAAATTTCAGCCATTTATTTATGTGAGCCTCGTGTAGATCCCACATAAATAAACACAGGATCCGCATAAATAAATAGTTGAGATTCATAGAACAAAATAAGACATCATAAAATTAGATAGCAGATCCTGTCTCAAAACTGGGCATCTCTTAAAACTCTGGCAACCCATATACCCCAGCATAGGCACTTCATCAATTGCACTTACTTTTTTTGGTGAGAGGAAGAGCTGGGAAAGACTAGGTCCTCAGAAAGGCAATAGATTGACAGTTGCCGTTGAGATGCAGACGAATCCCAGGGAGTGGAGTCGACCAATAAGGCCACATAAGTACTTATGACGATCCAATCTTCGCAAAGAAGTCCACACAATAATTACCTTCGCAAAAAACATAAAGAATGGAGCAACGCCTCTGTCGAGTTAAAAGTTTCTGAATATCCCAAATAATGACAAGATGAGAATGATAAGGTTGTGATAAGTCTGAGATAATATTGATCACAGCTAAACAATCGATCTCTTCAATCACATTACGGTACCCCAAGTTTGATGTGAGTTGCAGACCATGTTTGACTCCTTGTAATTTAACACAAAACCGATGCAGAAAACACAGGGTATAAACCAACAATTACCCGATGCAGCCCAAATCCTCAATTGGGTTGATAAAGATTCCGACAATCCTTTCACTCAAAACTCTTTTTGGATATAAAACTACCGCTATCGTGATCCCTCATAGCTCAAGTTCTTGTCTTTAACTGAAACCACTAAGAACCCAACTTGCTCGTTGTTGCTTCCAGTTAGAAAGAACACAATAACAGAATTCCCATTTGGGTATTGAAGGAGTTGCAGCCGATTGTGGTAAAACATCGAAGCTGCTTCGTTGAGTTGTTTGGGCCAAGTAATGAATCATTTGAAAAGGAAACAGAGGGGGCACGGGAAAATCTGAAGTAGAAAGGAGCCAAGAGAGAGCAAAGTGGGGAAGAGGATTGAGGAGAAGATACAGTTATCAAAGAGGAAGATGCAGTTAAAAACGAAAATTGAGAAGAGAGAGGAAGAAAGGCATAACCCAATATGGTTCAGGGTTTTGCGGTTCAGGGTTTTATCCAGTCGAAGTTTACTTCCAATGGTTACCCGGATCGTTCAGTCCACGTTGATCTCATGGACAGTGAATACCATAGAACCAAAACTACATTCGACCATAAGATATGCAGAGACCATGAAACATTTGTGGAAAGATCTGAGGAAAAGTTTCTCTAATGGGAACGGACCGCGAATTCAGCAGTTCAAGTCAGATATTGCAAATTGTAGGCAGGAAGGACAAACGGTGATTTCATATTTCAAAAAACTTGGAAGGCAATATGAGATGAACTGATCAATTATGAATCGGTACCAGTGTGTACTTATAAGTTACAACGGATGTAAATGCAATATAACGATCAAGTTGAGAAAGAAGCAGGAGACAAAGAGAACCCATAATCTTTTATGGATCTAGATGACGTTGTATTTGGAACGGTAAGATTGAACATTTTGAGCACGGAGCCACTGTCAGGGATGATACGTGTGTACTTCATAATCGTTCAAGTAGTACAACAACAAAAATATAGCAAAAACCAAGGAGAAGCGAGGAGATGCTATGGCCTTTCCTATGCAAGTGGGCAGAGAATAGTTGCAAGCAAAGGAAATGATAAATCAGGAACTTGCACCCATTGTGTGGACCAATGATATGTAATTTTATGTTGTTAACCGGAAGGTCACGGTGTAGCTGTAGCCAGTACTAGTAAGTTCGGGGTTAATTTCACATGACTAAAATTACTTGCATTTATTGTCTTTCTATTATTTAGTCTAACAAATGATAATGATGATGATAAACTAAATGCAAAATTTAAAATAATAAGCTAAAATAAATCAGCAAAATTAACCAACTATAACGAAGATTAAACTTAGAAACGATCAAAGAAGATAATAGTACTTAGACTTTGAATCACCTTAGTGCTTTTTATGTAATCATGATTCCACTAATTAATTTAATCTATGATTTATTGGACTGCAAAAATTTCTATCATTTTTAATTATCTTTTTTCAAGACTATTTAGTACCTAACTCTTGGTTGATTAACTGAAATCACTTTCTATTTTAATTAAGATTATATTAATTGATTCGTAAATTTTACTATTAAGTTTTAACCATAATTTAGAAGGTTTATATTTACATTTCTCTAAGTTTGTATACAATTCTTTCTAATTATGATAGATCTATTTGTTCAAAAAGATTTTTCAATCTCAATTATATGAAATCATATATAAAATAATACACTAGCAATATTAATTCAAGAATAATTAAAAAATATAATTGAATCTCAATGAGAATAAAGAAAATTTAAGTTAAAATAAAATCATTACCAGGTCTATCCCAGGAATATCTAATCCAAGTATTAACAAAAATTTAGCCAATAATCACAAAAAATATAACATCAAAGAGACGCGGTAAAATCTCCTTTAACCTTTTTGAAATCTATTTTAGAATAATAGAAATCCACTACAAATATGTTTCATTGCTTGTTCTTCGTCCTCTCTATCATTTTAGACTATCAATTTATGCTGTCCTAGGCCTAACTTGAGCCTTTTTCGAACTTCCTATGATCTCCCCTTGTTTTCTCTTCATAATTGCTTTTTATAGTGGAAAATTAGGGTTTTTAAAGTGTATACGGTTGTGTGCATGATCATGTCCCTCAGTCTTAATTCTTTGAAAATAAAAAAGAAACATCGTCCCAAAGATACTTTTTATACATAAAGACAAATAAATCCTAAAACTATAATAGAAACAAGGTAAGTACAAAAAATAATAAGAAACTCTCGTATAAACAAGCAAAATGCATTAAATATAAGATTAGGAATATATTCTATTTAACATGCATTAAAATCAATTTCATTACTCTCAACTTAATAATAAACAACTCCGAGAAAGCATTAAACAGAACGGATATCTTTCAAGATTCTCCATTATTTGTTGAATTACAAAGTTCATTAAAATGTTAAGCATTTATTTAAAAGCTTACTCAATATAGTATCATTATAAAATGATGAGAGAAACGCAGCAGGTAGGTGTCTCCGCAGCCAAAATTATGAATATTGGCAAATAACATCCCAAGTCACTGCCATAACAGAAGGGAATCCTTGTTAAGTACATGCTTTTATCGCAATGAATAATGTCATATACTAGAAAGAGTAGTAATTGGCAGTCATCAAATCATGCTCTAATATTTGGCCCAAACAAAATCACTGACTTAACAACAAAAGGCTATTACAAGAAGGTAATATGAAAACTTTGAACAAATAAAGATATATACAGTTTTCAACTCCATTAGACTTAAAATTGTAGTGAAAACCAGTATGTCTTAGTGAGTATGACAACACCACAGGATTATTATGATCGTTAGAGTTTAGTGAACTGGTTTCAATTATAACTTTCAATAGAAAATGTAGGTTGATTACTTACTTAAAGCTTGAGTAACTCTTCTTTTATCGGCTGATATGAATTTGGTCGGTTTCACAATCTTTGCAGGACCACAAGTATATTTAGACCCTGGTGCTTTCAAAGTAAAGTTCTTTGGCAACCTGACAGTTTTGTTTGTGGTTCCAGCAGCACCCACACTAACTTGAAAAGAGGCTACAGCAGTGGAGGGGTCCTTGCCCCATGAACTAAGTACACCCCCTTTGCAGCAATTTGCAATCTGTTGGTTGTAAGGAGTTCCTGGCAACAAATCAACAACAGTTGGATCCTTCTTACAGCTATGGGGGATGTTTCCCTTGAATTTAGAACAATCCCCTTGTTCAGTGGTTTGACTTCCCATCATACTCCAAATTATTTCCTTTTGCGCCCATCTCCAACCCAATGTCCAGCCTGGTGCTTTAATGCGGCGAAATTGCTGGAAGTTGTACATTGTAACAACCGCCTGGCAAGCACAAATAAGAATGATGCAACACATATTACACAAATCAGGGAAGGGACAGAGGAAACATTAACAAATGATACATGAACTAGAATGAATTCCATAAAATTTTGCTGAAAAGAAGAGTGATAACCGAATTCCTGAATCTTTTGACGTAGAAAACCTATTAACCAAACTGATATCCACTCTAAAAGTAGCTAAATCTTGCAGTAGAATAAGGAAACAGATACCAGGGCTGGGGTATCTTACTCTAGTAATGTGTAAGACATGCTACTTGTGACAAGAAATCCCTCACAGTAAGGCTGAAAACAAACAGACACTTGTATCCTTTTCTAGTACTTACAACATAGCCATCTGGTGTCCAGCTCATTACGTCCCATTTGATCGTAATGTTTCCATTTGGATCGAGAGGATCATAGGCTTCTGCAAATAATTCAACAGCTCAATGAGAAGTTTAGTATCCAAGATTTAAAAAGTTTCCAGTCGAATCCAATAGTAGTCGAAGCAGACAGGACCAAAGATGACAAAAGAAACAAAGTTCACCACACGGCAGAAGGGAGAAGTACGTGGACGAAGTGCCCAAAATCAAATGTTCTAGTTTTGAGTTTTAAGAGTGGCAGGAAATCATATCTTCGCTGAAACATATAGCCAGCAGTAAGGCCATCTCTTAACCAACACACCGAAACACCAAATTTTGGTACAAAGAAATCACTTTAAGGAAGACACCAAATTTCAACATCAAAATGGTGGAATGAATAGTAATGCACTAAATTTGATGTCTTATTATTCATGCACTAAAAGTTGTAGAAAGATAACTTTGTCCATTATGGTTATCTTTTTAATATATTCCTTTTATGTCATTCTCATAATTTGATTTATTTACATAATTTATTAAGTAATTAATTTTAAAATACATATTACTTTACACAAAATATATCATTATAAAAATCTCATTGAGACATTTAAAATGATACTAATATTGAATATAATATTAAATTTATTTTTAATATTTATTTATAATTCT
>JANIJH010000007.1:25828250-25844776 GCA_024520975.1 Erythroxylum areolatum | reverse complement strand
TGAAGTGACAATCGAACTGAATTTAATTGTTTGGAAAAATCTTTTCTTGCAAATGAAATATCCATTAAACTTTGATGGTAGGAACCCACAACCAAAAAGGTGAGTTGAAAGAAAACATAGGAACATTTTGAATGTAGTAAGAGCTCAAAGGTTTCAAGCAAATTTACCTATGGAGTTTTGGACGGAATGTATGCTAACTGATGGATATTAAATAAATAGGATACCCACTCAGTTACTTAATAGTAGGAGCCCATATAAAATGTTGATTGGAAAACCTCCTCAATATAATTTAATGAAGGTGTTTGATTGTTTATCTTATGCTCATTGTCAATCTTGTGCAAAGACAAAATTGAGGAAAGAAGTAGAAAGTGTATTTTTTGTTGGATATTTGTATGGGAAGAAGAGATCACATATGTATGACATTGACAATAAAGAGTATTTCTTGTCATGTTTTGTAGTGTTCTATGAGACAAACTTTCCTTTAAGGAAGCTAATATGGGATAAAATACAAAAAGAGATAGTGTGGTTTCCTTTTTAAATGGAGGTCATGATGGTGAGATAGTGCAAGATTTTGAACGGGAACATAAAAGACCATGTGATGTATACTGCTCGTTACATAAAAGACCCCTTCACAGTCATTACCATGACATCGAAGACCTCATGTACTCCTTATTCCATAGCTAAGTATATGATATGCAATAATTTCCTAACAAAAATCGAGCTTTCTTAGCAACAATGACAATAAGGACTGAGCCCCAAGTTAGTTGGAAGCCGAAGAGAAGCCATTAGAAAAGAAATTACAACTCTGAAGAACAACACTTGGACATTGGAGACATTACCACTAGTGAAGAAAGAGAGGTGTAAATGGGTACACAAGATTAAGTACCACTCAGATGGGATTGTAAAGCGGCGTAAGGCTTTATTGGTCATATTGGGAAATCGCCAAGTCGAGAGAGTGGACTATAATGAAAGTTTTGCTCTGATAGCTGAAATGGTGACTGTCTGAACCCTTCTGGCAATAACATTTATTCAAAAGTGAGAACTTCCCCAAATGGATGTGCACAATGCATTTTTGCATGGCAACTTGAATGAGGAGGTCTACATGAAATTGTCCCGAGGCTTCTTAGCACCCAAAGATAAGGTATGCAAATTGAAAAAAGTCCTTATATGGGTTGAGACGAGCATTGAGATGATGGTTTTCCAAACTTATTCTAGCTTTTTCTGATTTGGTCATAAGTTTAAAGAAGTATTTGGCCATTGGAAAGCAAAACAGTAAATGGGAAATAAGGAAAAGAACAATGCATTATCTTTGTTACTAAAGAAGGCACAAACTCTTAACTATCGAATATCTTTTTATCTATTTGGTCATAACATCCGCATAAATATTTTCATATAAATTGTCATCTAAAGACCATTACTTTCTACACATGTTAACTCTTTCAAAACTGGGAATACGATGCAGGCCTTGACAAAAGAGGATTAGATTATATTGGTAAAGAGATTTAGCCAACTCCAATGTTTTTATGTTCATCAACAATGAATCTAAACTTGGAACTTTTGGCAGCATATGAAAGGCCATGTGGAGTAAGCTGTAAAACCAACAGATACTGCTTGCTTTTCCTACTCATAATTTGCTTATATCAAAAGTTCATTCCAACCTTGCGCGCTTCTGGTTTGTTTCTCTCATCCAATCAAGACATTCCTCTGCAGTCCCTGTGGGATAGGCAAGCTGCCATGCAAGCAATTTTTGTTGCTGCAAGCAAGAAACAACACAGAATGTGAGCTTTCTAACAGCAGCAGCCTTTGGAATCTTTTAAGTATTATCATGTAGGAAATGATTCTACAAACATGTTAAGAGTGCAGGAAAGAAACCACTTACCCACTCCCTAACAAGTGGTCCTCCAGATTTGAGCTGCAAAACATTCATAATGTCTCGCCCAGAAACTAGGGGCTTCACATCCCAAACTTTCTCGAGACCTGTATTTCAGAAAATAGCACTTCAATTGTAGAAACTCTGTATGAAAGTTTGTTTTAATGAATGAACCTCAATCATAGCATTTGATGCCAAGATATTTCAATCACCAGCTCAATCATCACAATCTACTGCAGGTTATGGTAAATTCACATCTTTTTCTAGCTTAAAAGTAGGAAAATAAGAATTCTTATTCTTTGGAGACAAGCTTTTACAGGGGAGGATAAAGTGTATACCCATATTAACTATAGCTTGCTCAGCTGCCTCAAACAAATCTCTTCTCTTCTCCAGTTGAAACTGATTGTCTAAAAATTCTGAAGTAGAGTCAATATCAGGGGGATATAATATGGTTGAAATTAGCAAAGCAACTCGCCAGAAGTCTTTGATTTCTCCCAGCAGAAATCCTGAATAGATAATGAAATAGAGGTTACCATTAGGCCGTAACTAAAAGGATTTTCATCCAAGGATCTGCTTCTATACAAATAAATTGTAAAATATTCAACCCTAGAAGTGTCTTAGAAAAGAGTTTGTAATGTATATATGTGATAGAAAAGCAAGCTACACATAAAGGAGATAATTTATACAAGAAACCAGAAAAATCTAAGAAATCTAATTAATCCAAGCAGGTTCAAGCTTGGCCGGCCCATTGCCATGCCTAGTTCAAACCTATTATCATTTTGGGTAAACTTTCTAAAATAACGCCATTTTGATCTTAAAATTTTGAAGCTTACAAACCAAAACAACATTGTTTTGGGAGGTGATTGGGCCACAGGCTGGGCCTCAAGCCGGCCCGTTTAGGCCTGAGTGCAGTCCAAAAACCCATTCAAACCCAGGCCGAGCTGGGCCAAAATTGCCACCTCTGTTTTGAATCATGTGTCCAACCCAATTAACAAACCATTCACGGAAACATTTTTTTTTAAATATTATTTCAGCACAAAGCAGATAGTTGATGACGAAATAGCACGACCTCTGCACACTAATCCCATAAGCATACAGTTGATACAATAAACCATCACAGAATTAATGAAAGTAGCAAATAGAACAAGATCCTGATAATGTTGTTTTACAATTCGACATGTAAGATATAGACTTAGGATTTAGATAGCAAAAAGGATTTTCAAATTGAAATTGGAAGCATCATGTCTTTAGATGCATGTCATCACCCTGACACCCAAAATGCATTCTATTGAAAACCAGAAAGATGAGACATCAGTGCTAAACACTGAAGTTGTAATGCTACCCTAAAATAGCTTGATTCTCCATTCAACGTTCAGTGAACTGCCCATGAGGATACCAAATTATTTGATTCCTTTTAGAGTTAAATGAAAGTCATAAGCATACATCAAAGTTTGGAGTACATAGCATTCTTACCATTTTCAAGTACAAGTCACCAACTCATTATACTAATAGTGTAACATTAAGTATTAGCATTCTTTAAGAGTATTAAGCACCATTTTACTAAAAAATAATTGTGTAGCACTTATGAATGCCTAAGGAAAAATAGTCAATCAAGAACCAAACAGAAGTTTGCCACTTTTTGTTATATTTAACTGGAACTTGGAAAATTCAATGGTATAAAAAGATACAAACAGAGTCAGGCTTTGCCCAGAGAAAGTACACACAGCACCAAGAACACCGTACCTGTCAATACTCGGAGTTTTGATGTATTGGGTACATCGACATTCTCCATTTCCCAATCAACTTCATTAGGCTGTGTGTTGTTGTTAGAGGCAAGTAATGGAAGCAAGGTTAAGAATTTCCCGAGTGACCCATGTATTTTCACAACCTGAACCAGGTTCATATTTATGTAAATCCAATACTCTATAGGAAATAATGCACAAGGCCCCAGCTATAATTGGGATATTGATAATAGCAACTAAAAGATAGCGAGACTGACTGTTTCAAGATCACTGGACTTTTGCTTCAGAGAACTTTTGAAGATAAAGCTGACAACAGGAATCTGCATGCAAAAACATGGATTTTTAGATAAACTCCTATGTGTGAAACTGCGCATTAAAACTTTAGTGCCAAGATTAACGCCAATTTTACAATCAAATGAAACTAACATCAGATTCTGTAGCAATTATTTATTTTTTATAAGTCTTTCACTGCTAGTAGTGCTGACAATCTACAAGTAGCATCATTCAGTTATTGTTCTAAAATTCTCCAAACAATTTTTTTCTTGGTACTCCCACCAATTAATCATAAATATTACATCTTATCTTGGATATGTAATTCCAACACCAGGTTAAGGTCTTATATGAGCAAAAAAGACAACTAAACTAATGAAGAAGAAAATTTCCAAATATACCTGTTTGCCCTTCTCATCCTTGTATGTGATATCTCTGAAAGGAAGGAATAAAGCAGTATAGAAAGCGAGCCTTCTCTGTTCATTCTGAGATTCAGTTCATATGATTAATAAGACCAAACTTTTGAAGACGATAAATTTTTAAAAGATGAAAACTAGAAAATAATACTTTGAAAAGCTCTCAAACAAAATTAAAAAGATATATAGGAGAAAAAAGTACACAAGTTTCAACTCACAGAAAATGCAGTGCATCTAATTACTTGTATAAGGCTCCAAGTAGCATCCAAATAAGCAACACAAAGCCTGTCAAAAGTGAACACATTAATGGTCAAGCACCAAATAGAAACTAGACAAACTACAGAGTGATCCTCGTAAAGATTTCAAAATTCTCATATAATTAATGTTAATAAAATTGCTAGATCTTCACAAACCCTTTTTGGTGAAAGTCCAAATTCATCTATTTCAGTTTCATGCTTTTTCTCAGTTGAGCTTATGCTTCTCTACATTTTACCCTCCAAGTATCCTAAGAACAGTTAAAAGAAGATGGTGAACAGCTAAGTCTATTTGAAAAAAACGAGTGAGAGGCTACAATTTCCCGCCAAGTTTTATGTCTTAAAGCTCATACCAAGTTTAATAAGCTAACTAAAGGAGAGAACATTAGTTTCCACAGAATAAAAACCAAATACAACGAAAGGAGAAATAAAGAACAAACTGACAACATGATATGAAGTTTATTTAAAAATTTTGTAGATTTGACTTTACCTGGGGCATTCATCTGATACCTCTGACTCAGCCTTGGGATGGAGAGTGAAAACAGTCCAAAATAATGTTAAATCACAAACGTATCTCATAGCTTTAACAGGTTGATTACCAGAGATCATTAGATCAATCTGCATTGAGAATTAACAGCAAGATAAGTACAATGTTACATATATGAAACGGAATACTCCCAAGGGGTAAAATGAACATACTTCTGTCCCAATGCGCTCTTTGCTTACTTTAGCTCCAAGAGCATTCTTCACTTCATCACTTGCAGCAGCAGCTTTGAGCTCTTCATCTAAAGTAAACCCAAACCTTGCACCTAGAACAGAATATGAATGAATATTAGAATGGCATTTCAGGGCTTTTGTAGCCAAAACACCATGTGGAAAATTAACCATGTACACCAAACTTGTATAATGAATGACTTGACAGACTAGCCGCTTAGAAGGTTGAGTAGGACTTTATCCAACATTCTTACCATCAACGAATTCAACTGAGTTAGTACCAACAACCAAATGGTAAATTCAACGGTAACGAACAAGGAGTTTTATTCCCCCCTAAATGGAAGTCAACAAAGTCTTGATGATGCTGAAGTAACAATCATTGACTACAAATCAATTCAGAGTAAGCATAATTAATTTCTTCAAGACCCCAAAATTTGAGTAGACTACAATGAATGATACATGAGAGGGAGAATGACTAATAATATACATATGCTGGTAAGTTGCAACAGTTTAAGACTTATGTTTATGATTAGAAAGTGAAGTCGTTCCAAGTTTTACAATACAAATACAAGAGGAAATGAGATACATCTAAAAGGAAAGAAAAAGTAAAACAATACCAAATCGAATAGCTCTAAGGACTCGAAGTGGATCATCCAAAAAAGTAGCCTTTGGAGGTAAAGGAGTCACTATCTTCCCAGATTTTAGATCTGCAATACCTAAAGTAAAAGCAGGAAAAAGTTAAATAAGGGAAGAGTTGTTGATCTGTAACCTCAGGAAGCAAAAACACTTAGAAATGCTGATCAATATAATAAAATTACACCTACCTCTTCCAGTAAGGTCTTCAACTGAGCTAGTATTGATATTGTAGAACAAACTGGCTGACAAAAAGGTTCTTAACTAAGCCAAAGGATATTAAAAAGAATGATAAATTATGTTACATGTACAAAAGAAAATACCTATTGATGGTTAAATCCCTTCTATAAGCATCCTCTTCTGCTGTACCAAATTTCTGTAGCAACATGCAAATCATTATAGATTCCAAGACATACCATAAACTTGAAAATAAACTACAAACAAATAATGTGGACTTTGGATACAATAGATATTCAACCATGATTAAAAAGGATAACTTAAGTCCAATATACGAGATATAATCTCAACTACACCCCCTCCAAGGTGTAGCTATTGCTTTTGGTAGCAAAATATTTGCAATATGGTCCTGTTTTCCAAATTTCATAAAGTAAAATAAAACCAAATGCTTAGACAATCACATAACACAGAACCTTTTTTTTAAAAAAAAATAACACAGAACTTATTCTATAGTAAGAAAGGAATAATACGGAAGACACTTAAAAACACTGAGCAGTTCATTCCATTAATTTCTTCTGAACCATTTAAAATCCAAACTAACTGATATTTTGAACAGCAGCACAATGAAAGGCCAGTCAGCGACTCATTAGATGAATACCATAGCAGGAATTCGACTATTCTCACTGTAGTCTTCACACCTTAGATTTACAAAATCAATCCATAGATCAAAAATGCGCATCCTCGCAGTTTCTAAGTGCTTGGATTGATCAGGATTGCTGCACCAAGAAAATGGATAAGACAGCTTCTTAGATGTGCTAAAATAGTAGCTAACTACAGAGCTTAAAGTTAAAAAAGAAGCAAAGAGCAAACAATTCCCACACCGGGGGATAACGCAGATTCCTTGAGCTTGTTCACCAGTAGATAACAGGTAATCCCTGACTTTGTCAACAAATACACTACCCACCATATTATCAATAGCAATGTCAATGTCATAACACTCTTTCCCTAGAAGCTGCAAATAAAAAAAAAAGAAAAAAGAAAACATCACAGAAATCAATTCACAAAGCTTCAAATACGAAAACAAAATATGGGAACCGAGGTGACTTCAAACCTTATCTCGAACCCAGCCGCCGGCAACGCGGAGGTTGGTGGAGAGATTGAAATGGTGGAGAGTATTGAGAAGGCGATCAAAAATCTTTTTCTCAGTGTCTGTCAGGTCAAGTTTTTCCCTTACATGTAGTGGTTGTGGTGTGCAAGTGGTCATTGCTTTAAAAGATGAGAACTTTCTTCTAAAAGGGAACCAAAGTGAAGCTGCAGCACTTGAGTTGTTGCTAAGAGTTCTAAGACAAGAGGAAGAAGAAGAAGGGCGATATATGGGTAGTTCCAATATCAAATTCATGACTTGTTTACGTCCCCCATCCCCAAGTTTATGCCTTTATTTTTCCAGCGAGTCTCTCTGGGTAGTTTAACCGTTGAGGATTTTCATCAAGTAGATAGCGGACATCAAGTTGAAGAAATGATGGGATTTTACCCAAAATTCGTAAGCAATGAAAGGGCAGAAGGCGAAAAAGGCCTGGCGTAGCGGAAGACAAAACGGGAGAAACGTAAAGACTATCCTCGGTTATGCTCTTTTTTTAAACTTGCAAACAATAAGTTCAATATATTGTATTATATAATATAAATTTTACATATATGATATCTCAAAATTCATAACAATAAAAATTAAAATAATAATAATATATTTATTTTTATTAATATTATTTTCACATATTTTACATATAAACAATAATCACAATTAATATAAAAATTATTTAATCATCATATAAATATAAAATTAATGACAATATAAATTACTTAAAATATGGCAATTTTATCACACAATAAATAATAATTATATCAAAACATCAAATAAAAAAAATTTATGACTCTCTAACTATTATAATTTACAACAATAATCTGTGTTGAAGAATCAACTAAAAGTAAAACTTGAAATAAAAATATTTATAGTTATAATATTGCATTTATAAAATCTAGCATATATGCCAATTATAAATGAAATTAAAAGAAAAGAATAAATAAAAACCTAAAATTTCATTCAATTGAGTATCTGCTCAAATCACATTGTTCTCAATTTTCTTTTAATACAAAATCTTCATCATTGAGAAGACTCTTATCATCACCATCATTCAAATTCATTCCACCAAATGACATATTAATACTTTCTCATCCAAATTATCTTATAAGTCACTCTCATTTATCAAACTCAATTTCTCATAAACTTAATCTATCAAAAAATAAATATGATTAAGGCAAATTAGATCTATAGAATTTGTTTTATAAGAGATCCTAATAAACAATAAAATGAAATTATTGAAAAATTACAAAAAAAAATATTCAACTTAATAATGATAATAACATAATTTTTCCTTGAAGCTTTAAATTATATCGAACAGAAACCAAGTCGTTTAATCTTTTGTATTCCAATCTAATTCTTTTCTTGAAATTGATAAACTTAAATGTGCTCTAATTCCTTTCATATTGTGTTACATTCACACGTTGACTTAGAATTTAAATCGCAAACCTTTGCAATTTTAGAATACCACTTTCAAATTAGTCCCACCAATTAACTGTAAGTCGGAAGACAACAAAAGTAGCATTATCAATAAAATAAAGTAATGATTAATTTTCAACAAGTAACAAAAGCAAAAAAATATATACCTGAATTAAGTTTTTCTCTTTGCCAAATAGCAATTGGCATCCCAAAGTTACTAAAAGCATCTTTATAAATCTCCATTTGTGAGCTTAGGAGATCTTGCATCATCTCATAGGTAACAATTGTTGTAATAGTTAATAGCATTCACATATTAACTTCAACTTTCTTTGTAAAACATGGTTTAAAATGGACACAAGGATTTAAAAATGTCTCAGTTGTAAATAAATAAGAGTAAAGTTGTTTTTCTCACCTTTTATTAATGACTGCAAGGTAAGGTATCTACAAAGAAAGTTTATTTTTTATATTGACCTTGATTGCTTTTTTTGCCCTCTTCATGGAATCATAAATATAATCAATTATTGTCTTCTCATCACTATCATCTAGACAAAATACCATCACCAAAAGCTTATAAACTAGGATGACAAATTAACATTAGAACCAAAATTTATTATCTTTAAGTATACTTCTAGAAACCCTCAATCTAACATTAAACCTAACATGCTGAGATTCAACTCACTTTTCATTTGTAAACATTTCTCTCAACTCTTTCTTCATCATAATAAAACACTGAAATAATAAGAAATTTGTTGCAAATCTTGTAATAGTAGGATGAAACAAATTCTTACCATTGATGGAATCCTTTCTCATTAAATTCAAGACTTACACACGATTGTAGATAAACTTAGTCACCTTTTTTACTTTTTGCATAGTCTTATCAATAATAAGATAATACCTTGGATCCCTATATTTTTCAATATCAAGTTAATGCAATGTGCAACACAAGGAGTCCAACAAAAAAGAATTATACTGACTTTGCAATCTTCTTCCAGCTACTTTATAGGCATAACCATTATCAGTAATGAATTAAACAATATTTTTTAGCCTAAATTCATTCACAACTTCATTACATATTTCAAATAAAGTATCAATATTCCTAACAAGGGTATATGCATCAATAGACTTTAAAAACATTATCCTCTTTGCAGAATAAACTAAATAATTAATAATAGACTTATATCTTCTATTTATCCAATCATCACATATGATTGAAAACCCAAAAGTAGTCAAAGTCATTCTTCGGTCACCCAAATAACTTTTTATTTTATAAATAGAGTTACTCAAAAGTTTACCTATGTAGTCATCAATTGAAAGAGCTTTGTATCTTATACCATAAGAGGCAATAACATCTAACATAGGCTGATAATAATAATACTGAGAAGCATTGAATGTTATACCTAAATCATATCACCATTTAGCCATTACCATATCCACATTATGAGCCACTTCTTTATATTGTAAGACACTAAGAATTGAAGGTTAAGCTACATGAGTTGTTTATGGTGCAAAAAAATTAAACATATATCTTTTTCTTTTCCTAACATCAGGCGGAACGTTCTCTTATTATTAGATAGGAATATTACTATCTTCAACATTCCTACTTTTATCCTGACCACCAATAAAAGAACTTTCATTACCAATTTCGTAATTCAAAGATTGCCTTCTATCTTTTTCATACTCTTCAAGTAAAGTCTTCATATGTCATTTCACATCATGGCTTACTTTTTTACTAAACTCCACATCGCTGTTGACCACAGCTAAATGTTTCTTTAATTTGGTGATTCTTCATCCTTTCAAATGCTTGTCACAAAACAAACCAATGGTATGATTCTTCATTTTGGGAACCAATCCAATATGAGCCTAAACTGGATCATTAAATCTTCCTAAAGTGGTTGAATTATCAGGAGCACTTAAACATTATTTTATTTATCTGTAAAAGTAAATGAAGGCACTTGTCAAAATTAAATTAATAAATTCATTCAAAAATACAATTTTTGCCTATAATAATAAGATCATTACATAACTATAAAAATTCAATATTTAGTTATTAGCATATCCAAATTCTAGATGCACTCTATCTTACATCTTTTTTTATGATATCACATATTGCAAAAATAACTTTTCTTTATGATAATACAAATCACAAAAATGATTTAAATACTTACAATTTTACATTATATTAAGTGACGAGTGTTCTCTTATAAATTCACATACTATTTTCTACTATATATTTAACTACCCATAAGGTATTTGTAATTTTATTTCCTAATGACAACAATAAACAATATAAAAATGCAAATATCTATTTATCTTAACTTAGTTACATATATTAAATGATTTAATTATATATTAAATCTTATATTTAAATGATTAATCATATGTTAAATACTTTTTATATATAAATAATAATTAGTAAATTTTATGTTTTATATAAGTTAATTAACAATTTAACAATTTAATGAATTAAATTTAATCTCATTTTTATTATTATTAAAATAACAAATAATATGACATGTTCTTGAATTATGCATAATTCACAAATCACAATACTTAAATATTGTTCCATACTTCATACACGATATTATTTTGATCTCATTTCTTCTTAAATTCATAGTGTCTAATCATTATTGAAATTGAACAAACTTACACAAACAATTCAAGCTTTCAAACCCAAACTTTCAATGTATATTTTATAAACCATTAACAAAACACATGTAACGTAATCAAAATACAATGCAATTGTAATTCAGAGCATAAACAAGCAACTTAAAATACAACAAAAATAAAAATTGCAATTAAGTTAGGGATGGGTCAAATCAGGTCAAACAGATGAATCTGGATCTAGACCTAGAAATCTTGGATTTCTGCAATCTGCCCAATGAGCATATGAGCAGCAAGGATGGTGGACTGGAGAGAGAAATGACAATGGAGTGGACAGAGAAGACAACTACGACAGTGGAGAGAGCAAGTTTGGGCATTAGGTTTTTCTCCTCAAGCCTTTTTCACTTTTTCTATGTTAATTATTTTCCTTTTTTTCCTTTCTTGTTGTAATTAGGTTTTTCTCATATAAATTAATTATTGATTTATTAAATCATTCATTACACATTATTATAAAAAGACATCGATTTATATCCCAAGGATTCAACAATCAGTATCCAACTACATCTCTAAGGATATTATAATCCTAATACGCCTATTGATTTATTTAACTTTTTATATAAAATTTATAAATTTCATATTCATCTTTTATTTTGTAAATAATTATTTTAAATTAATATTCGACAAATGTATAATTTTTAAGATTTGATAGACTATGTTTAGTTTGAATGAATTAAAATAAAAATACTAATTTGTAGATATTATGCTTTAGTTTAAGTAAGTAACTGAGCACAAAAGAAGAAAATGGTGAATGAACATTTTCCTACTGGAATAGAAATGGTGGTCATCGAATCTGGCTCAGATTGATCATTGGTTAGTTTTCTAACATCATACATACACACATTGATTATTGATACAGTGGTGGGAGTAATTTCCTAACCTAAGAGAATCTCGCGTTCAAAGCTTTCAAATAATCTCACGTTCAAAGCTTTCAAATAAAGTTGGTCGAAAGCTTTAGCTCAGTCTTAACATAATGTTCGGATAAGCAACACTTTTAATTTAGGAGCATAAATTATCAATATATAGAAATGAAATAAAATGTTTAATCAACTTTCTTTTTTATTTGAATCTACTAGGAATAAACAAACTCTAACCCAATAATAATATTATTTTAAAAAATAAATATAGTTAAAATAAATTATAAATACAATAGTCGTTAAGATTTTTATATAAAAGTCTCTTTCAAATGAAAAGTAAAAACTATGAAATGTCTAGTTTTTCAAAATAACTTCACTATATCAAAAGAATCTTGTAAACTCTTCCCTAAAATGGTTATAAAATAAATACTAAAAAAGAAGAAATAAAAAATAAAGGCAATAATAACAAACAAAGAAGAAAAAATAGAAATAACTTGAATTACTATTTAAGAGATTGAATACTAATCTTCTATTGTTTAGATAACAGAATAATGTTTGAGAAACTCACAAACTGATTTGATCTCAATCTAATAGTAAATGACTTTAGATTGAACAAAAAAACTAAATTAGTTTAGAAAATTTCTAACAACTCTCTTTCTTCTTTTTCTTTTTCTCTTTTTCTGCACACTTCCCTATGCTTACTAATTATACAATGTTTAAATATTAAAAGAACGAGTTAAAAAATCATAATGAGTTTCTAAAAAAGATGGCTAAGTCTAACAAATTTAGATCTTTTTACATATAAGAAAAAAAGATCCTACCATAATAATTCTCTCCTACTTGACTATTTAAAGGAGATTATCATTATGATCATTAAGCAACATGCATTAAACTTCCCTCCCATTAAAGATTTGGTCATTATATTATAATCATTATCACCTATATCAATATTATATAACTCAAGGAATTTAGAATAAAAAAACATTTAATCCAAATGTCATTTAACATCAATACGTATTAAACTACTACAGAATATGGAAATCTTGGCAAGTTACACTACATGTTGACTATTGTAACATAGCACATACCTCTCTTGTACTCCCTTATAAATCTCTTCATCTAGAGCAGTTCTTTACAAGTTTCAAAGATAATAATAAGCTCTACTTTTGTAGTTGAGAAGCAATATATTTTTACAACCTAGATTGCTAAAACACAGATGTCCTTGTAAATGTAGTCAAATAGTCTAAAGTATACTTTTTTTTGTATCAACTTTTCATGTTTTAATTTAAATATGTAAAAAAAAAGGTTAATCATAAAAATTAGAACTCTATTCAAATTTTCAATTCTAGCTTAAATTTCAAAACGTGATAATAAAATATTTCAATTTTTATTTTTCGTAAAATAAACCGTCATTAGACCCTCAACTAACTATGCTGATGCGGCTAACCACATCAATTAACCTATCTATAATGTGACTAAGATGGGTTTAACCATTACCACTTGAAAAAAAATAAAAAATTAAATGTTAAAAATTAAAATCATTAATTCTTTAAAATACCTCTAATCATAATCTCTCCCAACTTTATTGTGAAGAATAAAGGTAGCAACTCTTACTAAAAACAAGCCACCTCTTCGTATTTGCACCACTTCTACCACCTTACTGTTTCATTATCATTGCACCATATCATCTCCGTCACTATAATTTTGCCTTAGTTGCTTTCGTAGGCATATATGGTGGAGAAGTTTCACATAATCCATTAAAGACAAGTTGCCTTCCATGACAAGTGGAACTAGCAATGATCTTAGGTAATTAAAAAACCTATATATTGGTAATGAATGATCGATGCCAAGGTTGCAAGTTATATCTCAAGCATTTAAGCATGTTTTAGGCTTTGAAAAGTTGAATAGACCATAATTTACTTTTAAAACATAGTCTACAACATTAAATTCTAATATTTCTCACAATCCAAGTAATTAGCATGTAGGTTCCTTCATTATAGTTTTATAGTGAGCAAATATATGAAATGATATTTTGTATTGACTATATATACTCGAAACTAATTATGTATATATAGTTTGAATTTATGAAGCAAAAATGGATTCATGTTCCTAAAATGATACAACAATTTCTCAATAGTTCAAAGAAGTTAATACATTAAATTGAGGAGGCGTAATGTAATATCTCATTCCCACACTAAGGGTTAGTTTCATAAAATTCAGTACATGTGAGCTCAAAGAGAGTTAAGAAAATGCTTTTCATGCTCATGTATAATGTTAGCATATACACACATGAATTTGAATCTTTGCACATAAAAATAATTGTACATGTATTCATTGACAATTTCTAGGTATAGTTGTTTATAAATGTGATTATATTTAGAATTGTGGATTATATGTGTGAAAATCTGATTTAGAGAGTAGATTTATTTACTCAAAAATTTTGGTGAAAATTTAGAAATTTTCTAGAATTTAAGGGTATTTTGGACTAAAAAAATTGACAAGTGACAAAACAATTGTAAAATGGTAGTAGAAATTATTGTCCAATAGCAATAGAAATTTTGATAAAAGACTTTAGGATTTATTGATAAGTGTTATTAAAAATTGGGAGACAACTGGATTAGAAATTAGAGATAAAATAGACAAGTTATTTAAGTGGACTAAATGGAACCATGAGGAGGTGACATGTGACAAGGAACAAGTGTCACTTGCCTTGCCACACACCTTACCCACGATTGTTTACCTAAATGATGGTCTTTCACCATGATTTTCATGACATGCCTTCTTCATTTTTTTCCCTCCTCCTTTCTTTTCTCTCATTCACGACACACTCACCCAACCTACACAACTTTGAGCCTTGCCAAAATCTTTCACCTTGCTCTCTCTCTCATTCTCAACAAAAACCAAACCTTCTAACCCTTAAGAAGATGAAGATCTTGGAGATGAAAGATTTAGGGTTTAATGGTGATTTGAAGATTTGGAAGCTAAATCAAGTAAGTAGCTTGTTAAATATTATGGGTTTGGTTAAATGAAGCATTTGTGATGATTGTTAGAGGTTAAATAGCACATGACGGTGTTTTATGTATAAAGAACGTGAATAATGAAATACTTAGATAAATTTCTTGTTTTTCTATATGTATGATGATTAATGATTTATAATTTGTTATAGAGATGTTTTGAGGTTGAATGATCTTCTTCATGAGGTTAGGATGAGTGTAGAAAATCAATAATGAATGGGTAAATGTTTATGTCCTGTTTTTAGGTTAATGATCAAATTTGGATAATGCTTTGTTAGTGAATGTTTTGGATTTGAAATGGATTTGAGAATGAGGAGTAAATGATGTAGAAAAGGATGATCTTTGTACAAGTATGTTAGGTGTAAAAATCTAGAAAAATTTGAAGATGATGGATTGGAAAATGTTCACTGAATGTGCTTCAGTCTTTTAGCCATAACTTCTTCTCTAGTTATCTAAATGTGATGATTCTTAATTTGAATTAAATTAAAGATGTATAGCTACACTTATTATGAGAAGTAGAATTCAAATTCTGTCTAGAAAAGTCTCAAAATCTAACCTAAATTTGAAAAACTAGGTATGCGTCTGTGGAAGTTTGCCGAGGCAAACTCCTTGCTTCGCCGTGGCAAACTTGAAGGTTTTAGCTAGGATTTTTTTCAGGTAAAGTTTGTTGCGGCCAACTCTAGGTTTCTCCGTGGTGAACTTGTGAAAATTTCACAAGAATTTCTCTCGGGAGGAGTTCGCCGCAAACTTTTCTCTACATTGAGCATGTTTCGATATTTTGGGCATATCTTCTTCTATAGTTATCCAAATGGATTGATTTTTTAATTTAGAGTAAACTAGAGATATAGGGATAGAAATGATCTGAAGAAATAAAATTCTAAATCGGACTCTAAGAATTTCAATTTCTGTACGGAAGTTAAGTATAGGGCATTATCTCAGAATAAAAGCAGTCCGAAAATATTTGAAGTATAACTTTCACACTATTGAACTAAATTAAATGATTTTCGTCCCATTAGAAATTTATGAGATAGAAGGACAATTATCAAATAGAAAGTTTTACCAAATTACATCATTTTCATTATCAAAATAATCAAGAATGGTAGACCTGAAAGTCAGTTTTTGGGAAAATCTGGAATTTTGATCAATGAGCTATGAATTGTAATTTAAATGGTTTTATTGGGATATAGACCATAAGTATACATGGTACTTATGTGAGTTGGTAATACAAATGTATACACGATGAGAATAATTGATAGATACCCGGGATTGTCATTGAACATGCATTGTACATATTTAATGTAACATCCCACCCCTGACAGGAAGGGTAAAATAGTAAATTGTCATAGGATGAGATTGATAGGGATTAATTA
>JANIJH010000007.1:25814485-25826399 GCA_024520975.1 Erythroxylum areolatum | reverse complement strand
ATATGTGTGCATCAATAGACACTTATATAATTGTGCAAAATTGTGATATGTGTATGTTTTGCATGATATAGAGGAACATATACATCCAGACGTTTCCAGACCTAGGAAGCAAATGCTAATCTGGAGTATACTATGAGTAGACCTAGATAGTCTTACTTTATTGCTGTTTTGTTTTTTTTCCTTATCTTACTTCTCTTCCTTACCTAATGGATACTAAGTTTTGCTTAATTCAAAGTGCATAGTATGAGGTTTAATTACTACCTTAGCTTTGTACATATTGAACCGTTAACGCACCATCTTGATGTACTTCTCATGTAATGGTCATACCTTAATATGAATCCACCTAAGAAGAAAGCCACTAAAAACTTATAAACAAGTTTGATCCATAAAAAGAAAGCTAAATAGATATATAATGAGAACTGATCTATTGATTATAAAGAATCAGTAACTATTTTTTTGAATATTTGAATACCACAAATAATGAATTCTTTAATAAGTTTAAATTTTGATGAAGCAAAAAAAAAACACATATGACTCTTAATAAACAAAGATGTTAAAAACTAACTAAATTGAATAAAAACTCTCCTTAAGTGCAAACCTAAAATTAGGGTTTCAATAGCAAACACAACAATAGGACATAAGTGCTTTAGGCTTTACTCATTACAAGAATTTTAACACAAGTGTATATGGTATGGGACATAATCATATTAGAGATAGTGTCTTCAAAATTTATTTTTCTTGAGAGTTACACAAGATGGTACATAATCGTGTGTTAGGCTGTGTTCTTTACTATAAATGCTACTTCTGCATTTCAAGGAGGGGCATAGGTTGGAACCCATTTGTGTGTGAGAACATATCCACTTTCCTCATGTTTAAAGACAAATCTGGGCTTGAATATAATTGTATCTAAGATCGTGTTTAGTCAAAGACCAATATTAAAGCTTTAAACATCCTCTAACTCTCACATTTGTAACTAGTCTAGGCCTTCATATAATGAATCTTGTAGCTGGCTAAATATACTTATATCATACTCCATCTATTTAAAATGATTCATCCTTCTAACTTGAACTTTTGACAAAAATAAAAGGATAGTTTATCTAGAACCATAAGAATAAAGAAGAAAATTGGATACTTTATACACTTCTTTTAGTATAAAAAGTATACCTATTTGATTTATAATGATTCTTTATCATGAAATAACTTATCCAATTGTATGTGACTAGTTTGTTTAGGGATTGTAACACATAATATGTCGTCTTTACACTTTCCCACAAAAAAGAAACTAACACCTACTTGTTTAATTTGATTTTCTTGCCATCAATAAAGCAATGTAGCTTGTATGGCTTTAGATCATTCATAAAAAGCAAATTGAACTTCTATACATTAGTGCAACTCTCTCCATGAATAAGCATACTAGATACCTTGTTATAAATATGACAACTAATATAAAAGATGTTTCCTTTTGTTGCCTTAAGTTATCCTTTATAGTTTGAAAACTTAATTCTCTCCTAATAACAAGTGCATCACTTTCAACAACATACTCAACTCTACGATCACTAGAATTATCAAGTGTTAGTGTAGATTCCTTTCCACATAGATTGTTTTAAGTAAAGGGTATCTTTTTATCTGTATTTAACCCATATTTTGATCCAAATTGTATTAAGCTCTAGGCTTTCTCCTAGGTTCTCATTCATATCAAACTCCTTTCTTAGACATAAATATGCCTCCTTCAGCCTCATAAACTAGATAAACTATATTATCACTTAGATTATTATGCTCTTCATCAACTTCCATGAAGAGGTGTTAGTTTATAGGCTCCTTGTGATTATGAATTGAGGTTATTTTCCTTTTTATAATTACAAAGTTGATTGGATTATCTCATTAATAAGTCTTTCACCTTATTATGCTTCAGGTTCATTCTTTCAAATTGTTTCTTCATAGCCTACAAAAAGAACATGCATCCCTTTTTCCTTCTTTGATGTTAAAACACCTTTAGTAGCCATACTTAAAAGTTCTAAGAAATTTTAATAACAAAAAAAAATCCACATTCACTTCTTTCTATTTATATTCTTTAAGATTCAAACAAATTATATTTCACTCTTTAGTTGACATTTCTAATATCACAATCTCTTGCCATTTACCACTTTTTGCTTCCTTCTCAAATTCTTTAAGCATTGAAAAAACTCAGACAGATATTTCAACCATGTAAAACTTAAAACCTAAAGAACTATTAGTTAATTTAACTCACAGGTCAAGTAAGAAACAATGGAATTAAATGAAATAAGAAAAACTAGTTAGGATTTAATTGAACCAAATTTGCAATACCTAAGATTTGGTAAATTTCTTGATGAAAATCATATATGCACTTTTTATTAAGAAAATAACAAAGCTTTATATATTGTCACCACAAAAAATATAGTATAAACAATATGAAATAAGGAATTGAACAAGAAAAAAAAAATCCTAACACAGAAAGAAGAGATAGAAAACTCTAAGTAAAAAGTTGATAAAACTGGAATTTTGTTTTGACATTTTAAAGCCAAAAAGAAGATTCCATAGAGATAATTACATAGTCGAATAAAATGATCAAAAAGATATCTACACTTGATTTAGATCCAACCTTGGATACAATGAAATGCAAGAGAGCCCATAAAAAAGTTTGAACCAAATCAAGAAAACTAAGTTAAATATATAAAGAGAATTAACCGATTGATTGTAAAGAATCAAGAACCAAATTTATTAAGTGCTTGAACATCATAAAGAAGAAATATTTTGATAAGTTTGAAGTTTAGTGACAAAAAAGGAAAAAGGAGCACTTGCATTTAATAAACAAAAATGTCAAAAACTAACTAAAACTATATAGAAGCACTCCTTAAACATAAAACCAAAATTTGGATTTCAATAGTAGAAACATTCGTATTCTACATCGTGTATGATGTAAAAACTTCAATGTCAGTAGTTATGCGCTAGAATATATTTGTTCACTTTCCCTAAGTCTATATAGAACACGAGTTAGAATGTGGTTGTATCTATGGTCATTTTTAGCCAAAGTTGAGGCTTAACCCTCTAAAGTTCTAAACCTCCTCCAACTCCCACTCTTATAACTACTTTAAGCCTTTATACATTGTATCTTGTGATTTATGCTTACATCACAACTTCTTAGCCTTTCTATCATGAGTTATCTTTATGCCAA
Source organism: Erythroxylum areolatum (assembly GCA_024520975.1). Lineage (NCBI taxonomy): Eukaryota > Viridiplantae > Streptophyta > Magnoliopsida > Malpighiales > Erythroxylaceae > Erythroxylum > Erythroxylum areolatum. The sequence goes on along the minus strand of JANIJH010000007.1, from coordinate 25,823,206 downwards.
AAATATTCTTTACTAAACTAAGTCTTTCATAGTAAAAGGCTTACTCAAATCCTACTTCAACTTTGTAATTTTAGGAACATTTTGACCAACAATAAACATGTCATCAAAATAAAGCAACAAAATAACAAAGTCATCATTAAAGAATATCTACATAAAAACACAATAGTCAAATGAACTATTATTGAAGCCTTGCTTTCACATAACAAAATTAAACTTCGTAAATGATTATCTTGATGCTTATTTCAACAAGCTCTTCCTCAATCTATATATATAATATTATTTTACTTTGATATTAAATACTTATGGCTACATCATATAAATATTCTAATTTAATAACTATGAAGAAAGTTAGTCTTCACATCCATCTTCTTAACCTTTAAGTCAAAGCATGCTTCTAAACTTAATATAATGCAGACGGATGACATCTTCACAACCAAAGAAAATGTTTCATCGAAATTAACTCACTTTTTTTTTTACTAAAGCTCTTGAAAATCAATCTAACTTTGTACTATAAAATTGAAGTTTCATCATCATACTTCACTCTAAAAACCCATCAATTCTTTAAACCTCTTTAGTTTAGTAGCCTAACTAAATCAACAGGGTGATTAGCTTACAAGGATTTCATCCCATCCTTCATAACTTCAAACCATTTCAACTTTTGCTTACTATTAATAGCTTATTAAAACTTTTAAGTTCTCTTTATCTCGTTAATTAGGGGGTAACATGATAAGTACTTTCTCTCTTTAGAAGATATCTTGAGAGAAGTTTTAGGACCTTTGCAATTGTTGCCTCTATATTTATTAGTTATTGACTAACCACAATATCATGTATTGTGCATCTAAAAAGTCTACACCTTATTGATCATTTTGCATTTGATCACCATTTTCATTTTCATCTTAGATCTCAACATCTTGAAGCCATCTTTAGTCATATTTGGTACATCATTCAATGAAGCTAACTCAATATTAACCAAGCTTTTATTAATCATTCCTCTCAAACTTCTTAATATCCTCAATAGTTTGGTCCTAAAAAAGCACAATGTCATGGCTTTTAATAAGTTTCTTCTCTACTGGATCATATATTGATTTCCAAACTCATCTTGACTATAACCAATGAAGATACACTACTTAGTCTTAATATACAACTTCAACTTACTCATCTTTAAGGACAAGCGAAATGCTTTACATCTAAAGACTCTAAAGTGATAATAGAAAATATCATTGTTAAACCAAATTCTATAAGTGACATTACCATCCAAAGCAATAATAGGGGATAAACTGATAATATGAGCAATTAAACAAAGTGCTTATGCCAAAAAGGAATTTGGCAACTTTACTTCTGCAAGTAAGCGTCAAAGTCTCTTTGTGAAATTTCTATTCATCCTCTCCGTAAATCCATTTAAATAGGGAGTCTTAGCAGAGTTTTCTAATGTATAATACCCTATTATCTATAATAATTATAAGAAAGTCTATAATATGCACCACCACTGTCACTGTGGATGCATTTTGATTTCTTGCCTATTCATTTTTTAACCAAGGCTTAAAGTTCTTTAAGTTTCTTAAGAACCTAATCTCATTTTAAAAAGATCACAAACATTATAGTGTACAAGCTCCATCAAATCTAATTTTCTAGAAGGAGGATGACTTTGAAAAGAAATGCTTCTATTTCTTAGCCGAAAATGAACACACTTATCAAACATAGCTTCCTTAATATTAGAAAGAAAAATTTCCTGGTTAAATAATGATTCCCCTTTGCATTTATATGACTCAGACTTCTATAACATAATTATGGTGAAGTACCATTCTCTACCATATTCACCGAGCCACTAGAGAACCTTACATCATATATAAGTTAGAGGACTTGTTACCTCTAGCAATAACCATTGAACCTTAGTTAGTTTTCACTGTCCATCATTGAATACATTGTAATAATCATAATCATCAAACTTTCCTATAGAGATCAAACTAAAGTAAATGTTAGGTGTATGCTTAATATGTTTACAAACCAAGTTTGTACCATTATTGGCCTTCAAGAAAATTATTCTTATACCATTTACCCTAATATTTCTATCATTGCCCACCTTCAGTACTCCCAAATCACCATAGTGTAAACAGTGAAGAACTCTTTCCTTGGCGTGATATGATAAGAAGCATCAATATTCATGATATACTAGATTAATGACATTTTCATTACAAGTAATAAGAAGATCACCATTAACAACAGTAACAACATGACTCTTATTGTCACTGTCCTTCTTTTTCTATCTTAGCTCTTTTTTAAATTCAAAATAATACTTCTCGATATACTTTGGTTTACCATAAACAAACTAAGTTCTTGTATTTATATCTTGACTTGCTTATACTTTTATATCGATTATTCTAACCTTTAAATTTATTTCTCCCCTTTCTTCAATAAACAAAATTTATTACTTTGGTCAAAATGAAAATAAGCCTTAAGATCTCTTTCTCACTTATTTATTCAAAACACCGCTTTTCCTATATTTGATAATCACCACACTACTAGGCGTATAATTGACCAAATAAAAATGAAAACATTTCAAAGAATCTGGCTAAGTATTAACCAACTAAAGTCCTTATATCTTGTCATTAAATTTTACACCCATTCTAGACAATTAATCATAGAGATCTTAAAACTTATCAAATGATTGAAAATTGGATTTCCCTTTTTATACCTTAAATTTTTTAGTTGCTTAAGCAAGAACAACTAGTTATTGCCTATCTATGAAGCGTAAAACATCTTGAGCTTATCTCACAAAGTCTTAACACGTGTCTTATTAATAATGTGATTAAGAACATCATTTTCTACCTATTGCATAATATAGTTATAAACCTTTTTTATATTCAAATTCTCAGTCATTAATAGGGCTTATTAGTAGCAAACACAGGCAAATGTATGTCTTTTCACAAATAGAAGATATTTTATCTTACTATTCCACTTATGGTAATTAATACCATCTAAACACGTTAGTTTACTAATATTCACCTCCTTTATTCAAATAGAATTATCACAAATAATCAACCATAAGCTCTAATACCACAATGTTGGGAAGATACCAATATATGCATGATCAAATACACAATGAAATAAAATATCCAGTCAAAATTTCTCTTTCTATTTAAATCTATGAGGAACAATGCAAATTATTGTATAATAACGATGTTACAACAAGGATAATATGTTTAAAATAAATATAGTCAAGGCAAATCACAAACATAAGAGACACCATATTTTAATATGAAAATCCCTTCAAATAAAGTTAAAAACTATGAGACTTCTAATCCATCAAAAGAACTCCACTATATCAAAAAAATATTACAAATATTCCCCAAAGTGATTATAAGTGCTAAACAAGAAATAACAAAGGATAAGGGTAACAACTTCAAACAAGGAAGAAAAACAAGGAAGTAACCTAAAGTCATAAAGACTACAGCTATAGTCCTATAAACAAGATATTCACTTTTGAAATTATAGAGCAACATCTCAAGAACTTCCAAACCAAATTTGAGTTTCATCCAATTGTAAATGACTCAAGATTAGATGAAAGCCAAAAATTGGTTTAGAAAAATAATTGATACTCTTTTTTTCTTTTCTTTCTCTTTTCTCTTTTCTTTTTATGTTAACTCTCTCATGCTTAATAATAGTCGAACTTTTAGATATCAAAAAGATAAGTCAAAAGATCATAATAAATTCTCAAAAATGATAAATCAAATCCAACAAATTTGAATGTTTCTATAGGTAAAAGAAAAAGAAGACCCTAATGTAACACATCTGTAATAAGTATTATAATTTCAAACATGTAATATTGCATCAATCTTTTATTAGTTTTAGGGACCGTTAGTTTGTATTTGTATTTTTATTTTTAGTAAAAGACTTGTTTATTTGAGGTTTTTATTTTTAGTTTTAGTTTTGATTTCTTCACGTTTTCATAACTTATGAAAAGTTGAAAACTATAAAAAAAATGAATTTTGTTTTTTGTTTAATAAGAATTGTGAATAATTTAATTTAATTTATTTTTATAATTAGTAAAATTTAAAAATGAAGTAATTTTAATTTAATAATTATTTAGTAATTATAATTTACTAAATAATTATTAAATTTTTTTATATACAAAAATTATTTTACAGATTTTACCATTCAAACTTCATATTTTTATAGTGAAAGATCTTATTTTAGTGAGCATTATGAATTGCAGAAAATAAGTATGCAATAATTTATAAGAAGTTGTAGTTTACAAGAACCTCTATGCAAATTTAGACTAGAAATAATTATATATAAAGAGAAAAACAAGGATGGAGCTAAAACTTTCATGGGCCCGAGTGACTTCTCAAAAGTGTAATCTGCAAACCTTGGCCCACTCCGGGGGGATCTCATGTGGGCATGGGCATCAGCATCAGGCAAGACCAGTATTGAACAAATAAAAGCCCATCAGAGACAGAATCGTTCTTCTTGTCAGCTTTCTCTCTCTAATTAACAAACACACTTGTTTAAAGCCTATTTTTTGTTCTCAATTTGCATGAGCTTAAAATATATGTGGAATTATCTCATTCCGTCATAAGTTAGAACCAAAAATCTTTTCCTAATCCCCAAAAATCCCATATCTTTTCTTTTGATTCCACTCTCCTTGTGACGAAATCTCACCTTTTTGCACTTTCCCAGCAACTAAAAACTATTCTACAAAATGAGATGGGAAAGACTCCAGCTTTACCAGGGTTCTCTACAACCGCACCAACAGCAACAGGACGTTAATGGGCCAGGAAAAAGGTGGGGACACACCTGCAATTCCATTAAAGGAGGGAATTTTCTATATGTTTTTGGTGGATATGGCAGAGACAACTGCCAGACCAACCAAGTTCATGTCTTTGACACTGGTGGGTCTTTACTTCACTACTATTTAGTTACTATCCGTTTGGTTCTTGCAATATGATTATGTCTCTTCTTGAATATCTATGGAATGCCCTGTTTTTCTGTTGTGACGAGGATGTTTCTGATAAACGTGTTTAGAGTTCTTCTGGGTTTTCCCTGCGTCATCCGCTTTGAAATTTTTTCTTGTTGGTTAAACTTTGTGATGAAATAAAACCCAAATGTGTATCTCTTTCGTTAGTTTTTTCTTTTTAGTGTTTGCATAGCTGCTACTGGTGTTTGTCGGCTGGATCAATCCTTCAGCTTGTTTATTGTGGGATTGTATGGGGTTCATCATTGGGAATTTGGTTGACTAATTGTGGTGTGGCGTTAATGTTCCTTTTGGCTTCTTGCTCAACATATAATTAATGCATTTATAGTCTGTTGTGGAACTCTTGTTAAAGTTCTTCACTAGGTTGTTTTTTCCTTGACTTGCACTTATTTTCACTCTGTTATGCCGCATTACCCAGCACCTGTAGCTTATTGATCCTTTCTGGGGTTAATGAATATATGTGTGCACCGTCTTTTTTGGGGGGCTCTTTTAATGCCTCCCATTAAAGTTCAGTATATTGCTTCTTATTATCCTTTGTACCACTAGCCAATTATGATGCATTTTGCTTCCCTTATTTGGGTACTGAAAGTTATTTGGGCAAAAAATATTCACCACTTGATGGTTCTTGTGGAATCTTGGTATGATTTTTTCTTTCCTCATATGTTTATGCTCTCATAGGGGTTTTCCAACTTGCAGCTAAGCAGATTTGGAGCGAGCCAGTTATAAAGGGCACACCACCTACCCCGAGGGACAGCCACAGTTGTGCAACTGTTGGAGACAATCTGTTTATATTTGGCGGAACTGATGGGAGGAACCCTCTCAAGGATCTGCATATATTAGATACTTGTGAGAAATCTTAATAATTTCTACTCACTCTGACCTTAAACGATCCTTGTTGATTATATGGATTGCGATTGTAATCTCCTAATAACTAATTCACGCAGACAACTCAAAAGAATTTATGTTGAATCATCGTCATTACAGGGTCTTATTTGTTCTTGTTATTTTATCAGCATCACATACATGGATATCACCTAGTGTAAGAGGTGAGGGACCAGAGGCACGGGAGGGTCATAGTGCAGCCCTTGTTGGTAAACGTCTCTTCATATTTGGTGGCTGTGGGAAATCGTTGGAGAATAACGTTGAAGTGTATTACAATGACCTTTACATATTAAATACTGGTAACTTCTTCTGTGAATTCCTTTGTTTCAAAACTTTATCTACATTAATTGCTTAACTTTCTGGGCATAATTTACTGTGACCATTCTGACCTTGCATTAGCGTGCAATCTCATATGTATGTTTCAGGAGTTCATCATATCCATTTTACCTTGCATTACCATATAATATGATCCCTGCATTTGAAAACTTTATCTGCATTTTGTGGTAGTTGCCCAATTTTCTGGCTAAAGTTGGTTGTGATCATTCTAACCTCAAATTAGTACACAGGATTCAATCTTTTCCCGGTTCCCCTCCCCCCAGCATCCCCCCTGTATTTGTAGGGATTTATTATAAAGAATTGCACTCCATCATTATTGTCTATGGATGTTTAATATGGTGGTCTGTTACAGTAGTAGACGACTTTTTGAAACATGGAATGGATAATTTTACATTTCCTTTTTGTATTCTTCCAGAGACATTTGTATGGAAACGTGCAACAACATCAGGCACTCCACCTTCTGCACGTGATAGCCACAGTTGCTCATCTTGGAAGAATAAAATCATTGTGATTGGTGGTGAAAATGAACATGACTATTATATGTCTGATGTGCATGTTCTAGATGCAGGTTTGTTCCATTCTTATATATGATAATCTGAATCCCCATGTTGCTCCATCTTATACTCAAACACACGCACACAACTATATGTACTCTACACATCCTCATCTTGTCATTTGTATGGTAGCACATAGCATATTTGAATGCAATCGTGCAGCATGCTTGTCCATGTAAGAATATATGTGTCTTTATGCTAAATATGCCAATTTTGTTTGAAATTTCTTTTATTAATAGTTTTCTTTCTTGTTTGTTATTAGAAACTCTTGTTTGGAAGGAGCTGGACGTCTTTGGTCAAAAGTTGACGCCTCGAGCTGGCCATGCTACTGTTGCCTTTGGAAAGAATTTATTTGTTTTTGGGGGATTTTCAGATGCTCAAAATTTGTATGATGACCTATATATGCTTGATGTAGGTATGTAACTGCAGTCTTGCTACATTGTTTTAAAGGCAGTCCAAAAAATTCACTTTTTTTTCTTCACCACACTCCAAAAAACAGGAGAGAATTTTGTGCTCCTCTTTTGACATTCTACATTCAATATTTGAATCTTTGACAGCTTGTTGGCAATTAACAGAGTATGCCATTCAATAGGATATATTTTGTCTATTCCTTTATTTGGCTAGTCCTTCATGAATTTAATTGAATACAACCCTTTATAAAATGACTTGTTTGATAAAATCATAATTCTTTCCAGAAAGACATGATTTACTCAATAATTAAATTCATTTGCTGAACTGATTATGTGCTTCGTGCTTTTACTTTATCTTTCCTAATTTCTCTCTTATCAATGTGTATCTTTTTGATTCTAGTGGAATTTCCTATGGACTCCTGACATATGCCATAGCTTTTATGGCAGTAGAATCAGGCTGTTTAATTACCTTCCCTGAGGCAGGATCTAATAACTAGAATCAAAGGACTTGAAGTTTAGTTCATGTTTTTTAAGTTTTGTAGTACCATTTGAAAAGGAGAAGTTGACTACCTTCAAAGTGAAGAACAAAGATATAGGTTAGGTGTAATGTTTACAAGTGATAAGAATTCTTTTATGATACAGAGAAATTAAAAAGAAAAAAATATTCATTATGTTATAAATGGTTGTTCAGTCAATTAATATAATCAATTAAATTCGTCATATAACAAAATGTGTATCAATTGAAAGAGTTAAATCCGATCCTTTCAGTTCATAAAATAAACCAAACACAAGAAAAGAAATTAACAAATCTATTCAACCTAGCCTATGAATGAATTTCATTTCAATTCATTGCATTGGTTTGCAAGATGTTTTGCCAAACGAGCTGTAAACCCATAAAGACACCTAGTTTACCCCATGGGTTTTGGGAATGAAAATCCAGATAAAAGATTTTCTATGATACAAAAGTGCAATTGCTTGACATTTGAATGCTTTGTCTATTATGTGAGACTTGTGAGACATAAAATATAGGCTATAATCAGAAGCATCTGCCTATTTGGTGTGGCTGGCTGAAGCTGTCATTGTCTGTTATTTCTCCATAATGTAGCAACTGCAGATTTCATCTACAAGATTTCGTTTTTAGTGGCTTTTAAGAAATGAGCTTAATTGGATCTAATCTTAATTTGCATGATTTTTAAATAAATTATGCATTTGACTTCTTGTTGCAGAAACTGGTGTGTGGACAAAGGTGATTACTACAGGTGATGGACCTTCTGCACGTTTTTCTATGGCTGGGGACTCTTTGGATCCTTTAAAAGGGGGCGTACTTCTGTTCTTTGGCGGTTGCAATAGGAGCCTAGAGGCACTGGATGATATGTACTACATTCACACAGGTTCTGTAGTATTGGATCAAGTTCCTCTTGCTTTTTAGTTATGAACCTCTATCATTTTTCACGTTTGAATGATCTTAGCTATATTTTGTTTTGATGATGTGGTGTGTGGACAAAGGTGATTACTACAGGTGATGGACCTTCTGCACGTTTTTCTATGGCTGGGGACTCTTTGGATC
>JANIJH010000007.1:25785779-25810908 GCA_024520975.1 Erythroxylum areolatum | reverse complement strand
TTATTTCTTGTGTTTAAACAGGTTTTCTTGTTATTGTTTGAAGGATAGAAACCCTGTTTCCTAGGCATATAAACAAATTAGTTTTCAATTATTTTTAGAATGTGCTAGAGGAGTTATCAGAGTTAATGGCCCTGATAATCCAGCTGAAGATTATAACGTGCAACTTTGATGTTGAATGCAAACTCATTTTTGTATTTTGAAGTGCTTCACGAGTTCCAGTTGCAAGTCTAACTTGTCTAGTATCTGTTTCTGTTGTAACAGTTCATGCATACAACAAGATGACGTGGAAGCTTTTTAATTATAGAGAAGTTAACTTACAATAATATATTGTTTTTGGTGCTTTTGGGCCTGAAAATCGAGGTGAAAATTATAATACAAAGTTCTGATGTTTGATGTGTACATATAATTGTGCTTTGAAGCACTTCGTGTCTTTGTCTTGCCCTGTATCTCCTGCTCAAATGACAGTTTATGTATACAAGAAGGCAAGATGATGTGGAAGCTTTTTTACTGAAGTTGTATCCTAGAAGACCTCAATGATACTAAAAAAAAATTGTTCTTGAAGATTTCAATGAGATCAAAGTAAAATGTTTTTGAAGACTTTGGTGAGATTAAACTCAGAGAATATAATGAAATCTTATCTTGATGTTCAAACAGAAACTTGGTTAGGATGATGATTACAAGTCTGATATCCAAGAAAGAGAATTGATTATAGAGGTTGCCTTTTGCTATATTATGTTCCTAAGAACTGCAGTGCCTTCTTTGCAGGTGGGGAGAATTTACGATTGAATCAAGTGTGTTATCAGGGAAAGAAGACATTTCAGGCTAAAGTAACTGAAACCTTCCCCCATGGTTATAGTATTGAGACAATGATTGATGGAAAGCCACTACGAGGAATATTATTTACTAACATGCCCAGCTCCCCACGTGTATCTGATCATGGAGACACAAGGTGCGGATATGGCAGATCTGTTTGTTCCTTATTGTTTATGAATTCCTGGGGGCATTCATTGTTCTTTTATATCAGTACTAATGGATGTACTTACCATTTGTCCCCACATCAGGAAAAGGGCTGGTGAGGAAGTTGGTGCTTTGTTGAATGGTGAACCCTATAACAAATTGAAAATTTCTAGAAGTATTAATCAGGATGCAGCAGATCATTTGCAACCAGCTAGTCTCCAGGGGTTGGATTCTGGTTCACATGAGACCAAGACTGAAGCTGTTATAGCCCTTGGTTCAAAAAATGTCGCTTCCAGTGTGTCTGAACCCCTCAAGGTCAATCCTTGTTTTCTCTTCTCTTATATCCTATCGTTCAGCCACATGTTAGAGAGATGTTGTGTCATTCTTTGTTGACAAGTTGGTTTTGATACCTTATTGAAAATCCTGTACGATTAAGCTTATGACTTTATGATGAAGATGGTAAAATAAGTTTTTGCAAATTACATAGTTTTGCATTTATATTTCTGTTATTTTGCCCTCCATATTGTTTAGTATTGTCAGCCACGAGTAATGGAGTGTGACATGGCTTTTCAGCTATTTAAATTGTATTATTGATTCAGTAGAACCGTTTACAAAGGAAATTGTTTATTTGTATCCACTTCCTCCCATCTGTGGAAAAGTTGAAATTTGTTTCCACCAACAATTGGCAATATATTGCTGTATCTTTAGAATAGTGACATAACTGCTGCATTCCTATTTAGCTACTGCATTTCAACTGCTGTATATGCAATTCCAGTATTATGTGAACGTCAATAATTCTTCAACCTCTTGAAATCAAATTTCGTCATGACCATATCCAGAGGAATGCAATGAATTGGTTGATTCTGCATGTTTGGGGAGTCTGATGTGGATTCCTGCTCACTTTTTGTTATATTTGCTACAGGTTCCTGGAAATCAAGAATCATCTGTGGCTCCTTCTCTGAATCTTAATGATGTAATGACCAATGATGCACCAAACTCTGATGCGGAATTGCAGAACCCTTTTACAGGCAAGGATTCTATAACTTTATCCCTAAGTCAAGGTACGTACGTAGGAAATGTTTGGTTCTATTCTTTCTGTGGTGGGACAATGTTTTTATTCTTCTCTATTTGCATAATTTATCCGTTGGATATCTTTATCTAATATAAGGCTGGGGTATAAATCAAGGGTTAAACTTTGAGATCAACAATTTCTGAAATTTATCTGTAACACAATGGATATCTTTCGTGAAGCTATTCATTGTCTACTCTATCAAGGTTGTTACATGACTGTGTTGCTGTCGACAGATGGCAGGAATCCAACTGGAGTACTCAATGACCCGGGGCAATCAGTTCGATTGGAGAACAATTGACCTTTTAGCATGACTTCATACAAACCGCCTGGCTCTGTACATTAGTGACTTCAAGGTGGTTGTAGATGCTTTTGACTGCTGATACAACAGAATCTACTGACTGGCATGATGTGCTATTTACGATCACATCTTCCCTTCCTGACCAACTAAGGCTCCTCACTCGACTGTTTTAGTACCATTTAATTAACTGTAGCCCTATGTAATATTTATTGTTTTAAACTGCTAAATTCGCTATTAGTTACTGCTTCTGACCAAGTGCTTCTTGCAATGGGAATGGAAGTTCTTATCAGAAGTTGCTTATTGTAATGGCTATGTTTTTGTCTTGGCAATTTACTATTGTTTTGGGAAATGCTCTGTATTAACCTTACTTCTGTGCAGTCAGAAGAGAGGTATTGCATGCTCACGTGACTTGTATATCCGTCTCTCTAGTCTTCTGCAAACAATTTTCCTGGGGAATCACTCGAAGAACTTTGTTATTGTAGGCTCGCTTCAAGTAGTTGCTTGCCTATGCTTATTACACTTGGCTTTTCCAGGACTATGCAACTTCTTTTGTGATTCCTCATCCCAAAGGAAAATAGTTTCTGGCATGCACCTCTGGAAAAGTTCTGTAGACGAAACCTTTTTGGTATTAAAGCTGTGGAGCATCTGATCTAATTCCATATAGAGCGAAGAATTTTATCAGAGTTTGACATGTTACAAACAGCACAACTGGTGTATAGTTGTCTATTCGTGTCTTGGGTTAAATGTATGCATACAATCCCTAAAGCTGGTTTGAGAGGATCCAAATCCCTTTTCAGTACAATCATATTAGCATTCTCTTGCTGTTCATTTTCCTTGGTCTCACGTATCATACCATAAAATTCATGGATGCAATAATGATTGATTGATAGACCATTTGGTCCCTGAAATCCATCAATTCTTGCTTGTCACCATCATCTTTCCCCTTCAGCAATTCTTCTTGTGAGAACCAACCGCCATTACTTGCAAAATGGGTAACAGGACCTCATGTGCAACTGCTTATTGTACATGTAATGCAGGGAGATGAGGTCAAATTATGCTAAGGCCTCACGTGGCTGACTTGTTTTAGTGTATGCAAAGACTTGCAGGTTCTTCAAATCATTAATAAATATTTCAGAGTTTGCCAGTTAACTAGCCACTTCATCTTGGACCTGCCACGATTTTCATTGTGGTCCACAACAATTAGTGTTGAAACTGGATTCCCTGCTTGGTTTTTGGGTCTAAAGGCCAGCCTGTAAAGATTCACACAATCTGATTTCCATCTAATTAAGCCAATGGCTGCTTGGAGGTTGTGTTGTATTTATGGTCCTCAGCTAAGAGAATGAACGAGTAATGGGTTTGGAAATTCCCTAGTTATCATCAACTTGGTAGTCCTGTACACTGGACCACCCATAAAGGGAAAAGGGTTTAGTGGCATTGCACAGAATCGACAACTACTGATATATTTATTAGCTTTTAAGTGGTTGGGGCACCATGAGTTCTCCATGGCAGATTGTTTAATATTTGACAGCCATTATTGGTATCCCAGTCCTTACAGTAACAGTCTTCTGTCCTGTTAATAAATATGCAATCAAGCTTCTCTGAACTACCCAAGACAGTTGATATTTTGATTATCCTGACTAGCCCGTTCTGCCAATCATACATTCAAAGGTTTTCAACTGTAAAATACATAAAAAAATTATTACATCTTTCTTAACAAATCTAACACAAATTGTTAGTTTATATTTTTGTTGTCAATAGGTTAGATGTAAATTAATATAAAATATTATTATTTTAATCAATAAGAGCACTCTTTATTTTAACATATTTTTGTTAATTATAGTTGAAGCTTAATACTATACATAAAGTACTTGAAATAATAACAATGCAATTAAAATTATAAAGAGATCCGTAATTGTGGTTTTCAATTTATGTTTGTCTTATTTCTAAATTATTTTTAATTATAGTTTTATCATGATAGGATATTGGTAGAACATTAAAATTAACACGCTTTTTTATGAAGAAAATAATTGATCATATAAATTAAAATATGGAAATACTAAAAAAAATATGTGAGTACTTATTAGATAATAAGTTTAGTGAAATGGCTTGATTATGAGGATACCAAATAGAATATTGCTTGTGTGTTTATGGATTTCTTCATAATGATTGTATAATTGATTATTAACTTGAGATTATTAAGATATCTTATTTAGAAATTACTATATTTTGAGGTTACTTATATCCTATTTCAATCAGAATAATTCAGTCAGTAGTACTTAAATATAATATAAACTATAAAGAGATAATTGAGTAAATCAATAAAAGATTTGTCTCCTTAAATTAATTAAGAATAATGGTCTAATGTTCTTGATTAGTAGTAATTTAAAAAATTCTCTAGTCAGAATAAACTGAGACTTAAAATCAGTATTTTCAAATATCAATTTTAAATTAATTATTAGTTAATAAAAATAAATATGATTATATTTAACTAGAGTAGACATTAAGTTCACACTTTATATCAAATTTGGAATATTAGATGATGAAAAAACTAAATTGTAGACTATAACCATACATTGACAGGTTAAGTTAGACTTATTCCTAATAATGTGGTAATTATGACGTGCAGCTAGATGTAAATCCTAGTATATGATTTTTAATTATTTAATCACATAATTAAATATAAATTAGAAGGAATTTATTTTATCTAATTTTAATTATATTTTGTAATTATTATTAATATATTAGGAACCTAATAAACCATACATATAAAGCAATTAAAGAGAGAACAATTAATTTAAATTAATTTTGACTTATCTTTGAAGTTTTAGAAATTTTAAGGATCAGATATGAGATGTTTAGTTTTATTAAGATTTAATTATAATCAAGATTAAGCTAGATCTTAATTTTAATTAATAGTTTAAATTTAATTAGAAAGAAATCCTAGTGTTTTAGAGAACTAGCACTTCAGTCTTTTATTTTTTAACATAAAGTTTTCTTTTTCCTATTCCGTGGAAACTGTTAGAAATAAGACATTTGAACAACTTATATTTAACAACTTGCATTTAACAGCTTTGGAAGAAAAGTTTTGAATTATTCAAAATCATGTATATTTTAAGTTTTTATTTCTCACTTACATTTTCCAAGTTATTCAATTAAATAGGTCCATCAAAAAATTGAAACCTATGATCTGGTTATGGTTGATTTTTCAATAATAGTATCATAGTATAAAGACAAGAGATTGAAGGTGAAAACTTTGATAATTATTCAACCCTTCATAGGCTGTTTAAATACAGTTTGTACAAGAGATTAACAGCATATTTACAGGAGATACTTTGGGATTGACTGCGTAGTTACAGGAGATAATTTGGGATCCAGAGTATCCTAACTATTAGCTAGCAATATATACAAAAATAGATTCTGTCTTATCTACCATTTTACCCAAAGCTTGTAGTGCACCTATACATAGCCTTCTTTAATTGAATAACTTTATTATTTTTGCTTGATTATTATTGATAACTAAATTAAGGCTTAAATTGTTGCTTATTCTCCCACAACGCTTCTTTTGGGAATATATTTGTTTGTTTTGTGTTTCTAAAAACCTAATTTCGTGACCCATAGTTATCAAATCTGGAAGTTAAGGAGCTCTTTGTTTATGATTTTTTTCTCCGTTTTTTCTTGTCATTTTTGTAAAAAGAAAAACAGGTAAGTAAAACGTGTTTGACTTACTCTGTTACGATTTTTTATTTCTGAAAATAAAAAACTACAACAGTTTTACAGAAACAAAAAAACATCGTTTATCTGAATTTTGATAATATGTTTTTTCTACAAAAAAACAACATAATCCTGATTTTTATCTCGAAATAATAATAATAATAATAATAATAATAATAATAATAATAATAATAATAAGTTTGTTAGAAATCTCAACCAAACAGGTTTTCATTTTTTTAAGCAAAAAAACAAAAACCAAAAACAGAAATCAGAAACTAAAAATAACAACAGAAAAACAGAAGCAGAGCCAAACGGTTCCTAAGTGAATATGTTTCAGTTTCTAACTTTGTGGTACCCCTAGCTTTGAGGTTTTTGGAAAATGTGATTGAAGTTGCTCTTGGTATTCATTAATTATCTCTAGAAAACAAATATTGCATGCACAATAATATTAGGTTCCTGTTCCGGAGGCAGTGACTGAGACACCACTGGAGATGAAGAGAAGGTAGTGGGTAGGTTGAACTATGAAAACATAATATGGAAAACGATGAGACAGATTCCTTAGGGGACAAAGTGTCAAGCGTCTCATGCATCAGGCATTTGTAGTTGGAAGCAGTATGCGCTAAATTATTCCATTTAATTTTTAATTTTAAGCCTTTAATTGGGGTGGATAATAGGTCACCTCTTTCTAGGCCCAAGTTCTGAGTCCGAGGTAGCGGGCTCGAACTCAAGCCTGACTTAGTTTGGTTCGACTTGATTTTTTATTCTCT
Organism: Erythroxylum areolatum; assembly: GCA_024520975.1. Classification (NCBI taxonomy): domain Eukaryota; kingdom Viridiplantae; phylum Streptophyta; class Magnoliopsida; order Malpighiales; family Erythroxylaceae; genus Erythroxylum; species Erythroxylum areolatum. The sequence goes on along the minus strand of JANIJH010000007.1, from coordinate 25,804,103 downwards.
AAATTAAAAATAGAAAACAATATCATTTTTTTTACATATTTATTGAGCCTTAGGTCAGCCTAAGCCCAAACTCAAGTCCATTTTGAGGTCGAATATGATGTCTAACTCGTTGATCTTGAGCGTAGTCCCAAATGCCATCCTTATCTTTAAGTTTAGTTAAATTAAATTTTCTTAATAAGTTTAAGATTAAATTAGTTTAAATTCTTAATAAATCTAAAAAATATTTTTAATAATTTAAAAATTATTTTCAAAAGGTTAGTTTTATTAGGAATATTTATGGTATTTAATTTAATTTTTCAAGAGTTGACTTATTAAATTAAATTATTTAGCAAGTCAATAATAGAACTAAGTAAAAATTTAAAGGGTTATGTTTCATAATGAGATTATATTAATTATGACGAGACTTAAATTTTTAACTTTTAAATAACTTAATTAAATATTAAGTACATATTGTACGTAATTATTATTTACTATTTAAGAATAAAAGTACAATTTTATTTATTGTAAGCCTTGTTAAGCAAACTTAAGGCCCCTTTAACCCAATTATATTTTATCTTAAAATAATAGGTCTTACTTAAACTCACTCATGATCATATGAATTTAGAGGCAGAGTTAGGAATAATATATGGGATATATTTTGACAAAAAGTTGTCACCCAATAGATCTAAGAGTTAAATGAGATGAAATTAATAGGAATTATCAACCTAATTTAAATTTAATTGATTTGTTGAGAAAATTAAGATTAAATAAATTGAATAGATCTTGTCCTACTAGAGAGATTAAAGCAATTTTTTTGAATTGGTAGAGATGACTATTATTTTGAATAAAATAGTAGGAATAACTAAAAATATTTATTAAAGTCCTTATTTTATTTAGTTTTATGCTGTAAAGTAATACTTATTCTTTAGTGTCTTTTAAGTTATTAGATAAAATGAGTAGTAATTTGTCCTTGTGAAGCATCATACATGCTAACAAGTTTAGTGGACCCTAACTTCTTAGACTAATTTTGCAATTTGAGAATTGTTCAATAGTAAAAAAAAGAAACTCTATGCTCTTAACATTGTAATTCCACTTGAGACCAATTCAGGTGCTACTAATGAAATATGAGAGAGATATCAGTGTCATATTGATGATATTAAACAACCTATATGTGTAATGTTGGTTAATATATCTCTTGAGCTTTAAAGTTAGCATGAGAACATATACGTTCGTACTAGAATTTTATATCTCAAGGAGTTGTTTGGCGCATAAAGTAGGATAGAGACATATTAGGCTTGTAGAGCATAATATTAATGTAAGACAGTAGAAGTATCTTCACTAGTGTTATACATATTGAAGATGATTAGCTATATTGAAAAATTAAGCTAATTAGGTTTTGTCATGGATTATGAGTTAAGCATTGATTTGGTACTTTAGTCTCATATTCCAAGCGTTTCAGAGTTTATTATGAACTTTCATATGAACCAAAAGGATGTATCTTTTCTAAACTATTAAATATGATCAAGATTGCAAGGGGACACCTTAAGAAGGAAGCTTATTTTGTTCTTATTGTGGATTCTTTCAGAAGCAAGAAAAATAGATCTAAGAAGAATAAGAACAAGAAATGTAAGGTTTTTGCTAAAATAGCAAAGCCAAATCGTGGTGATAAAAAGAAGAATAATGACAAGGACATATGTTTTTATTGTGGAGTCAATAGATATTGGGAGAGGAATTACAAACTTATCTTACTAGCCTGAAAGATAAGAAGTTTAAGGAAGCTACATCTTCAAGTATATTTATAATCAAGATAAATCTTTCTACTTCTATTTTGCAATCTTGGTATTAGATACTAGATGTGGTTATCATATTTGTAAAAATATGCAGATGTTAACAAAGAGTGGATCATTAAGGAAAGGTAAATCGGACCTGCAAGTTGGTAATGGAGTAAAAGTAACTGCATTAATTATAAGAACTTGTAGTTTAGCTTTGCCTTTTAGCCTTATACTAGAATTAGGTAATTATTATTATGTTCTAATCATTACAAGAAACAACATTTCCATTTATTATTTATATTTAAATGGATTTGCCTTTATTATTAAAAGTAAAACCATTCTTTTTATAAAGATGATGTTTATTACGGATAGGAATTACTTATAAATGGTTTGTATGAATTAGATCTTAAAAGGTTAATTCATAACATAAATAGCAAAAAAGGAAGTTAAGTAACCAAAATCTTATATCATTACAGATGAGTTCATATCAATCAAACTAAATTACAAAGTTACATTAAGAAAGATAATTGAATCTTTTGATTATAAATCATATCAGACTTATGAATATTATTTATTAGGTAATATGAGTAAACTATCCTTTAGTGGAAAGGGAGAGTGTGTCAGTAAGTTATTAGAGCTTATATATTAAGATGCATATGGCCTTATATCTACTTATAGTAAAGGTAGGAACTTATATTTCATTACATTCACATATGATCATTTTAGATGTGGTTATTTGTATTTAATTAAAAAAGTTAATCATTTAAAAGGTTAAAAGAAATTAGACTTGAGCTTGAGAAATAAACTAGTAGGAGTATTGAGATACTTACATCTGATGGAGGTGATGAATACTTAGACTCTGAATTTCTTGGTTACTTAAAAGAGAATTGTATTTTATCAAAATGGGCTCCACTTGGAACTCCACAATATAACAAAGTATCTGATAGGAGAAACCATAGTCTATTAGATCAGTATATGTTTTGTGATGAGTCATATAGTCATTCCTATCTTCTTTTGGGGATATACCATTGAAACTGCTACATACCTTTTAAATAAAGTTCCATCTAAATTTATTGATAAGACACCATCTGAGATATAGATTGGTATTATACCAAATTTATCACATATAAAGATTTGGGGATGTGATGTTTAAGCGAAGCATGCAACATTTAATAAGCTTCAAGATAAAGAGAGTATCTGATATCAATTTTGTCATCCTTTTCAATAAAAAGTGTTTATCTAAAACATGCTAAATTCTTATAAAGAGAATTTATTATCAATGAAAGTAATAAGAGTTAGAGCTTAAAGAAGTTCAAGAACCATAAATGCACATCCATATGGAACAAAAACCTTAAGTAGATACATATGATGTATAAATAAGGGTTCAAGAGATACATAATTTATGACGTACTAGTATAATGTGTCATCCCCCGTTAGATTAGACCTGCATAATGAAGAGGGAAAAGACAATGTATTACTCATATGATGAGCCTACTAATTTTAAGAAAGTAATGTTTGATATTGATTATTTAAAATGGTATGAAGCTATGAGATTTAGAATGGGATCCATATATACTAACCAAGTATAAACTTTGGTGGATGCTCCGTATGATATTATACCTAATGGATGTAAGATGGTTTCTAAGGCTAGTGGATAAAAGTTACAAATAAAAACAAGAAGTTGATTTTGATGAAACTTTTTCATTAGTAACTATGCTTAAGTCTATAAGGATCTTATTGGCTATAATTGCATATCATGATTATAAAATCTGGAAAATAGATGTCAAAACAATATTTTCAATGGAATTTGATTGAGCATATGTATATGGTACAACTTAAAAGTTTTGAATATAAAAAGTTTTCTAAGCAAGTATGCAAGTTGCAAAAGTCTATTTATAGACCTAGGCAATCGTCACAAAGTTGGAATATCTATTTTAATGAGATAATAAAATAGTTTTATTTTATAAAAATGTGGATGAACCATATGTCTATAAAAAGGTTACCAGGAGTGTAGTCATCTTCTTAGTCTTATATATGGATAACATATTACTAATTAAGAGCAATATATTTGTGAAGAACACAGCAAAAAATAGAGGGCTTGATAAATAATTAGGCCCTTGTACCATTTATATAGAAGTAATTACATAAGGAAAGAAAACCTTAGTAATAAATAGGAAATCACACACTAAAGAGGGAGATCATACTCTCCCTAATATAGATGTTACTCTCCCTAATATAGATATTCTCAACACTCCCCCTCAAGCTATAGCATACATATCATAAGCTTTAAGCTTGTTACATATAAGTTTCAACTGAGACCCCTTAATGCTTTAGTGAGTAAGTCGGCAAGTTGATCTTCTGACTTGACATATGGTGTCTCAATTAATCCTTTTGAAAGATTTTCATGAACAAAGTGATAGTCCACTTCAATATGTTTGGTTCTCTCATGAAAGACTAGATTCGAGGCAATATGAATGACTGCTTGATTATCACACATCAATTTAATTAGAGTGGGGTGCTCAAAACCAAGTTCCTGAGAAGATGCTTCAACCAAATTAACTCACATGCCATATACGCCATAACCCTGTACTCAGATTAAGCATTAAAACGTGCAACAACAAATTGCTTTTTACTTTTCCAAAACACCAAGTTTCCAGCCAAAAACACACAGTAGCTTAAAGTAGACTATTGGTCTTAGGAGCCTGCCCAATCTACATCTATATACCCTTGAATCTGAATGTGTCCATGATACTGGTAAGAAGACCTTGCCCTAGAGAACCTTTCAAATATCTCAAAATTCTAATAATTGCATCCCAATAACTATTTCGCAGAGATCTCATAAATTGACTCACTACACTTATAGTAAATGAAATAGTTGGACAAGTAACAGTCAAATAATTCAGTTTACTAATAAGTCGTCGATACTTACCTGGATCTTCCAATTGCTCTCCTTTATTAGCGTTAAGTTTTACATTTGGTTCAATTGGGCTATCAATTGGCTTTGTTCCAATAGACCTGTTTCCTCTAGGAGATCAAGAATGTACTTCCTTTAAGATAGACAAATCCCCATTTTTGACCTTGCTACCTTGATACCCAGAAAATATTTTAGTAAACCAAGATCCTTTATTTGAAATCTAGTATGTAGGAATGATTTTAAAGATTGAATTCTTGCTTTATCATCTCTAGTAATAACAATATCATCAATATACACAATCAAAAGAATTTTACCAGCCTCGGAAATACAGAGTGATCCACACCACATCGATGTAGACCAAACTCCATAGCCACTATACTAAAGTGCCCAAACCAAGCTCTCGGTGACTGTTTTAGACTATACAAAGATTTGATAAGGCAATACACTAGATTAGTCTCCTCTTGAGCAACAAACCTTGGTAGTTGCTCTATAAAAATAGTCTCCTGAAGATCACCATGCAAAAAGGCATTGTTGACATCGAGTTAATGAAGAGGCCAGTCATAAGTGGATGCCAATGCAATGAAAACACGTACGGATGTCAATTTGGCGACAAGAGAAAAGATTTCAGTATAATTCATACCATACACTTGTGTATAACCTTTAGTTACGAAATGAGCTTTTAAACGATTAATCGTGCCATCAGAATTGACCTTAACACTAAACACCCAATGACAACCCACAAATGTCTGACCATATGGAAGAGGAACTAAGTCCCACGTAGCATTAGCTTGCAAAGCCAACATCTCTTATTCCATGATATGTTTCCATCCAGGATGATCCAAAGATTCTGAAACAAACTTAGGTATAGGTATATAAGACAAAGTGGATACAAAAGCTACATATGACGGTGATAATGAGTTATAAAAAACAAAGTTTGAAATAAGGTGAGATGTACAAGACCTTCTTCCTTTATGGAGAGCAATGGGCCAATCAAGATCATCATATGATGGAATTGAAGACGGAGAAGATAATGGTGACGAGCGTGAGTCATCTGGTCGTACTTCAGGATGAGTGCGTCGAGTATAAACCTATAAATCAGGATGAGAGAGACATTCCAAAGGAGTAGGATTAGTGTTAGGAGTAGCAGAATCGAGAGTTGCTTGGAAAGGAACAAAAGGAATTGTTAGACACTCATCGGTGCCAATAGAAACAAATTGAGCATTAGAAAAGTATAGTGTGTCTTGAAAGAATGTAACATCAGCAAACATAAAAAAAAGGATTCAATAAGGGGTTAAAACATTTATACCTTTTTTTACAAACAAGAGTACCCAAGAAAGATGCACTTTATAGCTTTTGGATCTTATTTATCTGTGATAGGTTGAAGCTAGTGAGCAAAACAAACACATCCGAATACTCGAGGAGCAATGAAAAAAGGGTCTTGATAGGGAAAGAGAATTAAGAATGGAGTTTTACCCATTAACACAGAAGATGGCATTCGATTGATAAGATAACATGCATTAAGTATAACATCTCCCCAGAAACTTGTAGGTACATTCATGTGGATTAACAAGGTACGAGCTGTTTAAACAATATGTTGGATTTTTCTCTTAGCTACCCCATTTTGTTGAGGAGTGTGTGGGAAGGAAGATTGATGTTGAATACCTTATTGTTTCAAATAGCAGGAGAATGAGCTAGAGAAATATTCTTCAGCATTATCATTACGAAGAATATCGATTCGGGTCTTACACTGATTTTGAATTTAAGTAAGAAAGAACAAAAAATAAAGAATAGTTCAGAACGATCTTGCATTAGATATAACCAAGTTATTCGAGAGAAATCATCAAAAAATTACAAAATACTGAAATCCCAACTTAGACTTGACACGACTCGGACCTTAAATATTTGTATGGATTAACATGAAGGACTTTTCAACTCTTTTATTGACTTGAGGAAAAAAAGTACGATGATGCTTGCCTAACTGACACGACCCATAATTTAAACTGGAAGCAAAATCTAACCTTGGCACTACTTAAGATTTTCCAGAGATGGATGACCTAGTCGACTATGGATATCAATAGGAAAGACTGATACTGGGCAGGCGATGGATGATTGCATACATTCCATTCGATTCATGCCCTTCTCCAATCGTCATCCTAGTCTTCAAATCCTAGATAATGACATTATCGGGGTAGAAACATATAGAACAATTTAGTTGTTTAGTTAATTTGCTCACAGACATAAGATTGAAAGGAAAGTTTTGAACAAATAATGTAGAGGGTAATGTGAGAGAAGAACAAGGATGAAAGGGTCCAACACCTTTTATGATGATTATAGATCATCAGCAATAGTAAGTTTATCATTATGAGAGGTAGGTAAAGGAACCATATGGTTAAAGTTGGTTATTTTACCTAAAATATGGTCAGTGGCATTAGAATCTATTACCCATGATTGTTCTCTAGGGATAATTGAATAATAAGCAGTTGGGTTACCTTGATGAGCCATACATGCCATAGAGGAAGAAGGTGTTTGCTGAGCTGACTGATATTGTAGAAACTTAGTATATTCATCCTAAGATAAAGTAACAGACGGTTATGAAGCTGTACCCGAAGAATGTTCTTCTAAAGATGAAATATAAGCAACTTGCAAATGGGGATATTTATCCCAACAAGAATTTTCAACATGTCCACCTCTATCACAATGTGTGCAATGGAGTCATGAGCCTCTCCCATATCCTCCTCGGCCGCCACAACCACTACAAACACCGCGTCCTCCTTGACTTCCCCCATGGCTTCCTTTGAGTTGTGAATCAGATTGTGTTGCAAGAGTTGACCTATCAGAGTTATTCTCTGGTGGATTTGCCTTAGTCACAGAGTGAGAGAGTCTAAAATACACTTCAACTAAGGATGGAAAGTGTACTCCTCCTAAGATTTGTGCTCGCACAAGCTCAAACTTAGTTTTCAATCCAGTCAAAAACGTCATAGTTACCAAATGCTCTCTTTGAATTTACATCTCCTTAATATCATATGTGATCGGTAGTAGATAATTCAACTCCTCAAAAGCACGTTTCACTTTCCCAAAGTATTCAATCAAACTTCCTTCCTGTTTGGACTGAAATAACTCAACAAAGATATTATACATGCGAAGCATATTATTGGACTAAAGAAGCTTAGCATAGTCCTAACATGAGAGAGTATGATTGAAATTTTAGATTCCATAGAATCGAAAAGAATATGTAGTAATTGTGCATCATCACCTTGCCAATTTTCTAGTATTTTCTGATTAGTTGGGGGATCAGATGTAGGAAGAGACAACTTTCTTTAACCTCGAATGAACAATTCAACATTCTTAGACCAAAAATGATAGTTATTACTGTTCAAACATTGCTTGGTGATTCACAAAGTTGAGGAACCCATTGTTAGAACACCTGCCAATGACTTGCTACTATAATTTGACATCTCCCAGTTATGCTAAACGAATTGGAGTGGCTCCTATCATTATTTAGCTAATAGTATTGTATTGTGATAACAATGATAGGAACCACTCATCGATCCAAGTTCAATGATAAACTTTTCGATCCAAATTGCTTCCTTTATCGCCTTTGTGGGATAATAATAGTGCAATTTCATAGGCAAAGGAATCAAAATCTCATTTATGATCCAAATAAGTGCTTAAGAAGTTTTAGTTGATCATGGAGATAATAGAACAAAAGGATATTCCACTAGAGTGAGTTCCCATTGAAAAAAATCTTACAGATCCTTATACAAATATAATTTTAGATAAATAGGAGATTGACTTTAGTTTGAATTTGGTTTATGTCCTTATAGTCAATCATTTGGTTACAATTTAATGTACAATATTAATATTTTAATCAATAAAGGCACGCTTTATCTTTATATATTTTTGTTAATTATATTTGATGCTTAATACTAAAGATAAAATCCTTGAAATAATAATTATGTAATTAAAATAGTGATGATAACATAATTATGAGATTCAATTTACATTTATATATTATTCTTAAATTGTTTTTATTTGTAGTTTCATCCATATGAGATATTGATAGGACAATAAAACTATCACATACTATATTTATTTTTTATAAAGAAAATAATTGATCTCATACTTTAAAGTATGAAGATATTTAAACAAATGTGTTGATACTTATTAGAGAATAAGTTCACTAGACATACTTAATTATAAGGATCTCAAATGGTATATTACTTGTGTGTTTGTAGATTTTTTTTCTTCATAATGATGGTTATATATTTAATCTTTCCGCTAAAGATTACTAAGGTGTCTCATATAGGAATTATTATACTATGAGACTACTTATTTTCCATTCTAATTAAATTAGTCTAGTCGGTAACACTTATATATGGTGTAAACTATATAGAGATAATTAAACAAATAAATAAATGATTCTTTACTCTAAATTATTATGGGAGAATACTTTACTATTCCTGATTAGCAGTGATTTAAGAAATTCTTTTGTCATAACGAATTGAGATTTAAAGAGGATACTTTCAAACATCAATTATGAATTAATTATTAAGTAACAAGAACAAACATGGTTGGATTGAAATAGAGTAGACACTAATTTGACATTTTATGTCTAATTAGAATATTAAATTACAAAAGGATTAAATTATTAAGACTTGTTAAATTAAACCGCTTTGATATTTAGCCATTTTTATGTCTGAAGGCATAATATTACTAGTGTTTCTTCGATGATGAGCTGGGGTGGTTGAGACAGGTTTGGCCGGTATTGCCCTGATTATCCTTTGGCACTGTCACCAGGTATATTGGTTTCTCACTTTATGCATGTGAGAAAGGTACAATTCCTTTTCTGTCTCATCAACGCGTCAATTTTGATACAAGATTCTGCAATGATGCTAAACTGCAACACCAATTGCCAACTCATCCAAATTACAGAGGAATTAGTATCTTTGATAATTTATTGGCTGGTGGTGCCCCAAGTTCACTTACATTACACACGTCAATGTCACCAACTTGATTGGATATGAACACAAATAAACATACGGGTTGGCATCTTTTATCTTATGATAACAAGCACCCTCTCTTCCATCCGAAACTGTACAGCTAACAACTTACGTTAGACAGAAAAGCATGAAGTGTAAATCCACTGTTGGGAACGTCCCAAGGAGTTTCGTGGTATAAGCCCGAACAGGCAAGAAGTCCTACATAAGAAAAAGATGGGCACTCAAATCGGTTCTTGCTTACACGTGAATATATGTCAACGTCATAATTTAAAGAAAGACTTGGAGAAGGTGTACCTGTAACCATAATGGCCTCCATGTCTTGGCAGCGTGTAAACTTTTTTATACTAAATATTCATTTCTTCCAACTGCTTTTCCTAAACATATCCATGCTTTTATGATTGAATCATAATAGGAAACAAGAAAGGGTTGGATCTTTAGGATCATTTATCAGGCTAATTCCTTGTTTTGTGGAATACCTCCGCGAAACTTCAAGTTCACTTTCTTTCATTACAGTAACATTTAGCTGACAGGTACACAATACTGCTCAACTTTGAAAGGTTCTGTCACTTTTTTTTTACATATAATAATTTGCTTCTTCTACTTTTGTTTTACTTCCTGAGTCACCTGTACCATTTATTAGACCATCAAAGAAGCTCTGTATATAAAGGCAAAATAGAAATAGTCACCTGATGAGTGATGTGAAAAGGTAAGACATGCATGGAGATGGAAGTGAATGGAAATTTATTAGCTGACAAGTGCATTGAAAGGGGCACTTGGATCTTTTGCAGGTCATGCAATTGGGGTTGGAATGCTTCTTCTATTCTTCCTGGAAGACCCAAATTTGTTTAAACGCATTTCCATTCTATCTGACAAAATCACATGTTAAAGGAGACATGCCTAGACCCACTACATCCTCATCCCACATGTATGTGTGAGATATAGAGCCACATGCACACAAAAGACATAACGCATAAACTCTTCCCTTACACTGTCCATTTCTCCCTCTCAAAAAATTTGGATTGCAGGTTACTTTCACTTTCACTTTATTAGTTTACAGTATAGCTATGACATAACTTCCTCCCTCTTCTCCATTTGTTCTCCCAGGAAACATCACTACATATTACATGCACAACAACATCTCTCTTTCTTGGATCTGGGGAGATTCCTTTTTTACAGTTCTGCATTGGTATTAGTTTCCTATTGGGCAACTGGAGGTATTGTTGCTAATTTCTCTTCTGCACATTCTCTATATGCTCATTGATATGTAATGAGTGTTGAATATTGGGTCCCCTGCCTTTTCTTTTGTTCTCTTTCACAAGGCAGTCTCGCTTTGTCCTCTTTAAGAAACCAAGAAGTTATCTTTTAGTGTCTTGTGTGTTGAATACACCGATCTTAGTTTGCCTTGTTCCAATACTTTTCCCTGTAGTGTTATTCAAAGTTAAACAAGTTCGAGCCTTTCCTCCAAAACCCAAGGTGGCAGTTTTACATTAAGAGGAAAATTTGTGGGACTGCATTTTTTATACGAGAAGGTCTAGTCTTATACAATCTGGGATGCTTGGAGACCCCAGGCCGTTAGCCGGGACTAGTTGGGTTCTTTGCAGGAAGTTTAACGGATCACTATAGTTGTATGTAAAAGGAACGTATTTGACTTGAGAATGAAAACCTCTTACTGAAAATGCAATGTTTGGATCTTATCTTTTGATTCATGGAGTTGGAGAGATGAAAGATCTTAAAAGAAGAAAAGGCCAAAGAGGGTGCTAAAAAGGGCAAAAAACAGAAACTGAGCACGCGCTCAGTTTCTGTTTGGACTAAACGTGGGCTCTGATTCAGAAAAAGACGAGTATGTTTGTTATATGGTTGAGATAGCAAAAGATAAAACTCTAGCTGTAACATTTTTGGAGAGATTGAAAGTCAGGTTTTGATAGATACAGATACAGATACGGGTTGAAGTTAATGGTTTTTGTGAATAAAGGATGATGAAATTTTCTTAAGGTGAGACTCGAAAGTCAGTTGGTTGGGAAGAAGAGCAAATGGCTGCAAAGCTTTTACATGCTTTAGCAGATGACAATCCAGATTTGCAGAAGCAAATAGGGAGCATGACAGGGATTTTTCAACTCTTTGATCGCCAGCAAGCCCTCACTGGCAGAGGTTTAATCCACGAGAGACTTCCCCCAGGTATTTCTCATTTATGGTTGTCTCTAGCTTTCATTACTGGTTCGTGCCCCATTCCTGTAATTCCATTTGCTTAATAGTGCTAGGACGTGAGATCCAATTAACTCATCCTTATGATCTAAGGCGTTGTCTTTTGGATCCTCAGTGTTATCTCCAGATCCCTTAACCTGAATGTGTTAAACTCTATAGAATTCACTTCGTGTTCTACATGTTTTTGGTAAATTCTAATAAATGAACATAGGGCATACATAAGCAAGTGCACGTTGAAGAATTCCATTGATAAGCCAAATGCTAGGAGACGTTTTCTTTTCTTTTTCCAACTGTCTTTTAGCTGATGGTCTCTTAATTAGTGTTTTTGTGTTGCTGATAGAATATACAACTCTTGCATCCCATGAACTCTAAATTGTCTTGGTTGAGAATTCTGGCGATGCAGAGTTGTTATCTGGTCTTATTCTTGCTTGTTACTGAACTCACTCAGTGCATTGACCGTTGTTGATCCAAATGTGTATGTAATACAGGTGATTACCACTTCAGCCATGACGTCTCAGACGTTGAACCTGTAAATGCATACCTTCGACATATACCAGCAGTAAGCATCCTGATTTTTGTTTTGTTTACCTTTTTATTTTGGTCGTGGAGTTCTTCATCTTAAATGAGTTAATGGAGAGACATGATCGAGTTCATTGCTTCTTTTCTGTTTCTTGTTCTCTCCATAAAGCATGTCTAATCCATTTGTACCGGATGATCCGTAACCAGCGAATTGACGAACCCTCCATTTTGATTGCAGGATTTAAATTTAAACAGGTTTGAGAAGCAGAGGATTTCTTCAGAGTCATCCAGAGCATCTTTCTCATCCTCATGTTCATCATCCCTGTCTTCTGTTGATTGCCGTAGAGCAGCTACACAAGAGGCCTCTTCATTTGATAGAATTACTTTGCCAGAAAATCCTTCAAGGGATACAGTTATGTTGCATCAAAGTACCTCTCCTCATTTAGCAAGAAAGTCCCTTGATCTTCGAGATGTGGTCAAGGACTCAATGTACAGAGAATTAAAAGGGCGTTCACGGAAAAAGGAAGCAATGCACAATGGGAAGCACAAACACTCCCCAAGGCCATTTCATTTTCCCAATTCTCTGGGAGGAACTAACGGAGTTGGAAACAATGGGAAGCAAAAGGTTTCTGATGATCTTAAGGAGTCTCTTCGTGTTCTTGCTAAACTTCAACAAGCACCTAGGTATTCTCGTGAAACAAGAGAACGTCCAAGATCATCCTATCAATCAAACGATGGTTCTTCGCATACAATGTCAAACGATGCTCCTCGCTTTTCTTGTGATGGAAGAGAGATAAATCGTTCGTCTTTTGAGTCACGAGACACCGTCAAGTCCACCTTGAAGCTTAAGGAGTTGCCTAGACTCTCGCTGGATAGTAGAGAAATTTCAATGCGGAGCAATCCTAGTTCTCAATTATATTACCCTTCAAGCGATTTTCCAAATAGTGGAAGCTCAAATGACGAAAGTTATGATCCAAAGCAGTCACCAGGAGCTCAGAAACGGCCTCCTAGTGTAGTGGCCAAGTTGATGGGCTTGGAAGCATTGCCGGAATCTGCATCGACTAGTCACTCCGGCTGCAACAAGATCTCCCCTGCTGAACTCAGTCAGTCCTACTTGAGGCCATTGAAAACAAATGATTTAAGTATGCAAGTCAGAATTCCAAAATCCCCAAGAACCTCAATGAAAGAGCCAATATCACCAAGGTGGAAAAACCCAGATCTTATCATGAAACCTATGTCCAAGTTACCTATTGAGCCAGCACCATGGAAGCAGCTGGATAGTAGTCGAAGTTCTCATAAGCCAGCATTCAAGGCACCAAAAATTCCAGAAAAAGCACCAAACTCTTTCCCCACAGTATACAGTGAGATCGAGAAACGATTGAAAGATCTTGAGTTCAATCAATCTGGAAAAGATCTTAGAGCTCTTAAACAAATTATGGAAGCAATGCAGGCTAAGGGGCTCCTACACACAGGAAGGAAAGAACAAGATTCAAACTTTCAGAACCAAAGAGATACTGAATCAAAGCACACCAATCCCAATCAAAAGGCAGGATTGTCTGGCCCAAAAAACCAACAGAGCAATATTGTGAGGACCTTTGAATCCCCAATTGTGATCATGAAACCAGCAAAACTCATTCAGAAATCTGATATCTCTCCTTCAGTAATTCACATAGATGGTCTTTCGGGACTTCGCAAGGTTCCAACTGGTGGTTATGCAGATAACAGAAAAGGATCTGTTAGTAGCCGGAGCACAAGAGATCAAGCTCTTAGAAATAGTCATAAGGGTTCTTCTATCAACTCTAGTGACAAGACAGTTAGTTTGAGGAATGTGAAACAGTCTTCAACAAGAACTTCACAATTGTTAAAGGATAGCACAGCAAATTCAGTGAAAAACTCCGGATCTGTGAGTCCAAGACTGCAACAGAAGAAGCTTGAGATGGAAAAACGATCTCGTCCACCTACACCTCCCTCTGATTCAAACAAACCTAGGAAACTATCCAGCAGACAGCTAGCAGAATCTGGTTCTCCTGGCCGAAAACACAGGATTAGATCTCCCAAAGTGCCACAAAGCGATGATCAGCTGAGTCAGATAAGTAACGAATCAAGAACATCAAGCCATCATGGGGATGATGTGTCTGTGCAGTCTGAAAACACTGTTGTCTCTGACTCGAAGATGGACACAACAATCACAAGTATAGAGCAATCAACTGTCATTTGTGATGTCCAGAGTCCATTCTTGAAGGCTTCCAGTTGCACGGTTTCTGACTCAATGCAGGTGAGTACTTTTAGGTTTTGTTCTTGTTAATTACTTCCAATAACGCAGTTGACATTGCTTATTATCCTAAGTCCAGAGGCCAATTTCAATGTCAGAGGATGGAATGGCAGCAGAACTTGATGTTGTTGCTCTGGAGCATCGTAGTCCGGTCTCTGTTCTTGATGTGTCGGTTTATAGAGATGATGCACTGTCTCCTGTAAGACACATGCCACCAGATATGCCCATAGGTAACATCCTCTTGACTTTTCTACTCGCTAGGCTACAATTTGGTACTTGGTAGTATGACAAACCAAAGTTCGGTTGATTTCTTGCTGCAGTTGATTTTAGTGCTCGAGATTTTAGAGATGAACAAGGTCAAGACACATGGAAACCTTCTGATAAATTCTCATCCGACAGTAGTATAGGGTCTGGTCTTAATTCTGAGATGAATAGGAAGAAACTACAAAGCATTGAGAATTTGGTACAGAAGCTGAGAAGACTCAACTCCACTCATGATGAAGCCAGCACAGACTATATTGCATCACTTTGCGAGAACACAAACCCAGACCATCGTTACATCTCAGAGATACTATTAGCTTCCGGCCTTCTACTCAAAGACATTGGCTCTGAATTGACAACATTTCAGCTCCACACATCAGGGTACCCCATAAACCCAGAGTTATTCTTTGTATTGGAGCAAACGAAGTCCAGCAGTATGGTTTGGAAGGAAGAGTACAGCCCTGGAAAGACCATGAATTCAAAGAGGAGCTTAGAAAAGTCACACAGGCAGCTCATATTTGACGCTGTTAATGAGATCCTTCTTAAAAAGTTGGCTTTAGTGGGGTCTACTCTTGATCCATGGCTGAAGTCTGGTAAATTAACAAAGCAGACACCAAGTGCTCAAAAGCTGCTCAAAGAGTTGTGTTCAGAAATAGAGCAACTCCAGCTGAAGAAACCCGAAATCAGCGTAGCAAAGGAGGAAGATGGATTGAAGGGCATTTTGATGGACGATGTGGTGCACCGTTGGGAGTGTTGGACAGATTGTGGAAGTCAGATTCCTGGTCTAGTGTTGGATGTAGAGCGGTTGATGTTTAAGGATTTAGTAGATGAAATAGTTAGAGCTAAACCCGCTTAGACGTGGAGAGCTCATTGCAAGGCAGCTAAAATAAATGTCTGAAATTGCTTTGACTTTTGCATCTGTTATTGTAATTCATATTCCTTTTCTTCCAAACCAAATAATTTGCCCGTAAGGAAAAGTGAATTTACAGCCAAATTCTCCACTCATCAACTTCTTTCTCTCATTTTTATTTCATTTCATTGATTTAGTTCCTAACTTTGCTTCCGTACGACATTCAATTGTTTAGTTCCTTAATAAAAGCATTGAATTATCTTAGACACGTTGCCTCCATAGCATAGTGGTAGTGCGTTCGCTTCGTAAGCGAAAGGTCGCGAGTTCGATCCTCGCTGGGGGCTAAGCGGTGTTACCAAAGTACAATTTGCCTCTTTTCAGTTGAGTTCTCTTAATTCCTCTCACTGCAGAAGATATATGGGCCTTCTCCAGCTTACTCTCCTGAATCTGGGTTTAGGGTCCTTCTTGCTGCCTCCCACGCTATTATCTTTTAAATGTAAAAGTTGAAACATTTTTAAATTTCGATTAAATTTCAAATTTTGTAAAAGAAAAATTCTCAGTTTTAAAATTTTAAACTTAATTGAAAATATTAAATATTTGATATTTACGAAAAATTTCAAAAATAATTCAGCAATGAATAGGTATTTTAAATTCACTCTAATTAAAACATCTAAATTTTATTTTATTCTCTTATATAATATTTTAAATTTCATTCTTTTCATAATCGATACTCTAAGATTTCATATTTTTCTTATTCAATATCAGTCATGAGATCTTAAAAAAAGGTAACATTTGAGTTAGAGAAAAAAAATAAAAAATACTCATCAATATAGGCCTTCATATTATCCATAATATTTTTAATTAAAATAATATTTTAAACTACTGAGTTATTCTACAAAATTTTGAAACTTAATTGAAAATATTAAATGTTTGACATTATACAAAAAAAAAGTGCTAAACATAAATATCATTTTACATTCTAATCAAGACAACATCTAAAATCCATTTTATCAATATACTCTCTTAATCATATAATATCCATATCAGTTTAAATTTCTGTTTTCATAATCAATAATTTAATTACTCTAAAGTGGAAGAAATACATGATCTTAAGAATATTTCTTCAATTAGATATAAGTGTTATCTTATGTCAAGTTGTTGATAAATTAACATGAAATTTACTGGAAATGGATATTATCTTGTAATTCAAATTTCAAATTAACTTGAAAATAAAATGTGCTAATAATTTAATTTAATAGTAATTTTGGTGAAGTGGTTTTTGCTCTCAACTATTGCTCTTTCGATTCTTCAATTCTATTGCTATACAAATGTTGCTTAACTTGATTTCGTACTTGTGTTTACTTGTCTTCTTGAAGATCACCTTACTTATTCTCGTAGGAATATTGATAAATTTGTTATAGTTAAGTCTTTCTCTTTGTAGACTTGATGAAACTCCAAAGTAACTTAAACTTTGGAAGCTCTTTTGGAGTTGCAATAGAGTCTCATGATGTTTCTTAACTTAAACCCTTTTCCCTTCAAATGAGTTGAACCCTTCTACTTATGAGAGTGCTTTATGATATAAATTTGAATGTCACATGTCACCTTATAATTGGCTATCATATTCTTCCATTTAAAGTATTTGTTAATTTGAGAAATGATCATTATTTCTCTAATTTATTTATGTTTAAGGATTTTATCACTCTCTCTTATGAGAATGGATATATTGAGCTTGTTCATTTTGTTTTATATTTTAGGTTAATGAATCAATTGCTTACTCTAATGAATAATTATAGAAATTTCATATAAAATAATCATAAAAATACAACAATAATAAAAGAGAGACAAAACTAAGTTATACCGGCTTTAGCCCAATATCGTTAGCTTATGTCCACTTCTTAGGCTTCACTTGAGAGTCCACTATCTTATTTCCTCTATACAAAATCTTCTTTTTCATGGGTAAAAAAGACTTGAAAATTATCTTACTTTGCCATGGGTGAAGAGTAACTCTCACAAAATGTATTCCGAGTAATTTCTCAATTAAAATAAGTAGATAACTTAAAAACTCATTCTCTTACTCATACTAATAAACAAAGGTTCAATATATGTTATATAATATAAATATACATTTTTTAGCCTCCAAAGGTTTTTAGAAACTTTCTAGAATGTGATATGTTTTCTTTGAAAGAAATGAAAAGTATGAAAATATGAGAAATTGATGAAATGAATTTGTGGTTGGGCAAGAGAAAAACCCGTTTCGTTAGTCACGTGCACATTGACTTATAGCCTTTTCCCAGCTGCCCGCTTGAGGCCACGAGATCCTGAGAAATCGGACCCGTTTTATTCATGGTGTAAACCGTTTTGTTTCATAGAAACTCTCTAGCCATTGGTTGTGCATTTTCATTATGACTTTGTTGAGTATGATGCATAATAAAGTGCTATGATTGATAAAAGATTTCATGATATGCTTTAGGTGATAAATTTCGGTTGTTTATGAATTATGGGATGAAATTGCTAATAAACTGGATTGCTTGATATATGTGTATTTGTGCTTGTGG
>JANIJH010000007.1:25735193-25748810 GCA_024520975.1 Erythroxylum areolatum | reverse complement strand
ACAATTGTCATAGATCAACTTTGTCATTAACGATTTGGATTTCTTAATTAAAGAGATCAGTGATTCCAATTATTAATTCATTTTAATTTATTCCTATTTGATCTTATCTAATATTTATACATAGATGAAAAGTGATGAATAACTTGTATGCCTTTTATTTGTTTTAATTAAATGATCAATTTATTTAAAACTAATCGAAATATTATGAAACAATAATTAAATATGAATGTACATAAGGATCTTTCTATTTAAAATTTATTTAATATATTTAAGATTCAATCAAAATAAATTAATGGAACAATAAGACCTTAATAAATTCATACTTTAAAAATAATAATCTCTATTATATAATAAAACTTGAAAATCTTAGTTAAACTAATATACATAAATAATAATTGTGATAAATTAATAAAATATACTTTTATGAAAAAATTCTATAACCCTATGATCTCATTCATGTCTTAAATTAATAGTTTGCTAAAAATATAAAATATAATATATTCTTAAAATATGACTCTATTGTAATATTTTTTTAAATTTAAATATAGGTGGATCATATGTCTAATTTTCTAATTGCATCTAAAAGTTTGAGGTTGAATTTTTATATTGTTAAAATTCAATAAAAATAGTTTACTAAAAATTTTTCTATTAAGTTATGAATACACTCCATAAATTAATAAAGTCTTATTTTATCAATCAATTAATACGTCTTTAATTGATATATTTATATGGTCTCAATGTTATTCAATGGGATTTTACTATAGAAGAACTAAAGGAAAAATATATATAAGTTTAAGAAGAACATATTACTTGTTCTTATTACTCTATTCCTACTCTATTTTATAAACATTCATCTATTCAATAAATAAAATCTATAAAAATTAATGAATAGATGCTCGTAGAATAAGATAGAAATAAAGTAATGAGAACATATGATCTGAACCCTTTAAGATACCATAGAAAGTGTTCCAACTTTCTAACTGCAAAATTTGTGAGGGGAATAAGCGTTAACTAAGGCAACCTTTTAATTAAGTTATAATGCTGCCTTTTACTAACTTAGCACAATAGACCATGCATGTTTAGGACCACCAGTGTCTATAAGCACGCTACAGGCCTACAGATACTACACACCTTGCCATCCCTACCTAGTTCCTACACAACGCTTCTTTTCATCTTCAATATTCAATTTACTATGGCCAAATTAGTCTGTATTTGTAATCATTCATAGGAAAATACTGATATTTATTTATTATAATCTTTTTATGACGTTTAGGTATCTTTTTCCTTTTGATTAATTAATGATGTACTGTTTCTTTGTACACAACTTTCTTGATCACATATACACATGGATGGTATACCTAAACAACGGGACCACAAGCACCCTTTTTGCTATACTTGAATTACAAACCAAGTTGCAGTCTTTGTTTTAATGATACCTTGGATCTAGTGACCTGTTGATTCTCAGACTGCTTTTGTTCTTAGGGTCTTCTGGCAGCTTATGTGACTTCGCTTTCAGCTTATGTCTCAATGATTTTTCCACCAATCCCTATAATCGTCTGATCTATTGCTCTTTTTCTTGGTATACAGCCCCTTCACCATTCCTTTTTCAAAGTTTCCTAAGGACACATCATAAGACTGTTACAAAAAAGAAAAAGTAGAAGAAGAACGGATTACTTGCTAACGTAGGGAATGCACATGCTATAAATAAAGTATGTTTTCCCTTGTTTCTCTTTTGTCTGCTACACTCCTAAACAAGCAATGCAATACCCTAGCTAATGCCAATTCTCTAAAGAGAGTTTAAAGTTAACCTTATGCTGCCCACTCTGGAGACTGTTATTACTCTCGAAAAACTTTTGATCGAAGAACCCTAATTAATGCCTGCGAAATTAGCTTAGACATGGCTTTTGTTCAGGAGGCCACCATGAGTGCTTCATGCATGCGTGAATGTGCTACAGAGATGGAGAGGCAAAAAGGAAGTCCGCAACAAGACCTTTTCGTTGTTGCTGTTCACTTAACTGTTTATATAAGTTATTATCCAATTACTGGGGCAAAAGAGAAGAAACTGTGGTGAGTGTTGGTACGTTCATTCAATGTATTTAATGGCTATTTGGTTGCTTAACTTTCTATTTTCAGTTAATTGGAAAGGAAAGTTGTAATTGCACATGTGTGTGTCCATATATAATTCATAGATAAGAACAATTAGACATATTTAAATGTCAGCATTTATTAAATACATAGCTATGATGTATAGTTATACTAGAAACTAGTAGAGTAGTACTTTAAAGGCAATCACCTTTAATACTTTTGTATAAACTTTTTTTGATTAATAAAGCGAAAGGCAATTTTTTATTAATTTGATGTTCACTTATTTATGAATTGATGTTAATCTTAAATCGAATTAATGAAGCCTATGATGCAAAACATAACATGAAGGAAATCACGATGAGATCATGATCCTATCATGTGCAATTATGTTAGTATCTAAATTATCCATAATCATAGGATTAATAAGATAGGATAGTATTAATCCAGATAGACTAACACATATTATACTCATTGATTTGATCAAGTAGTGGATCTCACAAACTTTAAGCATGAGAAGTTTAGAGTTAACATGTAGATGCTTACTAAGAGTTGTAAGTATATTGGATGACTCGTTATGAGATTATCGTATGGATAATCTATAAAATGTCAATGATTAATCTCATCATAACAATTATGCAAATATCCTTAGAATTGAGGTACTCAAAGATATCTTAGATACTGATCCTATGCTTTGACATCATTCCTTGTTGCCTTAAGACGAGGTCGCTTGATGATTGGGTACAGTTATTGGTATTCGAAGGTAATTAAGTAACTAATAAAAGATTCATCACTCTTGATAGAAGGAGATGATACCCACGGCCTCTTGTCGGGGTCATTACTGAAGAGTCTCTGGTCAGAGCAGTTATGTGTCATGAAGAGAGTCTTCAATGACACATAGAGTAAAGAGATCCTAGGACAAGAACTAATATCACTTAGATTAAATATGACGTAGTCAATCTAGTGGGAGTTGACATATAGCTCATACTTCGAACCAAGTAGGATATAATATGGTGAAAGGACGAATTGTACGGTAATTGTTTATAGAAAGGTTCGTAAGTCGAATAATTAACTATCGAAGAGTTCGTGTGTTAATGCACTTATATTCCAATAAATTGACATCATGAAATCCTTCATGATTTGCTTGAATTAAAAGTTAATTCAAGTACTCAAAATAACTAGAAACCTAATAGTCACATGCATAAAAGATTGGATGAGAAACAAAGTGTATATGGTTATTTTTAAGTAGGCCACCCGAAGGCTCGGCTATCAATTAAGTAGCCACAATCATGACTGAAAGCTCAACAGATGTATATAGTTCTTCATTTATATACACAAGAGCTAACCAGTCAAAAAACACACTCATTGAGAAGATAAGGGGTCCAGAAGAGTTCTGGGGTTAGAGAGAAGTGATCTTGAGGTTTGTTCATGAAATTTATGCAATTGTTGTATAATTTAATTACATGCAACTCATTCTTGATCTAACTCTCCATTAGAGCATCTATTTGAACTCATCTAGTTTGGTGCTCTAACCACCCTTACGCATTATTTTTATCTTTATCTTTGCCTGTTCTTGAGTCATCAAGGAAGGGTTTGGTGTTTACAACAACCCAAACAAGGAGAAGAATCAAGAAAGGAGGAGAATCAAAAGGTACGTGTACTGTTATATTTATGTTCAAATAATCTGTTTATGCATGCATTTGAGATTCTGGCTTTTTTTTATGTCATGGGGATCGGAATTTAGATTTCGTCACTTCCGTTGCTTTGTTGTGCATGTGATGCATGAATCCATATATCCCCCTTACTGAAACCATTTCAATTGTTAATTTAAGTAGATTTATCCAGCAAACACTTTAATAAAACTATTGATTGAAGATATTGAAAAAAGAATTTTGAAATAAGCATATAAGGAAAAATATGAACTTGATGAGGAAGAAATAATGTCATATGATAAAGATTAATAGAATCTTTGTTGTAAGGTCTTCAAATAATATAGAAACTAATAAGTGAATTTTAATACAAAAGGCCTTTATTTATAAATTTATAACAATACATTGGTTGGGTATTTACATTTTAATTAAGATTAGAAAAATAAGACAAGAAGATGTGATGATTCTGTGTAAGAACCAAGAGTGAATTCTTGATTGGAGGATACAAAAGAACTAACTTGACTGGATTTTCCTATTAAAAGACTTGTAGGTTCTTTAACATATTGAAGGTTTTTTTTTTCTTTTGATATTTGGACCACACTAAACTTAAACCGTATAAATGAAGGGTATATAATTGAATTATAAAGCTGTGACTTCTGAAATATTTGTTCCTCTTATTTATCATTTGTAATTTATTTCTGGTAATTCACTAAGATGAGGCCTGGCATGAAGTATATATATGAACTTTGAGCATGGTCTTGTGCAAACTGAAGTGATATCTGTATCGATAAGTAAAATTGATATTTTCTCAAAAAAATGTGAAAAAGAGAACTTTTTAAAAGTAAGATTAGGAATTCAGCAGGGACTGGGAGACTCTTATAACTCTTGTTTGGTTTGCATGTCCTAGGATTATTTAATCTTCCTTTTGGACTGTAGCTGTATGTTACCTTGAAGGATAATAGTGATACAACTACTTTCCTTCCAAACTCTCCAAGTCTTAACAAAATGAAGAAGCTTGGATGGACATTGTGATGTTGCTTCTTTGAAGCGTTGTTAAATCTTGAAAGGTGTATAGTATACGTATACCTTTCGATCTATATATGTGTGTGTGTGTGTATGAAACTAAATATCAGTGCATGGCTGTGCAGATGATTTTAATACCCGACTGGAGAACCATGCATGTGAACAGCCCCATAATAAATGACGTCTGTTATTACTGTCTCTTACGATCAATTACTTGTTTACTCAGCTTTTTTTGCATTATACTCCTTCCTTCCTAAAAGTAATGGCTGCAGAAGCACGTATACACACAAAGAGTCGTGCCATATACAGGCAGCTCGTGGTCCGTATCCTCCGTGGTAAGAAAAGAAAACTCGGTTCAAAAATTTTACATATTGCTGTTAATCTGAACTTGCCACCTTTTATTTACTCTTCATTTTCTTTATTCCTTTTGCATAAGAGAACATAAGGACTCCACGAAGGTTTCACTTTTAAAAGAAAAAGAGAACTCTCAGTATTCTCAAGCTATCAATACATTACAAGCTTATTTGCATTCTTGAGGGTTTTGAACTCAGAACATATACACATTAAGAGTAGGGTAGAACAAGGTAGTTTTAAGCAAAAGAAGAACAATAGAATAGTTAATAAAGCTTCGTTGTTATTTTATTTCTCAACTTGGCAAGCAACATTTCTCGACACATTTGCTGAAAAATATTGTTGGAAACCTGTTAAGCAAATGTATCAAAAACGGTAATAACATGATTTAAAGGGACCATACTTGATAGGTGTGGACGTATTACAGATTCCATTGTCATATATTTCACATTATCATTCGCAATCGATATGCATTAGTGGTTAATCCCATTTTTTTCATTGCAACAGTAACATCGATCTAAACCCAAGAATTAAAACTAAAAATGTCTAAGATACAAACTTGATCAGCTTACTTATCCACACTAATGTATGGTGATAGTATGCTTTCTTATAAACTAATGCAAGAGAAGTATATAGTGTATCTTACTTGTATCAGAAAATCCACTCACGAGAAGCAATTCCGAGAGATTCTGGAATCTTTTACCAAGTGGTGAGGTATGAAGATGGGGTTTGAAACAATCCTTTTGCGTAGTACCATCTCACGGAATTAACATGCAAAATCTAACGATGAGACTCTTCAAGAGTTGACGTTGTACTTGTTATGGTGGTCATCATTACTGCTTTGAAAATGGACAGGCCCCGGGTTCAGATTGAACGGAAAGGTTTTCACAGATGATGAGCTCATTGCATGAGACCCTGATATTCTATGTTGTGAGGGACTTGAACCTAGTAACTGAAAATGGTTGATTTCTCTCGAGTTCCCAATGGTAGGATTCCCATAAGGATTAAAGGGTGAAAAAAGCGTTGACATAGTTGCGGGTGGACAGAAAAGTAATTGAGAACCAGCCGACAGAGGGAGTGATGATGGAAATGGAACAGTATTGCTATTCAGGGAATTTTCAGAATGGGATACAACTCCGTGGGTTCCAAATTGAGGGAAAGATAAATTGGAAGCATCTACATGATGGTAGGAGTTAAAAGGCATGGAACTGTTTAGCAACGAAGGCAAAGAGGAGTGAACTGCTAGGGGAAAGAACCTTTGAGCTTGTCCAGTACTGCTACTGTAATTGCAAATCCCACCTTGATATTGAGGATCATTTGTTTCAATCCACTTTCCTTTCTGATCGGTAATGGACTCATCTTCCTTACTTTTTTCTCTCAGTGAAGCTTCAATGTTCCAGTACTTTGGTCTCTCCAACGTATTCTGTTCCTCTCTATCAGGACTATTATCAATCTTTATCCCTAAAGAATCCTTAGCGTATGAAGCATTTATGCCAAATAATGGAGGAATAGAAGATTGATCAGAAGCTCTTAACTGGTGCGGAACTAGCATCTGCTGATGGAGCTGACCAAATCCTTGCGGAAATTGCAGTGGTGGGAGCTTGTCGATATCGGTTTTTGTTGCATCAATTAGCCAATCTATGACCTTACTAGGCTGAGCGAGACCAAGCCTGTCTTGAAGATCATATAACTGAATTGCTGTTGGTACAGAAAGCCTGATTCTTCTGTCCCTCAATCCTCTTATGGTGCAAACCTTGCTGTGTCTGTCTTTTCCCCCACAAGAACGAGACGCACGTACAATTCTTGGATTTCTAAAGGCTGACCAATGTCTTGAAGTGGATGCCGCCTTGGAGTATTTGCTGCCATCATCCCCCTCTCTCTTTCCTTGAAAATCATTTTCTCTTGAATACATAATCATGTTGTCAACACTTCCATTGTTGAGCTGCAATGTAAAAGCTGTAACAGGATGATAAGATTTGATTAGTTTCTTCGTTCCTAAGTCTTCTAAATTTTCATTTTTGGAGTTTACTAGGTCAAACTGTTTGAGCAATCGCTTTTGCTTTTGGCAACTGCTTTCAAGATAAGGAAAAGAAACATTATTTTATGAACTCAATGTTGTACATCATATGCAACTAATCTGAAGATCGTGAAGCTGAATACAGACTCCCAGCTTCCAATAAATAGCAAATTGTAAAGAAATAATGAGAAAGCCAAGCAAATCGACAATCAGACAGTCAGATCTGAGCAAATAAGTTCCGTATCTGAATTTGAGCTTGACAACTTGCAAAGGACTTCTGATGCACTGGTTAAGTTGAAATTTAGGTTAACCTCAATCTAGGTTCGAACAGAAAGCAGATTTCTTTTGAAGAAACCTAGTTTGTGACTTGTAAAGCTTAAATTTGATGCAAAGAAGACGCAAATTTGTAGAGAATTCGACAAGCAAGTAGTAGGATTTAGAATTCTACTTTGGAAATGGTTAAAAACGTTTCCCTTCTATTAGAAGAAGATGCATCATGTGCGAATTTTAACTTACATAAAGCAGAACATTGAAGCTTCTTTTTTCTGTACTTCAGTGCTGGGCCTGGCCAAGAAGCAGCAAGAAGTCTAGCAGTTAGAACAGGCACAAAGCACTGCTGGAATCCTTGTCAAAAATGTAGTCTTTAGTTTATCTTTGTTCTATGAAGACTGCATCAGACTTATTGATAGTCAGTCAAAAAAAAACACAGTTCTTCAAAAGAAAGGTGCTGGAATTTATCTACTCAGCGTTATATGGAATAAAGAGAAAAAGACAAGGCAAACGCAAGACCATATGTTTCCCTGCGTATTATGACACGTCGAATTGGAATTTCATGGAATTGTTCATACCACATACTGAACAATCAACAGCTTAATAACTAAGCCTTGTTGGTCACCTGTGTAATTACCTTTCCGTGTGCCATGTTACATTAGGTAGATGGTTGATTTCCACGGGGACCATTCAACGTACATACTAGAAAAAGAGAACAAGACCTCATGCTTTATTCACATCGGATAGCTTTATAATGCATGCCTAGCATAAACCAAAATGTAATAAGTAGTACGTTATTGAACTCCAGTGTCCCATTATTGGATCTTCCCTCCTCCTCTTCAGATGATATGTGCACATTTATGATGCATAAAAGACTCTATAAGCTTTATTTGAGCATAAGAAATGGTTTGTCTACTGCAGTAGGGACTTACTAGTTTCTAATTAATTGGAATTCAATTAGATAAGTCACTGGCAAGTGGTCTTAAAAAGTTGTGGCTTGATCAGCTGAGTTAGAGGATAGATAACTTAGCTTCCTTGTAGATGAGGGACCAATATACATAGGCTCTTTAAAGCATCTATAGTCAGCAGAACGCAGGACCACTCTCCCACTTACGGCAGAGAGATCTTGCCCAGCAGAAGATGAACTTAACATCCCAGAAACAAAATCCCAATTAGTTAGGACATTGATTCGTGCTTCTGTGAGATTTGAAGGTCTTGATTCTTCTTTGTATAGTTCATACAGCCATAAGAAACAAATTTCATACTGATTTAGGAAATTTTAGCTTAAATGTGATTGGTAATAGTAGGGTTGCATTGTTTGATATAATCTATTTTCTTCATTTCTTTCTTTGCTTGATAGATCCTGCAGCAACACGAGTGCAACCATCGAAAGTGTAATATATACCAGATTGTTCTCTCCCTTTACTACTCATTAAGAGACCATGTTTTACAGAAACTACTCTTTACAGCCTTAAACCTTAGAGCTTAAGCTGTT
The DNA here is from genome assembly GCA_024520975.1 of Erythroxylum areolatum. NCBI lineage: Eukaryota > Viridiplantae > Streptophyta > Magnoliopsida > Malpighiales > Erythroxylaceae > Erythroxylum > Erythroxylum areolatum. Next base: position 25,739,923 of record JANIJH010000007.1, on the reverse strand, counting down.
AAGAAAAGAAATTAGATGAATCTGTGGGCAACTCATTACTTTTTCAAGAAAACCCGAAAATGACATCTGTCTTGCATTTCTTTTCCTGTTTTGACTTATATTCCGTTTGCCCTTTTGAAGCGTAACTAAATCAATCATTAGAAGTTCAAGGCTAACAAGGGTAAACTAACAAAAGGGATGCCAAACCTGTAAAATATCAGAGGGAACTTTTAAACAAGATGATGCTAAACCTGTAAAATATCTGAGGGAAGTTCTAAACAAGATGATGCTATACCTGAGACAGTCTGCTTTTCATCGTTCGGTTACCAACAGTCTAGTAAAATTGAATCATCACCAAAACTATTGACGTCCAATTGTATGGAATGATGTGCACAGTAGCATGCATCGGTCAAAAGCTGAACCCTATTTTCTATTCTACCTCTACTCCCTACTCGACCTCTATGAACTGGAGCCATAAACCCTATCCGTCTCAACTCTGAAGATTCTGACCCCTAGACCTCCCCCAACTATGAAGAACAACCCATCACATGTACAGATTAAAAAAAGAAAAAAGGACAGACCCAGACCATTTGCTGTTAAGCTAACAAGGAAGTATGTTTGTGTTCCTGTCTTCTTGAGTGCGCCTTTACCTGCTTCTTAAACATTGTCCACAGAATTTTGATTTCTTAACCTCAGAGACTGTTAGTTTGGTTTCTCACACTCTCTGGTGACTGTATTGCAGGAAACAAGGTTTCCAAAACAAACGAGGAGAATTTATTTGGCTCAATTTTTAGGGTTTGTTTATTCTTTAAAAGTATGCTTCTTGAGTTATCTCCGAGTCAGACTCTTACTGAACAAGCAGAAAACGGTGGCAATCACGAGAAAGGGTTTTTAACTGTTCTGATTCCCATCTTTGCAGAAAAATAAATGGTCCCTCAGATCCAAAGACATGCACTACTGTTCTTTGTTCAGGGCAGCAATTATATCTTCTTGTACTAGAGTGGGGTGAATGAAACTTGTTATCCTTCCAGCTAAAGGGGAGTTCATGTAGTTCATCCAGTTGACTTTAAACATGTACAACTGTTTCATATTATGCACTTGTCAATACGAAGAAACTGATTTAGTGTATATCAAAATACATGTCTATGAATCTGGACCGTCGCAGTGAAGAAAAATCTTAAAATCAAAAGCCATTTGTTGTTTTCAGCACACAGAAAAGGATAGATTGAAGAAGATAAAGAAATCAATACTTGGAACAAAAGTCATTCCTGTAAGGCTGTCTCCCAAAACAATAGAACAGATGTAAGGAATTGGAGAGTCAAAAGAGCAATTATAAGGAATTGTAGAGTCAAGTATAATCACATCATGTGGAATTAAAAACCCCTCAATATCACCAGCTGAGTAATTTAGTTAACAAGACTAATTTAAATGAACTCTTAAAAGAAATTAGTATGAGAGTCAAGTAAGATCTCTAATATGATAGGATTAATTGATTATGGCAAAACAAATGAAATTCATGAATAATATGATAAATAAGATATGAATATATAATTTAAAAAATTGAAATTAAATACAATATATAAGTAAAATAGATATATAACGCATTAATAATATATATTTTAAAATGTAAAATTTTATCATTTATTTTATATACTTTATATTTAATCTATTTATACATTTTATATATAATTATATAATTCATTTTAATTGTAAATACGCATTTACCTTTGGTTAGTTGAAGAATATTATCTATTTTATCCTCACATGTAACTAGAGCATCTTATATAATATATATCAAGAATAAAATTTTGATAAAATAATTTCTAAATAATTAACATTCTCATGCATAAAAAAAAGGTCCCTTAATACAAAAATTGGATGATATGTGTCATCACCTCGACTTAAGAAAAATTAGGGTAAAAGAAATGGGCATTCCTTAATTAATTTTTTTGAAAATTTGTATATTGTTTAGTATTATAAAACTCATGCTTTATGAAATAGAAACATATATTCCTTCTATTTTGTTAAAAATTTTAATAAAAGTGAAAGTCGTATTGCATATTAATTTTGTATAAAAATTACCCAAAAAACTAATAAAAGGAATGTCTATTTTATTTAATGAAATATAGAACTTTCTTCTAGAATATTGAATCATAAGAGTCTTTTAACATAAAGTGTCTTTTCCTTGGTAAACTTAAATTATATCAATTTTCGGAGAAGCTCAACCTTTAAAAAATTGAAACAAATAATACATTACATACATAATTTACTCATTTATTCTACTTTTGATAGTTACCAAGTAAGTTTTACAAGTATATGTGTGATCTTTTGTTTGCTTTACAACTCTCATATAATACTTCCTAAAAAGACCTCCAAACTTAATCTTTTCACTTCTCATTGTCCATTTTCTTTGGCTTTGCTTGTCTGCTTTATTTTTCCTCCAAATTTAGGTTAGAATTTATGTACTTATGTTTTGCTTCTATGTTCATTTTTGACTTTGTTTGTTTGCTTTATTTCTGTTTCTATTCTTTGCTTCTTGGAGTTGGTTTATTTTTATGATAGTCAACATCTAGTAGCTTAGCCTTTTACTTCTTCTAATAAAACATAGATAATACCACCTAATTTTAAGAAATTGTACAGTTGCTTTATAGGAATGTTACTTTGTTTACACAATAGTGAGAACAAGTTGCTTACCTAAAGATTTGCCTTAATAATATAATTTTTGCAATTTGTTAATCACTTTTGTGTTTTTTAGATACTCAATAATCTTAGAGGCTTTTAGAGACTTCTTGCGCTTGTCTTATTGGGTATTGGGGTAAAAGGGGTTACATTGACTTATGATGACAAAGCAAAGACTAGTACTTTGATGAGTCTTGGGTATAGGAAAAGAAAAAATGTTGACATATTGCAGATGAGTTCTTAGAACATCGAGACACTTACATGGAAGTCATTAGAATTAGTGGAAATTTTAGACAAATATAAGATTCATATAGTATACATCTAATTGACAAAATGGACAGAAGCTAAAGTGAAAGAGATCAATGGGTTCAAATTTTGGTATTCAAGGGATTCAAGGCATCAGAATGGGGTAAGTATCTTAATTATCAATGAACTCATACATCATGTTGTGAAGGTAAAAAGGACTAATGATAGGATTTTGTTTAAAGATTGTAGTGCAAGGTATTGTTTTCAATGTGATGTGTGCTTATGTACTCCAAGTAAGTTGGACAAACAACCTAAGTGCCAATTATAAGAAGAGCTAGATGAGATGATTCAACAGATTCTCCTTGAGGAGAAAGTTATTTTAGGATAAGTCTATAATGTTCATATAGAAGCAACCTTAGACAAATATCCATGCGCTCATAAATTTTTTGGGTATGGAGATAGGAATAATAATGAGACTGCTTTGTTAGACTTCACACTAGCATTTAAGTTGATGGTAGTCAACTCATTTTTTAAGAAAAACGAGCACTTAGTGACTTGTAAGATTTTAACCACAGACTCAAATTGACAACTTTCTTGTAAGTTGGAGAGATCGACCTAGTTTTAAGGATTATAAGGTGATACCTAATATTTGTCAACTTAGCTTAAAGTTACAGATCTTAGACTTAAGAGTTAGAGAAAGAAGAGAAGTACTCAGAAATGTACTAGAGTTAGGTGACAGAACCTGAAAGGGGATACAGTGGAACAAATTAAAGATAAAGTAATATATGGAGAAGAACGAAATTTGAAAGGAGATGTTAACCACAAGTGGGAGAGAGTAGCAACTCATTTAAGGAATACAAATAAAGAGATCTTGAGTGTTTCTAAAGAGTCTGTGAGTAGTAAAATGGAGTCTTGGTGCTAGAATGAAGTTGTACAATATAAGGTTAAGATTAAGAAGGTTACCTATAAAGTTTTCGTGGATAGCACCACAAAGGTAGAGTGGGTAGTTTATACAGAAAGTTACAAATTGGTAAAGAAAAATGCGAAAGAGATAGTCTCAAAAGGCATAAGTAGAACTTAAAAATTATATTGATATTTAGAAACTAAAAGTGAGAGATTTGGATCAAGTTAGTTGTATAAAAGATGAAGTAGGGCAAATGCTTGTGACAGAAAATAACATCAAGAGAAGATGACAGAAATACTTCTATAGCATTTTTGATAAAGACGTAAAGGATAACATCTCTTTAGGTGATCTTAATATATTCGAGAGGTATCATAACTTTATTTGTTACTGACAGATCACAAGCCAATTTTTTAATATGACCCTTGGGTCGGTAAAAATGTTCGATGAGTAAAGACTTAGTGTGTTAATTCATCTATACAAGAACAAAGGAGACATACAAAGCTGTAATATCTATAGAGGCATCAAACTACTTTGTCACTCCATAAAGTTATGGGAGAAGGTGATTGAGAAGAGAGCAAAAAAAAGTGCATCTATCTTGGAGAACTAGTTTAGTTTTATGCTAGGAAAATCTACAATAAAATTTATACATATCTTTAGAAGATTAATGAAACATTACAGGAAAAGATAGCGTAACCCATATATAGTTTTTATTGACTTAGACAAGGCTTATGACAGGGCATCTAAGGAAATAATATGAAGGTTTAGATGTTACGGAGTTCCAATGACTTATATACAGATTATTAGGAATATATACTGTTGAACCCCGATCTTTTAGTGAATTTTAAAAATATTAAATGTATGAAATGAGTATTTTTGTATATGTATTGTGTTATAGATGTTATTGTGCTTTAAGAAAATTGAT
>JANIJH010000007.1:25679905-25693198 GCA_024520975.1 Erythroxylum areolatum | reverse complement strand
TATAGACTTTTGTATCAGTTTCCTTTTTGGAATATTGTATTTAGACTGTAGGGAACTGATAGACTTGTCTATATTTCTGATTGATTTTATGAAATGAGAAAAGCTTTTGGTTTTTAAATTCAGTGATTTTTGTATTGTGGATTTTATTGTATTGATGCCATGTGGATTATAGAAATGATCGAAAGTAGTTGCACCCTTATTGTGGGATATGTGTCGGAATGACCCACGGGCGTCCCGGTGCGTACCCTGCGTTAAGTGGACGCTACAATATATATATAATGCACTGTATGTCTCATAATAGGTTTCATTCTTCTACCCTTTCTTGGGAGTCGATGGCTATTCATAGCTATTACCTTGACACTAAAGAAGAGTTCGACCCAATGCTTTATTTCCGGATCCTAATTCGACATTCAAAGTATATTGATTTTTCCCTATATATATATATATATAATATCCATTTATCTTTTTCATATGTCTGAATCTAAAGTGTACCTCTACATTAGTAAAAAATCTATCTAGATATGCTTCTAATTGACTATTGAATTTCATAGCTTAGTAATGATGATATGCATTTATTAATTTAATTTTGATATATGTCTTCATTTATTTTATATATAAATAGAGGGAAGTTCAAGTACTCATGATAATTTAGCATCTTTAACTTTAGGAAGATTCGACGATCCAACTTGGGCTCATACTAGATTGGTTTCTAATATGAAGAATCATAATATTTGTTTATGGTACAAGAAACATTTGAAAGGTGGTGGAATTACTAGATTAAAAAAACATTTAACTAAGATCAAAGTGATATAGAGTCTTGTAAAAAAGTTAGCGATGATGTGAAATGACAAATGAAAATTTTGCTTGATAACTGTTAAAATGAGAAAGACAAAAGGCAAAGACTAATCCATAAAATTGGTAGTGAAAATTCTTTTTGTGATTGTCAGGATGATAGTGGCAATGTTGAAGGTGATATTCCTACCTAATAAGAAGGGATTAATGTAACTGATGTAAGGATGAGAAAAAGATAAGTGCCTAACTTTTTTGCTTTGTGAATAACTCCTAAAGCTCAACCTTTAAGTCGCAATGCCTTACAATATAAAAAAACAACTTATCATATAGACATTGAAGTGCCTAGATGGTGGTATGATGTAAGTGTATCATTCAGTGCTACTCAGTCTTATTTTTACTAGCTTATGGTGGATGTGATTGCCTCTTACGGTCCGTAATATAAAACTCCTTCAATTGATGATTATAAAGGTAATCTTATGAGTAGCTCTGCATATGAAAAAAATATTTGGATGAAAAAGAATGACTTAGACAACTTATGGATGTTCAATCATGTATGATGGTTAGACAAATAGAAGATATGAGTCTATTATCAACTTTTTTATTTATTATACTGAGGGAATGATATTTTTGAAGTCCATTGATGCATTAAGACTTGTAAAAATGCTAATACTTTGTTGAAATATTTAAAGAAATTGTGAATGAAATTAGGCCTAAAAACATTATACAATGCATCACTGAAAATGATTCTACTTATAAAGCAGTTAGAAAAAGGTTATAAAGTATGTATAATTATTTTTATTGAAGTTCTTGTATTGCTCAATAGGAGATGTTAAAAACTTTCCTATCATTGTGAAATTGTGTAGAAAGCAAGAAAAGTTACTAAGTTCATATATATTCATCTATAGGTTTATAATTTAATGAGAAAGGGGTTTACTAATGATAGGAATTTGTGTCGTTATGTAATTACAAGATTTGTAACCAATTTCTTATCACTTCAATGTTTTGTTCAATTGAATAAGGAGCTAAGATAAATGTTTATAAGTGATATGTGGGTTGTATATTAGTATATCAGGTTTAATAATGGAATGAAGGTTTCTAGAATTATTCTTTAAATCATGAATTTTGATTCCAATGTTAGTTTTTTATCGGAGCTTGTGAGCATTTAGCAAGAGTATTTCATCTAGTTGATAATGATGAGAAGGCAACAGTGAGTTATTTTTATGATGTTATAAAGAGAGGGAATAAAGTAACCAAGGGCAATCTAAAAAATAGGTCTTCCTTGTATACACATTATCTTGTAGTCATCAATGAAAGGAAAGGTAACTTTTCTCTCTGTTATTTGCTATTGGGGCATTTTTAATCTTAGTGTCTATTTTAGACCAGGTTTTACAAAAAAAAGCTAAAGTTAATAAGAGAATGCTATTAATTATCATAATAATTATTTCTCATAAGATGATTTAAGAACTCCTTAGCTCACAAACGAAGGTATACAAAGATGCATTCGGTGATTTTGAGATGCTCGTTGCAATTTGTCAAAGAGACAAGCTTAATTTAGGTATGTATTTCTTCACTTTTATTACTTATTTGAAATTAACTATCACTTTATTTTGCTTGTAAGGTTACTTTTGTTGTCTTTCAAGTGCTTAGTAGGACCAGTTTAGAACTAACGTTTCAAAATTATAAAGGTTTCTAATTCGAATTTTGAGTCAATGTGTGAGTAGAACCAGGTGCTAGAGGAATTAGAACGTATTTGAAGTATATTGGAATATAAAACATTGAACGAATAGTCTTTTTTTTATACAACTTAAAGCTTCGAGAAATGTATATTATTTTTATTGTTAAGTTGAATACAATTTCTTGTAATTGAATTTTATTTCTTTAGTGAGACTCTTAATAGAATAAGTAGATTTATAAATCTAAGTTAACTTGATCATATCGATCTTTTAGCATATTGGGTTTTTAAGGAACCAAGATTCATAGATAAGAATGACTTGGAAGATAATCTTGAATGAGAAAGGATTAACACATCATTTGGTCCAATGAATTTGAATAATGATAATAATGATATTGCTCTTGATGAAGATTTTATACCAAATGAAAAATGTGATTAGTGCGATTTCAGCTAATATTCCATTGAATAAAGTTATAAGTTTTCTGTTCTTTTCTCTTATTTCACTTGTATTTGATGTATATATTAAATTCTATATATGCAATATAAAAATATAACTTTTTAAGTATAAGTGTTTTTGTTTTAGGTTCACTTCTACTTTATTATGTTCCTTGATATGAACTCTTATCGTCGTGTTTATGGATTCATGAACCTCTATTATTCTTACTATATAATGTTTTGATGAAGTTATTCTTTACAATGTAATGTAAATTATAACATTTTAGTTACTTTATATTATTCTTAATTTTATATATACGTAGTAATTAAATGATCTTTTTCTTATATTAATTGTGATTATTATTTAGATATGAGACATGTGAAAAGTAATATTAATAAAAATGAAGAAATTATTTTTCTTTAAAATCTATATTATTATGATTTTTAGGATAAGATTGAGGTAAAATTAAAAATTTTGTACTACATACAATATGTCAATTGATTATTTTGCAATTTTATAAAATTTATAGAATATTTTATAATTTTAAAAAAATATTCGAAATAGTACTCGGTATTAATCAATATCAGCGCTGTACCGTATTAAAATCAAAACTATACAATATTATAATATTGCTTACAAGTATATGTACGCAAATACTTTGGCCACAGTTAAGCTTACCAAAGCTGTCACGTCTAAGATTCTTTATACTATAGATAATGCCAATTTAAACCAAGTTTCTGTTAATGTAGTTAAAAAACATTATTTATATTATTATGTATTATCTAATGTCAATACTTCTTATTAATAATTAATTAATTAATGTCACTGCACTACGCAGTCTACATTATAACATTTACGTTCTCTGACTTTCTCCCTCTCTCTCTCTCGCTGTCAGGATTTTGGTCTGTCCTGTGTTCTCTTAATTCTCGCGCGCTTATGCTCCCTTCTCTTGCAGATCTCTCTGTTCAGCTCTACCTCTACGCGTAAATCACACACCAATCAGGTTTTTTTTTTCCCCAATTATTCATGAGACTTTCAACGTTCGTTTCTACTTTATTTATTGGCTTTTGCTTTTTGTCCGTTTCTTTTGATCTGCTATTCTGTTTGTACTCTGCTGTCTGACTGATCCCTCCAGCTATACCATGTTTGAGGTCAATTCCTTCCTTGATTTTGCACCTTGGGTTCATTTCAGGCCATGGTTCTTATGGGGTTTTCCTGTTGTGTCTGGTAGACTCCGGGTTTTGCCTTGAATAAATCTGTAGCTAAATATCTGAACTTTCTCTTTTTATTTGTTTCTTTCTATTGGTTTGTAGTGCACTTTGATTCTTGGTCTGTCTCGCTTTGTAATTAGCTCCCTATTGCTCATTTGTTGGCCTTTTTGAACTGCAATTCTTTTCTTTTTTCTTTTTGGTTCATGTTGAGATTTCATTTGGAAAAAGTTTTAATCTATCATCATCTTGCTTTATGCTTTGTTTTACATAGAATGCGATGTGTTTCTCGATCTAAGCTTCTTACGTTGTAAGTTTGTGTAGTTTTGATTCTTGTTGGCGTGGAGTCCACAGTTAGTCGATTAGCTGTCAAAAGCTTTTCATTGAATATTTCTCAAAGTCAAATATTATTATTTCTGCGACTGCTGCTTCTTCTTCTTTAGGAATGGTGGGCGTAGACACTGGACAGAATACGCATTTGTACTAGAATATTATAATCTTTTCGGGATAATCATTTTTGGTCCTCCTGCTCATGCCAGTTTCCTTTTGTTCCTTCTTTACTTTTGGATTAATTACATCAAATCCCCTTGCAGTTTCAGTATTTTTCAAAAGTATTCTTTTAATTTGAATTTAAAAATCAGTTATTTGATAATTAGTTACATAAAAACATTTTATTCAACATTTTGTTATACTGATACAATTAATCTTCTCACACTTTTACAAAATCTCATAGTAAAACACTGGGAAAAAGAATTCATTTGTGTTATGCACGTGGCAAAAAATGTATGTAATTTATTCATGTAGCTTAATCAATTCATTAAATGCACAGCATAGTCTTGTTGGCATATCTTAATGATGTCTGTTTATATTATTCCTTTACTGACATCGGATTTTAATGGTAGATGGCAATGCAGGAAACTTCTCCTGCTCCTGCTCCAGCTCCAGCTCCGGCTCTGGCTCCGGCTCCTCCCCCTGCTCCTAGTGCTGAAGTTGTTGGAAATGCCTTTGTGCAGCAGTATTACCATATTCTTCACTTTTCTCCGGGATTGGTGCATAGGTTTTATCAGGATTCAAGCCTACTCAGCCGACCAGATGCAGGAGGTCTTATGGGAACTGTGACTACCATGCAAGTAAGTTATTAGAATATTTTGAATGGTAGACACATAAATTCACCTTAAAATCATGAGATATGGCACTTTTATTCATCCACAAAGTACCTTATAGTATTCAAAGCGTAAATCATGTAATTATTTATTAGTTGGAATGCTTTGGAGACAGTCTATGGTCATTTGGTGTGAGTGGATGCGAACATTTTAATTTAATAGGGAGGAAAATGGCACGGTAGGCTTGCTCAGTTGTTATCAAAAATTTCAACATGAATTTTTTTCTAGTTGTCACCATCCCTTTTATGGAAGGAAATAAATTATTCTGTGACTTGATGTCTTTGCTATCATTCTGTGGGATTTGGTTATCTCTATTACATTGGAATGGATCCATTGGCATAAGTATTTTTTAATCTTTAGGCAATATTGTGTGCCACACTTAGGCAATATTGCTTTGAGCTCCATAGCAATGGCACAACAGCATCGGTAATGACAGTGCTTGTAAACGAAGAAATCAGCTGGCTGATGTTTAAAGAAACTAATACTTCATGTATATTTTTCAGGGACAATAGTTTTTTAAGGTATTGAGGATCGATATAGGTTAACTTGCATTCTTGTTGTGATGTTATGTTGCTTTAGATGTCTTGTGGCAGTTTGTTAGTCATTATAAATTTGGATTGAGAGTTTGGAATGACAGTTGTACATGGATGTAGGTTGCCATTTTCTTTTTTCATTATTTTTCACCTTGGAGCAGGCAATCAATGACAAGATTATTTCGTTGAATTATGGAGACTACACTGCTGAGATAAAAACTGCAGATGCTCAAGAGTCTTTTGGGCAAGGGGTGATTGTGCTTGTAACTGGGTGCTTGATTGGAAGGGACAATGTCAGAAAGAAATTCTCGCAAACCTTCTTTCTTGCTCGGCAAGACAGAGGCTACTTTGTGTTAAATGATGTGTTTAGGTTTGTTGAGGATACTGAATCATTGCCAAACAATTCTGCCATGGTTAATAGAATCCATGAGACAACTGCTCCTCCCACTTCCTTTCCACCAGAAGAAGGTTGATGCCATTTTTTGCTTCTCTCCATCCATTTGTTCTCTTGTTTTATATTTCACTGGAACATGCAGAGTTTTTAATTACTCTGAACATTCTGTCCAGAGCCCGGTCAGAGTTCAGATCACGCTATAGTAGATCATCCTGCTTCCTTGGAGGAGGAAGATCTTGATAATGGTGCTGAAGTTTGTGATCCTTCTGATAAGGAAGAAGAATCAGTTACTGAAGAAGATGTCATTGAACCCCCAGTTGATTTAGCCCAGAATGTAGTTGGTAGTAGTGATGATGCAGTGCCGGCAGCCCTAGAGGATGCTCCAAAAAAATCCTATGCTTCAATCGTACATTAATGCTCTTCAACCCAATGTCCTTCTTACTCTTTACTTGTTTTTGGGTATTGCTTGACCAGAGATTTGAACAGGTGAAAGTGATGAAAGGTAACAAACCATCTAATCCAGTGTATGTACCTACCAATAATGTGAGGCCATCATCCCCAAACTCTGAGCAGCAGTTACTCAACTCTGCAAAAACTGCTTCTGTTGCAAAGGCTTGGGCTCCGGCCAGTGGCATTGTAGCTGAAAGTGCAGACGTGTCTGAAGAAGGTGCATTCTCTTCACAAGTGATAAATTGTTGAACTTCCACTTGAATTTACATGTCCATGTTCACTTGTTGCCAACCTTGTTTCGAGTTTTGGATGTTGATCTAGTGATGCAAAACTGTTTTGCGGGCTATCCTTAAGTTTATAAGTTGGTTCCACTGTCCCCACCAAGGCTTAAATCTTAGTACCGGATGGTGCTGGAGAGTCTCTTTTATGGGATTGTGTTTGGGTGTTCTGTGGCAAGAGGTGGAGAGAATGTAATATAAAATGTTTTGACGTTTTTACCTATATTCTCTGTAAACTATGCTTGTTACAGCTGAAGGTCACTCCATATTTGTGCGCAATCTGCCTTATAATGCGACGACTGCACAACTTCATGAGACATTTAGAAGATTTGGACCAATTAAGCATGGGGGCATCCAAGTCAGAAGTCGTAAGGTCTGGTATGCATATCATTATGCTTTTTACTTTATCGAAGCATTTATTTGATGTTTATATTAATCTCCCATTGTCTACAGCAAGGATTCTGTTTTGGGTTTGTTGAATTCGAAACATTGAGTTCTATGCTTAGTGCACTTGAGGTACTCTTCAATACTTTTGTATTACACTTATTAAAGCTTGTTCTCCTTGTCTTTTTTCATTTCATTATTCTATCTGCTTCTACTTAACGGTCTCTTGATTTATCAAGCAGTTGTCTTAGTGGAGTTCTGCATTATTGTTTGAAAATACAATCTTGTTCCTGTATATATGGGAAAATGAAAATTTCACATTAAATTTACTATACTGCATCTGTTTTAACTATAGATGCATAAGATATTATTTAAGAGTCTAAGTCTCAAGATTGGAAATTAATGAGAGAAAAAAGAGATGGCAATCATATGATTACTAAATTTTTTCCCATTTAAGATCAACATGAAAGGTTTAATGTTGGTCTACCGGAAACAGTCTCTCTACTATGTAGGGGTAAGGTTGCGTATTATCAGATCTCCCCAGACCCCGCTTCAATGCGGGACTTCAGACTGGATGTGATGATGATGATGAAAGGTTTAATCCTGCGTATATATTTACCTAAAACTGAAGCATATTTACCTTCTTCGAAGTTTTCATGTGGACCCTAAAAGGAAACTCCTAAACCAATATGGCTGAAAATTTATATGAGATATAGGTAGATTTATTGAATCATTGTTTATTAACCTATTTAGTTTGTTCTTCCAAAGCAGTGTGTGTTAGAACTTTTAAATTTTGGAACTTGATTTCAGGATTTCAAATGCTATTATTTTCTGTTTCTTTTAGAAATTGAAACAAAAAATTCATATTAACAATTAAACATTTCTTAGCATTTAATAAGTTCTTAGCTATGGATGAGATGGTTCCTAATAAGTTGGAGCAAACCCATGTAGATTTAGTATTGTCATGTTATGTCTCCTATATAATCCTATATTTGAAGATTTTGAAATCTTAGTATGAGCATGTATTGCCCCATTATTATGAATAGATTGGCTGAAACTTAATTAGAAATAAGTCATTCAGTTGTCTATTTTTCTCTTGAACATAGTTGATGAAATAACTCAGGAAAATCATCTTCACTAGCAGGCAGAGGCAGTTTAATTATGTAATAACACTGCAATAGGCTAGCTACTTGAAGTGCTGTTATCTCCCCGTTTCTCTCGTGCATCCAATATCATTATGCTTTGTTCTTTTCCCCACCGATGCTCATTCCTTTTATTTGGAGAGCAGTATTAGATTTTGGACATGCATTGTGTGTGAACTTAGTTAGAGACTTCTTATGTGAAGTACTAGCATGGTTATGTGAAAACTAAATTCCAGGCCTCGCCAATCAGCATCGGGGATCATGTAGCTGTTGTTGAGGAAAAGAGAACTAATACCCGAGGTGCGTCAAATTTATTCTTTAGTAACTTGATCAATTCAAATTGTTGTGTTTGAGGGCATAGCTAGTCCAATATTATGCGTCCAATATAACAGAAAGTCAGAATACTGCTGGTTTTTGCAGTTAGCGGCAGTGGCAGAGGAAGGTATCCTTCAGGAAGAAGCAGGTTTCGAAGTGATAGTTTCAAGAGTCGTGGAATCTCAGGCAGTGGTAGAGGATATGGTAAGAATGAATTCAGAAATCAAGCCGAGTTTTCAGGGCAAGCCAGGGGTTCAGGTGGCCGTGATGGAGGCGGAGAAGATCATCTATGGAGTAATCAAAACGGAAGCAAAAGGGGAGGGCGTCAAGGTGGGGCAAAAGGTAGTTATGTCCCTGCTTGACCATAGGCAACCAAAATTGCACAGATGATTTTTGACAGTAGAAATGAGGGTACCAAGGCATTAGAGATTCTTGCTCATATTTAAGTTGCAATTACTCAACAAAAATCCCAGTCTTTTTCTTTTTTTTTTTCCTTTTTGGTTATGTCCATTTGAGCTTCCCATAAATTACGTGACCAATGTTTTTTTTTTTTTAGCATAATCATGTAACTATTCATGGAAGTTGTATAATTTTTCAAGATACCTCTTTCACACACACACTCCAGAATTAGAGTAACTCATAGATTGCCTTGGAAGAAATTAAATTGAAGGGGCTAAGTTTGGTTCGAAGAAAACAGAAGTGACAGATATCATGGAAGATAAGGGAAGGTAAATCATGACTAGGGACGTGTCGCGTGACGAGATAAGATGATCAAACTTGGTAGAATGAATGTGCTCCATATTCCCATGCAATATCTGCAAGTTGGATACAAAGTTTGATGCAGAAGAAGCTGGTGAAGCTGACCCAAAGTAGAGAAGCCACAGTGCAGAGCAATCTGCCAGGGATAACCAAGTAAACATAGAAGGATCCAAAGAGAGCCCCAGGAGCTCCAGGGTAGGACAACCCACTCCGTTTCCTTTGACAGGAGGCTTAGATTCTCTGTACTTTGAGACAGACAGTTCAAAAATCTCTGGTGCTGATAGGATGCCAGCTTCCTCAACTTCGGGTGGTAACTTCAACTGCTCCAACCTCGCTAGTAGCTTCATTGGAACTGCGATTTTGGACCCTGCTCCCCAACAGGAAAGACACTCGAGTTCTGCAGTTATGAAGCACATTAAAACCATTGCGTTTCTGACATTAAATCCAAAAATCTAACTTCATTGGTGACTCGTAAGTATTTCAGAACAACTTATGACTCACCAATATGTCCCCATTTTGGCGTCAGATCACCTGTGCCACTGACGCTGTACCTACTCTGTGTCATTTTAAAAACGTCGACGTTTTAACTCGTTTTAATTAAACTAAACGTCAATGCTTTAGCTTATTTTGCTTGAGCCAAGTCGATTCTTTGTCTTTCTTTTATTTTGCTTCCTGCCTCAACTCTTTCGTTCTCCTATTAAATCATAGAACATCTTCGTCCTAGACCGAGCTTTAGGATTCTTAAAGGCTGAGGCATGCTCTGCGACTCTCTCGCTTTCGTTGGTTTTAATTAAACGCATACTTTCTTGTACGCTTGCTCTATTTCTCTGATCATTTTGGGTGCTTCTTTCCGCACAAAAACATAGAGATAGTGATTGTGTAAGTACCACCTAGAAAAAGAGTTTTAGAGGTAGAGAAAGACGAGAACTCCCCAATCTGGTTTATTATTTTAAAATGATATTATTAATTAATATATTATTTTAATTAATTAATTAAAATATTATTATTTATTAATTAATACATTATAATTAATTAAAATGTAATTCATTCATTAATTAAAATATTACAATTAATTAATTAATTACATTTTAATTAATTAAAATATAACTAATTAAAATATAATTTATTTATTTATTAAAATATAATTAATTACACTATAATTAATTAAAAATATTATTATTAATTAATTAATACATTATAATTAAAAATAAATAAATAAATAATCAGTTACGATATAATTAATTAATTAATTAAAATATAATAAATTTTTATTTTTTAATTTTTTTACAAATCAATTACTGTCAATGATAATGGTAATCATTCTTTCCTCTTAACCACCCATCATAATTATAATAATAATATCCATTATCAATACTCCCTGTATTCTTTCTCATTTTTTTACCATTTTTCAATACGAACCAACCGCTCCTTAGAATTCAAAACACGAAATTATTTCCAATCCATAAGCAGTTGGAAGCAATCTTGGAATGCTAATCACTTAGCAACCATGTTTTTGAGATCAAAAGCAGTCTGAAGCAGTTTTAGGACTTAAAACTAAGTCAAAGGGAGTAGTTGGCTAAGCCCGTTAGAGATCAAAATCTATTGAAGATTTCATATTACTTTTTTCATTTTAGTAAATAAAAATTACCATTTTATTTTTGTGAAGGAAAAATAATGATTTATGTTGTAACTTTTATAATTATGATAAGGATAAATGAACTATTGGAAACAAAAAGGCTCACAGAGAAAATAAAATATGCAAGGAATAGACGAAGAACAAAAGAATTTATTGGCCCTATTTGGCAATCAGCTGATTACATTTAGCTGATAGCTGATTCTATTAGCTGCTAATTGATAGCTGATTATATCAGCTGATTTAACTAGAGGATTGCATTAGCTGTTTGTTAAAGATGTTTGGTAAAATTAACTGATTAGTATTAATTGCTTATGTATAAATTGACTTACGAAGACACGACTTTAAAAAATGTTATATACTTATTAATTAATTTGCAATTGGATTCACTATTAAGTTATCATAATTGTTACAATTATACTATTCCAATAAAAAAATTATATAAATATTTTTATTATTGATATTTTTAAATACTTACTAACATTAAAATTATTTGATCTCTTAATTTAAATTGAGTAATGTAATTAACTTGTGAATATTATTAAAAAATTATATAAAATTTTATTATAATATCCTTTTTATTTAACTGAAGAATTATTAAATAATTACATAATATTATAAAAATAAAATTTTAAATTGAGTTCAAGTTGACCAAAATTTGGGTAAAAATAATATTTAATATATTAATACTTTTTAATATTTTCAAAAGAAAAAATAATATTTAAAGCTCAAATTGATCAAATTTTTGGTAAAAATTGAGTTCAAGAAGGTCGTCTAAAAGAATTTATTAATTAAAATGATGTTATTTTGTTAAATTTTAATACAATGATATTACGTAATTTAAAACATGTGTTATATTTTAATAAAATAATGTCATTTTATTTGAAATATAAGTCAAAAAGAAGAACTTATGCCCTAGCTCGGCTAGACTCAATTAACCATAACAAGTATCGTATGCTTGCAAATATTGCAGTGGCCATTGAAGCAAGTGAAAAAGTGTTTAAGAAGCATTTAATCTCGTTATATTATCCATCAATGCCTTATCATCCACATCTCTCCATGCAACAAGAAGCAAACTCATTTCCTGTAATGTGGCAATACATGCTCGATAAAGTTAATACAAGGCCACACACAGAGGAAAGGAAGGCTACAATAGTTCCAAGCTTTAAGCTATTGGTACCTGATTAGAGCCCATATCACAAGAACCATAATGACAATGGCAATGACCAATAACATTGGGCAAAAGCAACCACCTTTGGTTCGTTTATTCAGGAAAGCCAACTTCCTTTGCACCATCTGTTGAAAAGACAATAGACAAATACATGATTAGATTATATAACCATTTTTCCATAGAACTTCTAAAAAAGACAAGAAAGCATGTCTGTAGGGTTTTATACATATGGATTTAAGCTAACCTGTAGACGGGTGTTTGTTTCATCTACCCGCTCATCCAAATCATCCTGCAAGTGCAATGTTTAGGAGAAACAGAAATAAAGTTAAGCTGCAATTAGTTCTGCCAAAAACTGCTCAGACAGACAAGAAGATTATACAAACTGAAAATAGTAAAACAATTACCAGTACCCACCAGAAGCTTAGTGTGAAGGCCTAGCTCCTCATTAATGACCAAAGCAATGTGTTTCGTACTAGTCACCCTCTCCTCCAGCTTTACCAGATCAACATCTTGTTCTGCTCAATATGCAACAAATCTGAATCATAAACTCACAAATCTTGAAATTAAACTCGCTACAAGTAAGAGAATGCCAATTGCCAAATGTATAACGTCCTATTACCTTTCATAATCTGTCTCTGAAAGCCAACAAGACCTTGGTTATTGATAGAGCTAGGAGGCCATTAGTTTATAGTAGGCGTAAGAAGAAGTTGGCGAATTCTAGCAACACGTGAAGTTAGTTACAATTTAGTGACAGGTGTCATTTAATAATTGGCGTAGGATGGGATATATACGGAGGGGAATATTTTGTATAGGGTATGCGTGAATTTCTGGACTGTGAGTGTGTTTGGGAGGTACAGCCCCTCATATAGGCTGATTCTTGTTTCTATGTATTGGCTTATTCTATCGAATATCAAAATACCATACTGAATCGGTGAGATTGTTTGAATCCATCTGATTCATTTA
>JANIJH010000007.1:25651594-25679805 GCA_024520975.1 Erythroxylum areolatum | reverse complement strand
TGCGCACTCGATGGTTTTCAAAAAGACAAATGTATTACCGAGTTTTTAAACTGTTTTAACTGCTCTAGCATACCACCTTCGTGAGACACGGGCTCGGATATCACTCACGATATCGAGTTCGGGTCTTACGGAAGCGGGATGCTACACAGGGCCCTCTTGAAGAGTCACCATTCTTCCTTTAACTAGCATCCTCACGGTCAGGTTTTGATAATCAAAAACAGTGTATCTCACTAAAAAACAACCATTTTAGCTTTATAATAATATCAGAACTTTTAAGATCAAATGGTATAAAATCCTTAACCACCATTACCTTTTGAAATTTTAATGTGACCCCTTTGTGGATCCCTTTCCCCAGTAATAGTGCTCCCGTAGCAAAAGCTACATCATAGTTAGCTATTCCAGTGACAAGAATGCTCAAGTTGAGCTCCAAATTATCACTGATGAAATTGTGTGTTGTGCCCTGATTGCTAAGGATAATCACATCTATTCCTTTCAGTTTGCCCTTAAGCTTCATTGAGTGAGGACCAATAACTGAGTTTAGCATTAGCTAGACTTCACCCACTTAGAGCAGTTTCTCTACCTTTACTTCTCCCATACCTCTTGGATCCTTATCACAAATGACCAAGACACTCAACTCTCGAAGACATACTTCAGTTGCCTCCAATTTCTCAGCCTCAGTCAACTTAGTTACCATAAAATACCTTTCAACTTGAAAAGCCCTTTACCATCGAAAGTTGGCATCTCCAGCTTCTTATCGTATCGATTTTAGCACATGGGCATATGGGTTGTTGTTGTCCCTTTTGTTAATTGATTCTCGGACTCACTATTGGCGATGCAACACTAGCTCCACTCGTCTCTGCTACATTCTTTTCTACAGACATATAACTTTTACTAAGAACACTTAATACTTCCTCTATCTATGGAGTATTATAAGTGACTTATAAGACACAAATGCTCCAACAGAAAACAAAGCCTTCATCCTATAATGATGCATGCAAGCCAATGGGTCCTTGTTATGTAGATAGAAGGCTTAGCATAAACATAATAATATTTAATATCGGCTTATTTTATTATAATTATATTATTTATTATTTTTGATAACTATTAATAATATATTTAGTAGTTTAATGTAATATTAAATTAAGTCTTTCATTTGAAATTTTATTTATTGATGCAATGTTGTTAAAAATAACATGATGCATATCTTATTTTCATTTATTCTCGTTGGTATTTAAAATAATAAATAAAATTATAAAATTGCTTATTATTTTATGGATTTTTGGTATTTACATCTCATTATTTAAATAAAAAATATGAATAATTTTTTTGTATGAAATGATAACTTATTTTATTAAAAATAACAATATATTAATTTATCATATTTTATCAATAATTAATAATAGATTAAGTTTGTCATTAAAATTTTATTACATTACGTAATCATATTAATAATGAGATGATAAACTTTTTAACTTTTCAACTTATTTTTAAATTAATATTACATATTAAATATTATTATATTTTAATGTAAGTAATAATGTTTAAATATGATAAATCAATCTATTTGGATCATTCTACTCATATGATTTTTTTTTTCAAATATAATATAATGTGGTTATTCGTTATCAAAATAACAACCGTTCGACTAATTAAAACGATATCATTTTAATTTATAAGTTTTTAAACCGTTAAATTAAAATGATGTCGTTTACATTAGTTATACTAAATTAATGTCGTTTTAAAAAAGAATTATGGATCGATCAAACTTTTTGTATCAAGTTTCAGATTGAATTTTTAAATTTGAGCTTAATTTAAAACCCGATTAAATCAACAAATCTTTGACTTCTAATCAGGATAGATCAAGCTACAATTATCAATGATAGTATTATATTTCCTAAAAATACTAAATCAACAAAAAAGAATAGTAAAAATTAAGGGACGGGCTAATTCTCAAATTTTTATAAAATATAAGGACTTCCTATAATATTTTGAAGACATGAAATTTGAGTTAGATTAGCAAAATTAAAAGAGAAGATGCATATTCTCCAGGAATGTGGATACCATTTCGTACTGGCCAGATTAACAAACTTAAAAGAGAAGGCGTATTTTATCCAAGAATGTGGATACCGTTTCATACTGGCCAATACATACAGTACCAGACCAAAATTGGTATGAAACAAATGGTTGGTTGTATTGGATTTAAATACTGGTTTGTACTGACCCATTTTGGATAGTATCGGTCAGTACCGAAAATTTTAAAAAATAAGATAACATTTTTGCAAAATTTTTAAAATCTCGCTCGCTCCCTCTTCTCTTTCCTCCCATTTTTTCAATAATTTTTAATTAATTATTTTATTTACTTCAACTTTTCTAATTACAGTAAATTTTTAATTTTTGTTTTTAAAATAATAATAAATATTTGTATTACTAATAATTATTATACATTAAATAAAACTTAAAAATAAATTATTTTTATTTAAATTTATTTTAATATTTTATATAATATTTATTAATAAAAATATTTTATAAATTATTATTTATAAACTAATATTTATTTTATATATTTTAATTATTAAATAAAAATTTATTTGAAATTTATATATTTTAAAAATATATTTTAAATTTAATTATATTTATTAATAATTATTAAATTAATTTTATAAATTAAATTAAAATTATGATTATTATTTGTTATTACGATTTTTAGAGACGTAGTTAAAAATATACAATAAGGCAATTGACTTTTTAGTAATTTTTAAAAAATTTAAAAATTATTTCATAAATTTAAAAAATTACCCAAACATTGGATATTAACTTTTCATAAAACATAAGAATTTTATAAAAAAAATCTTTAAAAGTAAATTAAAATGTAATAGGTGTGAGAATACTGGAGGAGCCCAAATAACAAGAACATCAGACCAAGCTTTCAAGAAAGCACAATTTCAAGAAGCCCAAATGTACATAACCGGGTTTTCTCTTCGTATAACAAAATCGCTAAACCCTAAAACCCTTCACTCCCAAATTAACTCTTGTTCTCTCCCTCTCGGTGCGTCAATGGCAGACACTACCATTGCTCTTGAGAAGCTTAAAGCTTTTTGGCACTCCCAAGTGCACGATGAAGAGAAATGGGCCCTCAATATGGTATCCTTCTCTCTCTTTCTCTGTAGCTACTAACAAAAATTTTTGGTTTGCCCTCGTCTTTTTGGTTAGTTGGGAAATTATTCGATGGATTTCTTAACTTGTTTGTTCTGTTACTTAATCACCAAAATTGTTGCGATAGATTTTATGGGTCCTGTTGGTTGTGGTAGAGATGTCTACTTATAATCTGACAATTCTGGTCTGATCATAGCCATGCGCGTTTTTGTTGTCCGAATAAACTGATGCTTACTTATAGAATTTCAAAAAAAAAAAATGATGGAAAAATGGAGAAGAGTGCGTTTGTTATTTCACATTAGAATATTGTTGGAATTGCTCAAAAATTGCTGAGGCTTTAATGGGAAAAGATGTGTCGATTCTTCAAATGTTCAACTCTCATTAAACATGTTTTAGTGATGTTTTTTTTAATGCATTGAGGTTGAGGTCTGAATACTAAGACCATTTCATTGAGGGTGGAGGCAACTATCATCCAAGCTATTGCTTGATGGTTTTAGTAATATATTTGTGCAATTAGGTATTAGAATGACCAACTTCATACATTTTTAAGTGTTGATGGTTTGAATAAATTAGTGTCATTCGTTTAGTTTTGGAAATAATGGTATCTTCAGTATATTCCTATTCATAAGTTTAAGCAAACATGTAAATCACGTATTTATCCAATCAAATAAACTACATAATTGAATCTTATTCTCAACGGAGCCTTACTACATTCGATGATATCCTTTATTACACAACGTTAGATTACTTCCTCCCAAACAATTTCATTCTTAATTGGGTAGACATCCTAAATACAAAAGTATATCATTGGGTACTCAAGAGTGTTTAGTTGGATATGTAAGATTCAGGTGTTAGTTGTACACGTTAATGCTTTGCATAGACTTCTAAGGTGCATATTATTGGGTTCTATAATAGCTTCTATCACTGTTCATACAAATCGGAATAGCGCATTGCAGACAAGGACATTCTTTTAACTCCACATATATGACTGTAAAGTGAACCTTCTAGTATTGTTGGGTTGGTTTCACCTAATATATTTGGGTACCTTTTCAGTTCAAGAGTTACCTTCTATTAGAATTTTTAATATGAGTAGAGTCTATAGCTCATTAACAAGAATTGGGCTTGGGTCAACCATTGTCAAAATGACTAAAACTAGTCATTTGGATAGTTGACTCTTATCACTTATAAACTCTTTAACATTTTCATATTTAGTCAATATGGAATACTCTAACACTCCCCCTTAAGTGTAACTTGGACTAAACGTTTAGTTATCACTTGAAATAAATGCAGTGATAATCGGACCGGGCCGATGGGACTGGACATCCAGACGGACAATCGGAAAATTATTAATCCGAACCAAATCTGCTTTGATGCCATATTAGAATTTTTAATATGGGTAGAGTGTAGAGCCCATTAACAAGAGTTGGGTTTGGGTCAACCATTGTCATAATGACCAGAACTAGTCATTTGGATAGTTGACTCTTACCACTTATAAACTCTTTAACACTTTCATGTTTAATCAATATGAGATACTTAACATTTTTTTTAACATAATGCAAAATCATACTAATTGAAGAATCCAAAAGTCTGATGTATCAAGAGCTGATACAAAATGTTCTTTTCAAGCCATAATATGAATTCAAAATTCTATATCTATCTTTGTTCATCCAAATCTAGATCTTTTAGCAACTGTGGAATGAATATCAGCTCTTGATCTTGATCGAGTAATTCTTTGAGCAATTGCTTGTATATCTTCATGGACTGGTGCAGATGATTCTTCTTGCATTATAACTGCTGCACTACTAATTCCTTGCATTGCCACAAAACCTACTGTTCTCATTCCTGTTGCATCGCAGCAAGAGCACCAGTAGCAGGAACTTGAACAGGCACTTGAGCCGGCAATTTCTTTTGAGCAACAACTCCCCGTATGATATTTCCAGCTGCTGCAACAACTTTTCTCGGAATTCGAATCCTTTTCTCTTGAAAAATTTTAGCTTGATCTTCACTCACATTAGCAAAAGCTTGAACATCCCAAATGCTTAAACCTCCAATTTTTGTTCTGATAGAATTAACCAGATTATTACCGGTATTACCAACAGCAGCAAGTAAGCAATGTCCCGCACTATTGAGATCTGAAAAGTTTACTCGATTACTAATGTAAAATATTCTACTAACAAATGGAATAACAACAGGTCTTTTTGCAAGAATTTCTTCAATTGTTTTTCGATTACCAATTGGAGCAAGTAGGCAAATCAGTAGCAGTATTAGCATCCAGAACATGAACATTATCTCTAATCTTTGCAGCAATGAAATCAGGAGTAGGTTGCTCTTGGGTTAATCGTCACCACCTCGACACGACAAACTATGTCACGTGTTGGGCCTTAAATTAGCTTACTTGTGAGGGAAGCGTGCAATAATATAAGTGGGAGTTTGTCCCATATGGAAAGAATATATGGCCTTGAGCATGCATATAAGCCTAGTGAGTTACTTCTCTTATTACCAATTGGTTTTAAGATGGAATCTCATTTGGGCTTGTATGTGCTCAGTGTATTTGGGCTCAATCTTTCAAATTTTAACACCTCACATTCTGTTGTGTTTTCTTTTTTTCTTTTTTTCCATGAGACTTTTTTGGGATTATAAAAAGGCAAAAGAAAACAATTTACTATGCCATTTGTTTGTATCTTGAAGCAAGATGGGAAGTTGTTGTCAAAAGGTCAATTGAGCTATTTGCTGATTAATTCATTAAGTTTGTTATTTTTGTTCATGTTCCTACATTAGGAAAATAATTGGCCTTTTTTTTTCACGAGGAAATGCAGTGGTAGTGGAAAGCACCATGTTTTATTTGTGTATTCAGAGTTGTATCTTTGGAAATAGGCACAAACCTTGTTTTCCCCTTTTTAATGTCATGGTAGTTTGATGAGGCATTTACTTCATCTTGATAGAAAATGCAATACATTACTGCTGATATGGTTAAACTTTAGTGAGACTTTGTTTCTTCTTTTGTATTGACAAATTCTCCTCTTTTCTTACAGAAATTGTTGCGTGCTGCTGGCCTTTTTGTGGGGTCTATTGTCTTGATGCGAGACTGCGGTCATCTCATGTTAATATGAGAGATGCATAAACTGTCTGCTGCTATCCTGTTGAGTTTTAGACAGTTGAGTTATTATGCCTTAAAGTGTCTGGTGTGTTATCTTGAAGTGAGATGCTCACTTTTCGGGGAAAATGAATCAGGGTCTCGTTAAATGACAGGTTTTCATGTTGCAATTTCGACGATCCTAGTCACTTCTGAATGTGAACATGTACTCCTTGATCCTTGGGAATGAATGAGACATACATGTGATAAATGGCTTCTCTTGCATGCATAGTTGTTTATAAATAGTGTCCATGCTACTTCAGATTTATTGTTGATATACTTTAGGATTGATACAAGTGATGGGGAGGTCCTGCTTATGATTGTTGTTTCAACAACCTTTTTAGTTTTTGAATCATATTTGCAATGCAGTATATCCAATGATAAACTTAATCTGAATTAATTATTGAGCTATGTCACAATCAAACGCCAACGAACAAAATGTTGTGTCTGAGATTTATATCTATAAATTGAAAGGATTGAATGATCCACTCTCCAATCAGCTGCCAATAGGTCTTAATCGTTCATTTGAAAAAATGGGCTCATGTAGATAGATGCTCAAAATGAGCTTTAATCTTATTGGCGTGAATAATCCCTCATGCCAAGTGTAGTTCTTTGATATCAACCAACTTCCCATCTGATTATGATTGAGGGCGTGAAACTGAAGTTGAATCGAGCGAAATTCAGGTACAACTTAATCCTCTTTGACAAGGAAAACTGTGTCCAAGAATGTTGCTTAAATTTTGTAGTTTCAACTACTAGTTTCATGGAGTACTATTAACTGGGTGGGAATTTTCATAGATATTATCATTAGGGTTGGCAATGAGGTGTCCTGATCCTGGCCTGAATTTCTGTGTAAACCTGAGTTCCGGAGTCAGATTGGGGTAAGTATTGAATTTGAAACCTGAATGTTTTCGTTTTTTTTATTGTAGACTCGAATTGGACTTAACTTGGAATCCGTTGAAAGCAGATTTCATTTCTTAATTTTGGGTGGATCATGAATAAATCCGGACCCTGGAAAGTTGAGTTTCGTGTATGATTACAAGTTTCTAGATTAGCTGCAATTGGAGTGTTTTTTTACAAACAAAGCAAAGGATTGAAAGTAAGCATGTTGAGAGAAGTAAAAGGAAACTTGCCAATCTTTATCACGTAAGTTTCTAGCACAAACGAAAATAAAAATAATCAAAAATGAAATAATAAATAATACTAAAAATTTAATAACATAGTGCGATACACTTTGTCTATATTTGTGAAATATAAATTTACCTGAAGCTTTATTAAGTTGACACTACTTAACTTTTGATACTATCTTTTAATCTCACTTTCTATGAAAAATTTCACACCTAATAATACGATCGATTCAGCAACCATCTCTGCCACTCCACTTCAGCTGTGTTTCAATCAACAATAAACGTTGCACGGTGGCTGTTCAAATAAAAAGAACCCCGCGCCAAAAGCATAATGACCACATCCTTTTGTTTTCTTCAATCGACAAAAATTACATAATTCAGCAGTAACTCTATCCGATTATCAACATGTCCAACAATAAATCAATTTCAATAACAACATAATAATAAATTCTAATTTAAAATATGATTTTTTTCAACTAAAACATTATTTATATAATTTTTGAATTCAAGTCATTATCTAATGAATATCTTATATATCCAATTAATAAATAACGTCAAAACTAATTACTTAAATATATAACATATATTCTAACAATCTCTCCCTTTTTTTTTAAGCTAAATAAATTCATAAAAAAGACAAAACCAAAACTGAAGAAGCAACTAAACCCAAGCCAATAGGCTTACCCTCTACATCCGGACCTAAGCTTCTCCAGAGTTGATCACAAACATCGAAGATTCAGAACGAACTCTCCCATTTTGATATTATTTATCATAAATATAACACCATCATAAAATAATATGATTGGACATATAAATATCAAATTCACAATTTATACGAAAAATACGTCAAGTTCATCTTCCGAAGCACACGATTTGGTTCTTTCCTTGTCTTGTTTTCTAATCAAACGCATGTTGCTTGCTGGTATAGATAAAGAAAAGGAAATTAGTGTATGCATTTCATGAAATACTTGCATACAAATACAGTCTGTTTCTACCCTAAAAGGACACAATTTCAGTCTGTTAATTTGTCAACTTTCAAGTAACTCAAAGAGACAATAACATCAAGGATTCCAAATTTTGACAGTACAAGTATGGACAAATGACGAGTAGAATCTTGTCTTCAAATTTTCATCTTGGGCAAGCTCACATGACCCTGTCCCCAACTGATTCGTAAGTCAACCGAGGAATTGTGAAGTAAACGCTTAACTGGCAAATTGAAAGCATGCTTGCAATTAATGTCCTTCAGGTTGTGAAATATCGACAGGTAAGAATCATCTGGGCACAATACAATCTGTAAAACCGGATACAGCCTCGAACTTGGATGACAACTTCGTGGAATACTAAGTAGAAAACTAGCTCAAGGGGAAAAAAGTTGGAGGCTTTTGAAAAGGTGCTTTTACATTGAACAGACCATATGGAAAGAGACGGAGACCGAGCGTGGTGTCGCTGGAGAAGCTTCGCCAAGATCATGGCTTTAACATGTGGGTGCACGAATCATGTTCTTTCACTTCCTGGGTCTTTTCTGATTTGTTCATTACTTGATTCCTAGGCTAAGCTAGGCTAGTCTTGATGCACATTCATTTTCCTTCTTTGGTTTTCTCCTGCCTAACATTTATGTGTTTCTTCGTTTTCATCTGGATGCTTGTATGCTTCTTTGTTTCGGTGTTGGTTTATTGCGATATTTGGGATATTTGTTGGAATATGTAAGTGATGATGATATTGGCATTCCGGTATGAGATTCATTTGCATCTCTTGTGCAGTCAAATGGCTAAGATAATGGAGCTTATTTGTGTTCTAAAACTAGAGGTTCCAAATTATGGATAGAAAGAACTAAAATCATGTTAGAAATTCGCATTTGTCATAATTATTAATCTTGCATACGTAAAAGTGGCTGACCTAGTTATGTTCCTCGTCCCCAAACTAGTCCCATCACGAAACTTGAGTTATTACTTTCTCCCCGCTGTCAAGATTCTCTAATTCAATGTTAGACTGACCAGATTGAGATTTTTATAAGACTCAATGGTAATTTATTTGTTGATTAACGTGAAAGAGGGCCTGTGATCTCTTCATTTCAGGTACTTATCTATTTGTACATTCTGGTATTTTCTTTGCAATTCTTAAGATAGTATGAAGCTGACCAAGTTAATCTATACCATGATAAATGGCAGATGTTGTTCCAGTCATATGCCTATCACTAGTGGTTGTGTGTGTTGCAAGGCCAATCTATCCGCTACCTAGCAAAATAAGCCATAATCATAGGCAGCCCATACAGACTTCCCGCCCATATAATATTGCACATCGAGGATCAAATGGAGAGATCCCTGAAGAAACTGCTGCTGCATACATGGTATGTATGAGCTTATGCATTCAGAAAGTCTAGTTGAGCATTTTCCTTGAAGTTGACAAGTCACACGCTCAGCTGTATGCACCCTTCTTTTTTTTTTTCAATTAAGAAAGTTGGTAAATTCCTTTTGGAAGAAGGGAAGACAATAAATGGATTTTCTTAAAATTCTCAGATCTATGCCAGTGCGAAGTTCTGTTGGTCAGTCTAGCCATTCATATGCGCTTCCTTACAAGGATACATATCCATTTGCTGTTCACATAGTAATTTACGCATCCATACAGCATAGATTTTGCTTTATATGTGTTAAGCAAGTTAAATAGGCATATATCTGATATGATCTTGTTTCTTTCCCCCGAACACATTTGTTCAATTTATTAACTCTGCTCACAGTTTCTTTCCCCTTTTCTTTTGCACTTGCTAAACATTTTCGCATAGTAATTTACCCATTCATACAGCATAGCTTTTGCTTTATATGTGTTAAGCAAGTTAAATAGGCATATGTCTGATATGATCTTGTTTCTTTCCCCCAAACACATTTGTTCAATTTATTAACTCTGCTCACAGTTTCTTTCCCCTTTTCTTTTGCCCTTGCTAAACATTATTCTTCATAATCAGTTTACTTGGTGACTGCTATTTGCAGAGAGCCATAGAAGAGGGAACAGACTTCATTGAAGCAGACATCTTGTGCTCTAAAGATGGTTTTCTTATATGCTTCCATGATGTTACCCTTGATGCTACTACCGACATTGCAAACCACAAGGAGTTTGCAAATCGTAAAAGGACCTATGAGGTTCAAGGGGTCAATAACACTGGATTTTTTACAGGTACAAAACCTATGCCACTTCCTGCTAGTGATACCTTGGTTCATAATTTTACCATGGCCACATGAACTCTAGTAGAACTTTAGTATCTGCATTTATCTGCTCAAGTGTGTCGTTTTGGGTGTTTAGATATCCTGAACAAGCTAGTTTCTATTGTTGAGGTTTCGATCAGGATGACGAGGAAAGTTATTCCAATTGCATGCAGTTGATTTTACACTGGGAGAGTTGAAGCAATTGCGGGTGAAGCAGCGATTCAGCAGCCGGGATCAACAATATAATGGTTATTTACTTTCTTCAATTAAATATAT
The DNA here is from genome assembly GCA_024520975.1 of Erythroxylum areolatum. Taxonomy (NCBI): domain Eukaryota; kingdom Viridiplantae; phylum Streptophyta; class Magnoliopsida; order Malpighiales; family Erythroxylaceae; genus Erythroxylum; species Erythroxylum areolatum. The sequence continues at coordinate 25,668,919 of JANIJH010000007.1, read as the reverse complement.
TTTTGTTCTTGAATGTTTGTTAGTTTTAGTTGCATGTTATTTAGAGCTATTTTACAATGTGTCCTCCATAATTCAGAGACAGCTGATGCTAATGATACATCAATTTTATTATTCTTTAGTTTCTTATTTTGATAACTGTCAAGATGCAGAGCCTGCATTCTTTTAATAAAAATTAAGTTAGGCTTAAGTTTTTGGTTGAGACCCTATAATATCTTACGTTATCCCAATATACCTGTTGATACAACGTGTAGACAAACTCAACAAGTGACAGATCCAACAGAAATTAGGCTGACTCAAGTTGAACTCAAGACATCTCTATAACAGAAGGCTCTTATGCCATCTTAATAACCATTCAAACCAAAGCTTAAGTTGTTGGGAAGATCCCAGCAATGGATACTAACAATCTTAATATAATAATAGGTGCATGATTGTAAGTATTCCTCTAATTCCTAATAAGGGTAACATTTGGTTAGCATGTCTCTGGTTGCCAATGCCTCAATTACAGTCAAATGGACTGTACGGCTAAGCTTTCTGGTTAGATATGGAAAAGTGGACGGATTTGCTTCTACTCATACATTAGAGTATATCTATTGACTTCAGGGCTTATTTCCAGTAGGTCTTCATCATAAAAGAATTGGTTTTAGTCAAAAGTGTGAAATCTGAGTCCAGTAGTGGAAAAGGTGATGATCATGTGGAAAAGAACATGGCTAAGTGAAACTGTTCAGGGAAAGATAACCTTAAGTAGTTCTGAGCACTTTTTTGTATTGACAGTCTGAAAAGTTAGCTGTACTTCCATCAGAAAATTATCTTTTCTGACAGTATGACAACATACAATAAGATTTTTTGATTGAATAACATTATTCGTTGTACTTTCGTCAACCAACAAAAATCTGTCCTTAATGGAGTATCAGTAATCTAATTAGTTATTATAAACATTCTTGTTGAGTGCAATTACCTCATGGATTCAGTTGTAATTAATTTGCTTATATCTTGTAACGGAGCATACTTTGTCATGTTTTTGATTGTCATAACTGTTACATCATTCTTCTTTTCTGATTGTAAGTGATAATAACAGAATTTTAGTTCTTGATTTCTTTCTGCAACATACGGACCAAATGGAAACTAATCTTTTTCTTGTATTGTGTCCATCAGGAAAATTTCCTATTATAACTTTTGACGAATTCATATCAATTGCACTGGAGGCTCCACGGGTTGTTGGAATATATCCAGAGATTAAAAATCCAGTATTTATCAACCAACATGTAAGGAATTTCTTCCAGAAAAATTCCATAAAGAATCCCGCGTAAGAAATTTTCATTGTTTTTATATCTGATTGGACTTGGAACATTTTCTTTTTCTATAGCATCCCTGAACTCCTGCTGGTTGCAGTATTAGATCTCCTGAAGTTGAGTATTTTGGCAAAAAAGATAGGAGTTAATGTCTTGTTGTACTTTACCCAGTTTCCATGAAAATATCTAGAAGTAGAAGCAGTTTATATAAGATAAAATATGTGCTTGGCATTTAGAAACTTGATAAAACGTTGATAGATTTGCAGAAAAATCTTGTGTAAGCCAATGATGTTTGAATTATATCTGCAACAGGTCAAATGGCCTGGTGGTAAGCGATTTGAGGATAAGTTTGTGGAGACACTGAAAAATTATGGATATAAAGGTTCATATTTGTCCAAAGATTGGCAAAAACAACCCGTGTTTATTCAGTCCTTTGCTCCGACCTCACTGGTGTATATATCAAATATGACAGACATGCCCAAGATCTTACTGATAGATGATGCTACCATGCCCACGCAAGACACTAATCAGGTTTGTATTTTCCTGTGCATCTCAGCTATATAGGTTCATATGTGTATGGTCTTCATCTACATTAATATCAGCATTATTCAAGTGGGTTGTTTGTATATGGTTCCTTAAACATTTTGATCCTGAAATAACTCTTTTTACACTAGATGAACTTATCAACAATGGTCCAATAGCTAGAGCCTGAGATGTTTTCAGACGCTATAATTTAAGCTGCTCGACATTTTTATGGGCCTGTTATTTTGCTTGCATTCCTCCTGATAGTACAGGTCCCATCTATGACTGATGCATTAGTTTCTCATAGCAGAGGTCATGTGACTGGAGTCCCATGACATTTATGGGGCTCCAATTATTGTTTTACTAATTTAATGTTACGAAGTTTCTTATTTGTGATATCTTTGGAGGTTGTCATGTTGTTGAATGGATTTGGCAATTTTGCAGTCATTTTTGGAGATCACTTCCAATGCTTATCTTGACTACATAAAGGATTATGTGGTGGGAATTGGTCCTTGGAAAGACACAATTGTTCCTGTGGTGAATAATTATCTGCAAACACCAACAGATCTTGTTTCCAGAGCACATTCTCATGGCCTACAGGTACTTGTCTGGTGTTCTTCTTTTGCTCTCCTTTGTTTGCAGCATAAGCTGGGTAAACCTTAGAACTCCTAAGACCTGTAATTGTAGATTTTGACAGTTGAATGAAATGTGAGTTCCAATATCATGTGGCAAATAGGTAGTCCATATTAGACTGCCATTCTGCCACATCAGTTCGACCCAAAACTTGTGCTCATCTGTTTCATTTAAATGTGTTTTCATGTTAAATTGTTACATCATGAGGGTTTTGTAGTGATTCTACAAACTGTTGAATTTTAGGATTTGAAACATTCCTTCTTTTTTTTAAAGGATGGTCATTAACAGACCATAGTACTATGCAGCTGAAGTCATATTTGCGGGCCAGATTTTGTTAATAGTTGTATTAAAATAATGGCTTCACCTGTATAATCCTGCAAAGAAATAGCTTCACACGCTGCTTAGGGACTCTTTTATAAAATTGAGTCCACTTATGGTTAGGAGTGCACAAGTATGAGGGTGTAAAACTCAACCCATCTACCCCTCAAAACCCAGCTGATCCCACTATGAACAAGTTGAGTTGAGTTGAGTTCATTTGATTAACAAATAATAATCTATATGTAATTAAAAATATAAATTAGGTTAGCAAATATGTAAGAATCTGAAGTTTATAAGAAATAATAAATTAAATCCAAGTTCAACTCTATGTTAAATACTTGGAAAATGCAACAAACTAAACCAACACAAACTGTTGGACTAAACTCTGATAATGTTGCCCTTTAATGGAATGCTGAAAACTCTTCAGAAGTTTCATGCTCAAGGTGTAAAAGAAGTAGAGAAATGAATGTTGGGGTATTTTACGTCCTACTTATGCAACAGTTGAAGCTTAATTTCCATTATTAAAGTTTCTTTTGAGAAGCCCTTGTTAAATTCTTGGGATCAAATCACATATCACATCTTATCATTACTCTGTTCTATGAAAATCTGTCCATTCAATAATTGTGATCCACATGCAGGTGCACCCGTACACTTTCCGAAACGACAACTCATCATTACACTTTGATTTTCATGAAGACCCATATCAGGAATATGATTACTGGATTAACAAAGTTCGAGTTGATGGACTCTTCACAGACTTCACAGGCAGCCTGCACAACTTTCAGGAATGGACTTCACCTCTGTCAAAGGATGGTCATGATGACAAAACTGCATCCGAATTATTGAACAAAATATCATCCCTGATATCTTCATATAAGAATTGATGAAACGACAGATATTTTGTATCATCATCTTTACTTAGATAACATTGACATAATTTCAGCATTTACACAATCTCTTGTGCCCTTGAAGACACAATTGTCTCATACTCGTAGGTTTCTGCAATAATGTTCTATTAGGTGATACTTCTAGCATGACGTCATGCCCGTGGATTAGGTTAGAGGTTTGGAACTGTACTGACTTCATCTTAAAATATGGGGTCTGTAATGTCTATCAAGCACTATTGAACATTAACAATATGAGAGTGTAAATCTTTACGTAACGTATGGTTATTGTCTATGAAGACAGATAACAAAACATAAATATTTTGTATCTCGTAGTGTTTAGTTACTGACCCAATTTATTTTTGTTCTGACTTTGGATGGCAAAAACATAAATTTTTTGTTCCTTCCAAAATTGAAGGACAAAATTTCTTGTCGTTGTCTCCGAAAAAAAACACAAACAATTTCTAGAAATATCCCTCCTTCGATAAAGTCACTCCCCCAACAAAATTATTATTATTATTAATTATTACTATTATTATTATTAATTATTATTATAAATTTTGCACTTATTATTATTATTATTATAAATTTTGTATTTATTAATTATTGCAATTATTATTATAAATTTTGTACTTATTATTATTGTTGTTGTTGCTATTATTATTATTATTTATTATTATAAATTTCGTACTTATTATTATTATTATACATAATTAATTTTATTTTTTAATTATCATTATTATACATAATTAATTTTCTTATTATTATTGTGATTATTAAATTCCTTATTATTTTTAATTTTCTTCCTCTTCTTCATCTATTATTATTATTATTATTATACGAAATTAATTTCTTATTGTTATTATTATTATTATTATTTGTTAACTTTTTTACTAATACAAATTATTCGTTTTAAAATAATCAATGAATTACATATTTCTAATCATATTATACTGCAGTGATACTTTAGTCGTTGACACTGTTTTTTATGTTCTATCAACTGTAAACAAATACATTTTTATTCTCGAGACAAGCACTGTTTTATCTGTTTTGTCCATCACAACCAAACACTTTACTATCTCTAATTTTTATTCTGCTTTGTCTCAAAATTTTTGTTTCATTTCATTTCTACATATGAGAGACAGTAACTATACGCAGCGCTAGTAATATAGTGTTGTTGTCCATATTGATATAAGGAAAATCCCTATATTAAACTTATTTGTTCTTTTTAATTTATGAGGTTTATTCTATATTATATATAATAGCTATAGTTTTATTTTTTAAGTTTCATATAATCACAATTTTTTTTTGGTTAGAAACAAAGAAATCCACAAATGCTATCTTTTGAATGTGCACTGGGTAAACTTCCGGATTGACACAAAAAAAAATAGTTACCTACTTAGGTATTAGGTATTATTATGGGTTAATTAAAAAAATCTTAAACTTTACTCAATTTTATAATTATAATATTCGAATTTTAAAAGATGAATTAAATACTCAAATTTTTAATTTTTTTCAATTTTAGCCCGACATTAGTATTTTTATTAGCGACGCGTCTGATTTAATTAAGTTTAACTAAACTAGTACACTTTGAGATTCAAACCTGTGTTTTTAAACCCGGAACGGACCGGCCGGTCCGATCGGTGACCGATCGGTGGTTCGGTCCGGTTTATCCTTCAAAATCGGCACCAAATTGACCCAGTCTGAACCGGTCCGACCGGTCTGACAATTTTTTATTTTTTTATTTTTTAAATATTTTTAATATTATATATAATTAAATATAATTATTGCATAATTATTACATCACACCGGTTCGACCGGTGGTTGAACCGGTCGAACCGATCAAACCAGTGACCAGTAAGGCCACCGGTTCGATGACCGGTCCAGGTTTTGATTCAAACCCTTAAATCATAATGAGCATGAGAAATTGGATTGTTGATATTAGTGACAATCTGATACCATCTGAGACCAAGCTCAACCAAATCCTTGCATGGTTCAAAACATGCGTTTGAAGTAGAAACAGTTTCCACGTTTGTAGTACCATGTATTGTATAGGATCACGCTATCCAATCCAAAAGCAGCGTCTATAGTATACACCATCTTTGAGTTTGATGTACCGGATCCCTGTCCCGTCCCAGAAAGAGATAATCCTAGTCAGTAGGCAGTTAGTTCTGCTAAAGCCGATCAACTACTCATATCCATTAAGCTTATCTCTCGCCATCCTCGGAATATTCTTGATTTGTAGACTGCCGTGTACACCTCTTACTCTCTTAGTTCCACTCTTAATCATAGTATGGCTTTTATATATATGTATATGATCTCCTCTCACTGTCAACACGCAACACACTCAGCTTTAGTAAGTTTGCTTGCGCCATGAATAAGGCTGTGATCACAAGTAAGTTGACTTTGCTTTTTGGGTTCTTCAGTTTTGAGTAATTCATTCACGTTGGATGACAATCCACACCCGGTTCCTTGTACTTTCCCTCTTAGTGTTGTGGTTTTCTGAAAGTAAGTAGAGGATGCCATTTACTGACAGCAGGTATTTCTTCAGGAAAAGATAAGTTGATGGATCAATATGGATTCCATATCAAAGCACTGATATTGCACAATGGGGTTTCAGATTTGATTACTTTTAATCTTTTGTGTTATGGCCCTGGTAGACGAAGTCCACTGTTATAAAAGCTCCATATCTATACTAATCAAATTTCCTATCTTCTAATGACTAGATCCAACAGATTCTTTTTGCAGAATGTAGATGTTCATAAACTGGTTTTACATAAAATAGAAGCCAAAACTCCTAAGTGTTCTGTTTCTGTTACTGTTTGTGGATCATCGTTTTGATAAATTGTATGCATTGTACAGCAGGTTATATTGCAGTCTTAGTTGTATTGCTTGCTTTCACGTGTGTTGCAAGGCCACTGTATCCTCTTCCTAGTTATCAATACCGCGGCAACAAAAAACCTCTGCAGACTTCTCGTCCTTACAATATTGCACATCGTGGGTCAAATGGGGAGATTCCAGAAGAAACTGCTGCTTCATACATGGTGCTCCCCCTTTACGGTCCCTATTACATTTTTGGATTGGCTGATACTTCAACAGAGACTAAATTCCATGAAGATAATCCATATATGCTTTCTGCGATAACCAATAGCTTCTTTGTTGCAGAGGGCTATTGAAGAGGGAGCAGACTTCATAGAAACAGATATTTTATCCTCCAAAGATGGTGTCCTGATGTGCTCTCATGATGTCATCCTTGATGACACCACAGACATTGCTGACCGCAAGGAGTTTGCAGATCGTAAAAGAACCTGTGAAGTACAAGGAGTCAACATGACCGGCTTTTTCATTGGTAAGAATCCTTGGTCAAGTCTTTGAGTGCTCATGTGTATTCTGCCAAATTCTCATGTACGCAGTAGAGTGAATTTTGAGAAACTACTCTTCAATCCTCTACAGTTGATTTCACTCTCAAGGAACTGAAGACATTAAGGTTAAAGAACCGTTACGGCGTCCGGGATCCACAGTATAATGGTTCGTATAGACTTCATTTCTTTTCATCCCTGAGTACATATTTCACTTACCTCCCCGAACTATCTACTGGTTGTAGTCATCTATAATTCTTGGGCCGTAGATAATGTACAAGCCTCATAATTCTCCAGCAAGTTAAAGACACAAACTTGTTCAGAACAGGAAGCTAAGCTTGTGCCATTGTGGGTGAAGCTTTCTGAATGACTGAAAAGCCACATTTATAAGTAAAAAATGCATTTTCGTAGGAACCATATGCACTTAGCATTCTATTTGAGATCCTAATTGAGAGCTATTACAAACTTTACCATTAAACTTTCAGTGGGCTTGACTACACCTGCATAACTCATACTGCTTTTCTTGGCCTCCGGTGATTTTAGACTAGTTTCATCAGACTTATTGAGAGGTAAAAACTTGGCTCCTATGATTTCATCAAAGCACGACATGGGGTATGCAATTGTGGAACCATTTTCTGATTCACCTAAAAGGCTCTTAAAAATGATGAGGACAAAGACAAATGAGCCTTGTTGAAAATGACAAGTTGGTGTTTGATTTGCTCCTTGGCTTAAATCTTAATCACGCAGATCCATATTATTCCACTATATAAGGATCTTGGTGTAGAAAGATGAAGGGAAACTTTTCAGCTTAGCATGATAGAGTAGAAGCAAAGTCAATTAATTACATTTGCTCTGCATAAGAAACTAGCAACTATTGTTAAGTTTATAATGTGGTAAGCTGATTATATTCTCTTGATTCATCCCTCTTCAGGAATCTTTCCTATGATCACTTTTGAAGAGTTCATATCGATTGCACTGGACGCACCAAGAGTTGTTGGGATATATCCAGAGATGAAAAATCCAGTTTTTATTAACCAGAATGTAAGAAGGTTTTTGTTATATTATAGCAAAAAAGTATGGTTAAGCAGTAACATTCACTGGTTTTATCGGATTGCCTGCCTGATGTAGGATTCCCTCCCCTAATTTTGATGCTAGAACCACTTTGTGATAGAAAATCCCCCTCTAAATTAAGTCAGGATGAGAACACTGGTTTGCAAGGGTATTACATCAGCATAAAACTTCCTAGGATGACTTTATTCAATGTGCTAACTGATATACATAGCTCTTTGACATGGAACTAAAATGACTGAGTCCATGTCACAAACATGCAATGATATGCGGTTTAGGATGTGTTTTATCACTTAAGTTTGGTAATTCGTGAGCTATATTGTTATAGGATACTCATGCATCCTCTACCTTTGGGCTGTACCAACTATAGGTGAAATGGCCTTCTGGTAAAAAGTATGAAGACAAGTTTGTGGAGATGCTTCAGAAATATGGATACAAAGGTCAATATATGTCCAAAGACTGGTTGAAGCAACCTGTTTTCATACAGTCCTTTGCTTCAACTTCTCTTGTGTACATATCAAGTCTCACAGACCTGCCAAAAGTCTTCTTGATTGATGACGTCAATATTCGGACTGAAGACACTAATCAGGTTACTGCCCTAACTCTAAGGCTATCAATTACTTCTATTAAGTTCTTTTGAGGACATTCTTAAACCAGGTTGGTTCTAACCAAAGGACCGTGCATTAATTTGATGATATGCAGTCCTATGAGGAAATCACTTCTGATGCTTTTCTGGACTATATTAAGAATTATGTGGTGGGTATTGGACCTTGGAAGGACACAGTCGTTCCTGTGAGGAACAATTACTTGCAATTTCCTACTGATCTTGTTGCTAGAGCACATGCCCATAACCTACAGGTAACTTGTCTTCTAAGCAACAGATAACATTACAGTTATTGCAGTCTTGACAAGAGATGCCTTCTTTTCTTTTCAGTTGAACATTTTATGATTAAGTGAATGCCTTCACTTACAAATTATCTCATGTTTTCAATACCATGGCCTTAGACAAGCAAGTCTTTGAAGCCTCAGGGTAGAGAAAATTGCAATTAGAGGCAACTTGCTAAATGTAAATGAGATGTTTGAGGGTGGCAGAAGCAGGCTTTCACTTTAAACTAACTACTGCAATTGCTCAACTTTTGGACTTTGTACAGATCAGTGTTGGACAATGACAATAACAAGTGTTAGTATTCAACTGGAAACAACTTAATCACACTAATCAAGTGCTTGCTTCTTGCAGCTGTATGAGATATTGCCATTAGTAAAATATGCAGTCACCTGAAACTCAATGGCAATCTCATTCCACATACTGTAATGGATGTGGTAGAATAATCAACATTCTTTTTCATGCAACAATCATGAGTAGCAAAATTACTTTCATGAAAAAGAAACATACCATTTCGTTCTCCATGCTTTGACATCATCTTCATTGCCAAATTCTTGAACCCATCTCAACTGCTTCAGTTCTAATTCTGTTAATAAATTTCCTTAAAAGCTAATCAAGGTTATGTTCGAGTTCAGGTGCATCCTTACACTTACCGGAACGAGAATTCATTCTTGCACTATGACTTCCATCAAGATCCGTATGCAGAATACAATTACTGGATTAACAAGATGGGTGTAGATGGACTTTTTACAGACTTCCCAGGAAGCTTACATGAATTTCAAGAATGGACAGCACCTCTCTCTGGCAGTCATGTTGACGAGAGTACATCCAAGTTGTTGCAACAACTAGCATCCTTGCTTTCTTCACACAGAAATGGATGAGGACTGATTTCTCATATCACCATGTTTATACCTACTTTCATGCCCCAACTTTTCTTCGTTCCTCAGTTTCGTGCATTCTTAAACTCAACGTCAGGAATAATAGATTGCAATTATTAGGCCCTTGAATATATTAATATAGTTTCTCATTGCCACTTCTTTCTCTTTTCTCATAGGAAAAAGAATGTAAATGATGAACTATCTTCTAATTTTCCTTTTATGTTCTCTTAGGAAGAAAATAAGAGAATCAATGGTCTCCTTTCTGCTCCTTGCTTGAATTTGACGTTGCAATAATGCTTGTAATTAGACCAGAAACTACAAAATCCCAAGTCAAATGCATAAAGTGCTTTCAAAAGCAATTGAAGAACCAAAAGTTGATCTTAGAAATGTAGGCAAACTTGGAGTTTAAAACATGATTCTTCCAAGGTAATATTGTTTTTCATACGTTGAATCAAGTCAAGCAGTCCATAGCTCAATTAGGCCTAGCGTAATCCACCATTGAATTCATCTACAGAACCAATTACTTCGATAGTTCATTGTTCACAGCTTCCCCAACAGGTTAAGGTTACTTTTATTTGTCATTTTACAGACAATAGGCATATCTTGGACCCAAAAAAGAAAAAAAGAAAAGTATAGAGATCCACGTACTGGAAAGTTACATCAGAATTGACCAAAGATAGCAACAGCCAGACAATCATAGTAACGAAAGTTAGCAGCATATAACAATTGGGTAACTTTAGAAAGGAGAAGAAAAGCTGTATCAAGGCCTAAAGCATATATTACAGACGATAGTTACCTACCAAAAGGGAAAGAACCATGCAAAAAAATATTTAACTAGCCATCCTAATGGGAACCTTTTATCTTAGAAATCTCTTCAAGTAAATATCTAGATTCAGCAGCAAAATCAACAGGAGCAACAGCTTTAACTGTTATTCTTTGCCTCTTCTCATTATTGTATTCATTCTGAGAAACAGCAACCCGAAGAAGATAGTGATTCCAAGTGACCTGTTTCAGCTTCATTTGATATGGAGTCCCTTCTTCCTGAAACCCACAAAACCAACTTGACTTAGAAACTAATTTCTATTGGAGTTTATCCTCATCCGTTTAAGTTGACCAATTTATCCTATTTGGCAATTTACCTGTGATTTCAATATATCAAGTTCTTCAGCAGAGCAACCAATGATCTGCTCAGCTTCTTGGTTAAAAGCAGAAACAAAACCTTCCCCACCTGAATCTGATATTCGAACTACCAAGATATACCTATAAAGGAGAAAAAAAAAAAAAGGATATTGTGCATCAAGAAAATTCCTGAAAGTACTTAGATGTACAAAATTCATTTACTTCTAGCTTCCCACCTGAGGCTGCAATCTGCATCATTCTTCTGGCACCCTTCACACCAATATCCACCTCCAATTGCATCAGTCACTTTTCTGTTGCATGTCTTGCAAGCTCGATACCACATAGTCTGATCAGGTTTAATGAAGCTTATATATGCCCTAACACTGAAGAATGCAGGCTGTACAAGACATGCAAATTCACTTTTAGAGATTCCAAACCACTCTTCATAAATCAAAGCAACTCGCATATAAGATAACCTAATAGACAAGGCCCACACTTGAAAGAATAGCCCAATTACACATGAAAGGATGGGTCTTCAGTTAGTAAGCATTATGCATTTACAAGTCAAATACAGTTAAAAGAGATAAATTGAGCCATTTTTCCTTTTTACATAAAAAGAGTGATAAAACACATACCTTATCACTGCCCAAGGATGGGTCTGATGTTATGCGAGACATGGAAACCCTATCAGAGTACATTGACCAAGTTCCACTCTTGGTTGAAGGGCTCAAACCAGAGCCAACAGAAGCCATTGATGTCAATTTACCTTCAGAATCATACCTAAAGGAGGAAAATTTAATCTTCAAAATGATTTAAGAAAAATATAAAGGTTAACATCAAATAGCTTGCATAGTTGCATGATGAAAAAATGTACCAGCATCTCAGCTTCTTTGATTCAGGAATCTCTGGGTCAACTTGCAGTATGCTTCTGGTAACCGTGGATAAAGAAACACCTGAAGGAAAAGAAGACGGAATAGTTGATAAAAAACAGGCACCATTTAAATTTCATAATACATATGCCATAAATCCTAAGATTAAATTACTATGATTATACTTAAGATTACCTTGAAAGTCTCCAACCTTGAGAGATTTAATTGCAATTACGGGAGACTTATGAGCAATATCAAGCAGTTCCTGCCCCACATTGGTAGCTAGATCATTCCATAATGAGACGACAACAGTCTTATTCCTGAATTGCATAAACATTTTTTTCAGTACAACAATAGCAAAAAACACGGTGTACAAAAGGCCATACTTACGTCTGATCAGCAATAGCTATATCACGCTTTGGAACTGTCTCATTGTTACTCTTCCTCCGGATGCTGACAGATGGAGAAACACTTTGAACAATTCCAATTACATCTGACCATTGTCCCAAGAAAGACATTACCAAACGGATGAAAAAGAAAAACTTTATATCCTTAACAAAACACTCCAAACTTTCTTACCAACAAGCTCCTTTGAGTTAACATAGGGACCCAGTTGGTCAATTGGTACAAAGTTGAATTTTGTTTCAGGAATAAAAGCTGCCTCGCTGCTGGCTTCTTCCACTTCAGAGTTCTCATTCAAAGTCATCTCATAATCATTTTTCACTGTTTTAAATTGCTTGTTAGCAACCTTTAGTGTTCCTTTAGATATGTAGTAAACTTTCCCCAATTCAAACTTTTCATAGAATTTCCTTGCAGCCTCATTGAACATTGTTGCTTGTATCTGCGTACCCTGAACATTTCATATTTATTTATCATATCAGTAACCAAATCACACAATAAAATTAAAAAACCATAAAGGTGTCAAACTAATTTCATATTTATTTATCATATCAGCAACCAAATCACACAATAAAGTTTTTTAAAAAAAAACATAAAGGTGTCAAACTAAGTACCAACTTACATCTTCATCAGTTAACTCAACATTGAAAACACATCCTTCTCCCCGCACATTCTTATAGGTTCGCATACTCCCTTTGTTTGTAACACGAACCTTAATTGTCCAATTCCCTTGGTAAGGATTCAAGGAAACAAGAGAGTGTACTCTTCGTGTCATGGCCATTCGTGCAGCTGGAGCCATACTGTTATAAAAGCATAGAACATAAATACACATTGTCCATTCTACATGGCACAAACAGAGACTAAACAGCCAAAAAATGCCAGACAAATACATAACACAAAATCCCAAATGATCAACAGGAAACATCTAAAATATGGTCTCAGACCAAACAAACCAACTTACTTGCTTCGCTGCTCCTTGACAATTTGGGCAGCAGATTTAGTAACAACTTCTTCCTTCGGTTGCAAAACAAAAGCTCTGTCTACTTCCTCTGGAACCTCATTTTTGGCATCTCTTTCTTGCTTTGGCTTCAATAAAATTCCTGCTTCCTCCTTGACCTCATCCTTTATCTCCGCTTCAAGTGCAGGAGAAACAGCTTCACATTTGGTTATAATAAGATACCTGCGACAATAAGAAAGTTAACAGTCAGAAACTTTATAAAAACCGAACAATGCCCAAAGAGGTGCACCAAGAGTATCTACTTCTCTGATTTGCTGGGAATTTCGTTGACAGTGTAGTCAAGAACACGAATTAAACCCAGGTTCTGAATATTCCCAGAGATGACCTCAGAGGAGAGACGGGAGCTAAAAATTGCTTTGATCTTCATCTTTCCATCACTTGCATTAAATCTGGAATATCAGGATTAACTACTTCAATTAAAAAAAAAAACACAACAAAATAACACTAATAGACATCAAGCTAAAGTCAACTGGATCTGTGCCCTATAAACATTTCAACTTTTCTCTCTCTGCATTGAACCAATGAACCTTCAAGTTGCAGTAGAACAAAAACTTATAGAAAATACATAGAGAGACGCGCATATGAACATACCCGTAAGATTTGCCTTTGGGCTCGAGATTGGTAACTTGAACAATGATCTCAGGAAGATCTGAGGGAGAATCAGGGTTTGGGATCGACAGCAACGTTGACACAGCATTTGGGCTCACCATTTTCCCCATTTCTCTCAATCGCTGCTTCCGTTCTAAACTAGGGCTATCAACAAAGTTCTCTTCTCTTGCAAACTCAGCCGCAGTACGAGAAGAGAGAAAACGGGAGTAAGGAGGTAGAAGAAAAGAGACGGCTGAAGGCCATATTTAAAATGGTTAGGGGTTTTGGCGCCATTTCTTTGGGTTTCTAAGTCTCATTTTAGCGGTAAACAAATTCCAAATCAAACTTTTTCACATTTTGGGTTGCGCCAAACTTATTAACCGAGCTTCTTTGGAAATTGAAGATGAGGTTACTGTTTTGACCCCATGACTGTATTATTTTACGAGTTTACCAGAGTTCTAAGCAATTGGGCTCAACTCCTCTGTAGCAATGTTCCGAATATCATATCGAGCTTGGTACGGATTGAATTTTGATATGGTACTATATTAGTACTAGTTAATATCAGATATCGTTTTAAGTAATTTTTAAATTTATGAAATAGTTCTTAAATTTTTTTAAAAATTGCAAAATAGGTTATTATCATATTGTACAGTTGTACTACATATACTATATAAGTTTACATCAATCATGTTTCTAAAAATTATAATAATAGATAATAATTACAATTAACATGAAATAATAATAATTTTCAAATATTTCACATATAAATAATAATTACAATTAATGTAAAAAAGACAATTATCATCATACAAATATAAAATTAAAAATAATATAAAATATTTAAAATATTTCAATTCATCGTATAATAAATAATAATTCCATCAAAAGTTCAAAACATCCAATAAAAATAGTAATAAATATCCTTAACTTTCAAACTATTACAATTTACCATAAGAGTTCGTGACGAGGATAACAAAAATATTTATAATTACATTATATATAAAGAGAATTTAACATATACACAAAGTTATAAATACCATACCGGACTTGGTACCAGATTGAGTTCTAGTACGATACTGTACCGGTATCCGTTAGTACCGGATACAGTTTCGGGTAATTTTTTAAATTTATGAAATAGTCTCTAAAATTTTTAAAATTTGCAAAATAGTCTATTGGTATATTGTACAATTATATTGTATACTTTACTAGTTTACTGTTTATATCAACCATGTTTTCAAAAATCATAATAATAAATAATAATGACAAATAATATGAAATAACAATAATTTTTAAATATTTCACATATAAATAATAACCACAATCATCATACAAAGATAAAATTAAGAATAAATACAAAGCATTTAAAATATTACAATAATACAATTTATTACAATAATATAATTTCATCATTTTAATAAATAATATTACATCAAAATATTCAAAATATCCAATAAAAAGAAGAATAAATATCCTTAAACGATTTACAAAAGAATTGACGACGAAGAAATAATCAAGTAGAAGTTAAACCTAAAACAAAAACATTATAGTTACATTAAATATATAGAATTTAACATGAACATCAAATACAAGTAAAATTAAAAGAAGAGGAAAAACAAAAACCTGAAATTCAATCGTCAATGGAAGGATACCTACTAGAATTGTACTGACCCCAGTGATCATTTGGTACAAATTTTTCATCATTGAGAGGAGCTTAATCATCATTATCATTCAAATTTAATGCACCAAATGACATGTCAATGCTTTCCCATTCAAGATTATCTTCTAAATCCAAATCATTCACATAAACCAAATGGGTTCTTCAAAAACTCAATCCACCAAAAGATCAATAGTATCATTGACAATTGGATCAATTGAACTATTTGTACTATTAAGACTCCTAGTAAATAATTAAATTTAATTATTAGAAAATTATAAGAAATTATATCGAAATTAATAATGATAATAATGAAAATAGCACACCTTTCCCGAAGCTTTAAATTATAACGAATAAAAATCAAGTCATTTAACGTCTTATGTTCCAATCTATTCTTTTCCAATTCTGGAACACTATTTTCGAATTGATCTCACCAAGAAACTACAAGTTATAAGATAACAAAAGTAGTGTTATAAACAAAATAAAGTGATAATTAATTTTCAACAAATAAGAAATAGGAAATAACTAATACCTAAAGAAAGTTTTTCTCTTTGTCGAATAGCAATCGACATTCCAAAATCCCCATAAGACAACTTGTAAAGCTTCATTTGTGAGCTTAAAATATCTTATATTGCATCAATGCTAACAATAGCCTCTTATGATCCAAGACCTTTGTATCCTAGATCATAAGAGGTTATTGCATCCATGATAGGTTGATAATAATAAGACTAAGAAGCATTGAATGACGAACCTGAATTATACCACCATCTAGCTACTGCTATATCGCTATTGTGAGTCACTTCTCTTGATTGCATTGCACTACGAATTGAAGGTTGGGCTCCAGGAGTTGTTTATGATGCAAATAAACTAGTCACCTACCTTCTTCTCTTCCTCACATCAAATTCTTCATGATCCTGAGATGGAACACTACTAGTATCACTACCACCACCACCGCCACTACCACTTCCACCTTTAACATTTCCATAATCACCACGGAAACTAAAAAAGGAACTTCCAATTTCAAAATTCAATCTTTCCCTTTTATCTCTCTTAAAAGGATGTTCATCAAGCAATGTTTTCATCAACTTCACATCATGACTTACCTTTTTACACGCTTCCACATCTCCTTTAACCCCAGTTAAATACTGTTTCAATCGGGTGATTCCTCCACCTTTAAAATGTTTGTTACAAAACAAGCAAATGGTATGGTTCTTCATATTGGGAACAGTACCAGCATAAGCCCAAGCTGGATCACTGTATCTTTCTGAAGTGGGTTAATCGAGAGTTTTTGAACTTTTTTCTATTTATCTGTACACACAAAAATAAATAACACATAATTTCAGTACACAATATGCATATTCATCTTATATAATATAACTCATTTTGTATTATTACATTACATACAATTCAATTTCATGGAACACAATTCACAGCAATTTTCAATTTCCAACAATCACAAAACATATATCAACAATTTTCATTTTTATCAATTTCCAACAATCACAAAACATACATCAACAATTTCTATTTTTATCAATTTACAACAATTTCTAATTTCCAATAGTCACAAAACATGCATCAACAATTTCCATTTTTATCAATTTCCAACAATTTCTAATTTCCAATTTCCAATTTCTAACAATCTAAAAACATACATCAACATTTTCCATTTCCAACAAATTCTAATTACAACAATCACAAAATATACACCAACAATTTCCATTTTTATCAATTTACAACAATTTTCAATTTCCAACAATCACAAAACATACATCAACAATTTTCATTTTTATCAATTTTCATCAATTTTCAACTTCCAACAATCACAAAACATACATCAACAA
>JANIJH010000007.1:25630895-25651494 GCA_024520975.1 Erythroxylum areolatum | reverse complement strand
ACAATTTCTAATTTCCAACAACCACAAAACATACATCAATAATTTCCATTTCCAACAAATTCCAATTATAACAATTACAAAACATACATCACCAATTTTCATTTTTACCAATTTCCAACAATCACAAAACATACATTAACAATCTATTTTTATTAATTTCCAACAACTTCCAATATTCAACAATCACAAAACATACATCAACAATTTCCATTTCCAACAAAATCTAATTACAACAATCACAAAACATACATCGACAATTTCTATTTTTATCATTTCTAATAATTTCTAATTTTTAATAATCACAAAACATATGTCAACAATTTCCATTCTTATCATCTTCCAACAATTTCCAATTTTCAATTTCCAATAATCACAAAACATACATCAATAATTTCCATTTCCAACAAATTCCAATCACAACAATCATAAACCATTCATCAACAATTTTCATTTTTATCAATTTGTAATTTCCAACAATCACAAAACATACATCAATATTTTTCATTTCCAACAAATTCCAATTACAACAATCACAAAACATACATCAATAATTTTCATTTTATCAATTTCCAACGATTTCCAATTTCCAACTTCCAACAATCACAAAATATACACCAACAATTTCCATTTCTAACAAATTCTAATTACAACAATCATAAAACATACATCAACCATTTCCATTTTTATCAATTTTCAACAATTTCCAGTTTCCAACAATCACAAAGCATACATCAATAATTTTTATTTTTATCAATTTTCAACAATTTCTAATTTTCAACAATCACAAAATATGCATCAACAATTTCCATTCCCAACAAATTCCAATTACAACAATCACAAACCATACATCAACAATTTCTATTTTTATCAATTTCCAACAATTTACAATTTTCAACAATCACAAAAAATACATCAATAATTTCCATTTTATCAAATTCCAACAAGCTCCAATTTTCAACAATCACAAAACATACATCAACAATTTCCATTTTTATCAATTTCCAACAAGTTCCAATTACAACAATCATAAAAGATACATCAACAATTTCCATTTTTATCAATTTTCAACAATTTCCAATTTCTAACAATCATAAAACATACATCAACAATTTGATAAAAATTGTTGATGTATAATTACAAAACATACATCATCAACAGTTTCATATTATTATAAAACCAACAATTAGTTTGATAAAAATCATGTGAAAAATACAAAAATTATAGATATGTTTTATGGTATCCTAATTTTCAAATTAAGAGTTACAAAATTTTCAATTTGATTCTAAGAATCTTAACTCTTAACAACAACCATTTTGTATTGCCAACAGAACCAATGCAAGTTCAATTTCTAAATCTGTTCATTTGAAAAGGGTTTTCATTATATTCTAATTTTGTCCCTTAAATTGCAATTTTTTCTGGTCAACTTCCAAGTTCCAACATAAACATGTTTCATTATGTTATAATTTATGTCCTTAAATAGCTTAAACTTAAAGATTCATTTCTATGATAATTTGCAACCAAGCCAAACTAAACAACCATGACCATGAACCAACACAAATGATAAATTTATTTCAAAATTTAGATACACAAACACAACCAATTCAATTCAGTATTCATATCACATTCCAATTCCAACCAATTCATTTCAGAATCGAATACACAAACACAACCCAACCAATTTAGTATCCAAAATCCCAGATCACACAACAAAACATTCATCACAAAAAACACCGTCCAACTCCAGCATCGTGCATCATCTAACCAAAACCATAATCCTAATTCCAACATTCCAATGATCCAATCCAACACAACAAAAATTCTAATTAAGCATGAAATTTCGAAATTAGAAAAAAAATCACAAAACCAACTTTGAGTCTTCAATGGGTCTTCGGGATTTGTCACGGGTTAGACTTCAGACGCGTCTCTAGTGACTTCGATGCGGTGTAGCAGTGCTACGATGCGGTGGCTTCGGGCGGTTTAGACGGTGGCGTCTTTAGGTCCCCATGGAGGAAGTGTCTTCAACCGATGCCAAGGGAGTAGCCGAGGAGGATGAGCAAAGGAGGATAGGTAGACACCGGGGAGGGGCAAAGAAGGCGATGACTGCGACGGTGAGACGTAACAATCGACAAAGAAGAGGCGGGCGATGGAACAGAGAAGAGGACGCAGGTGAACAAAGAAGAAGAGTGAAGAAGAGTCGGGGTGGGGATTTTAGGGTTAATTTTAAAATTTTGCAATTTGATTCTTGGATTTCTAGAATTTTATGGTATCGACCGGTATGTTTTGGTACCATCAGTATCGGTCGGTACCGACGGGTATTTGAGGCTAGTGTCGATAATGGCCCATACTGTTCCATTTTCCTATCGTACCGGCCGGTACCTTCCAGAACGGTACAGTATCCTAAACACTGCATATACATCAAATACAAGTTAATTAAAAGAAGAGGAAAAAATAAAAAATTGGAACTTCTTTCAGTCGTCTAAGGAGGATATCCGTTATAACTACACTAACCTCAGTTATTATTTGGTGCAAAATCCTCAACATCAAGAGGAGTCTCATCATCATTATCATTTAAATTCAATGCACTAAATGACATATTAATGCTTTCCCAACCAAGATTATCTTCAAAGTCATTCACATATATCAAATTCAGTTCTTTAGAAACCCAATCAGCAAAAAGATCAATATTATCAATAGATATCGGATCTATTGAACTACTTGTGTTATTAAGACTCTTAGTGAACAATAAAATTTAATTATTAGAAAATTATTAGAAATTATATCAAAATTACTAATGATAATAACATACATTTCCTGAAGCTTTAAATTGTGACGAACGAATATCAAGTCATTCAATCTCTCATACTCCAATCTATTCCTTTTTTTGGAATGGATGAATTTAAATGTGCTCCAGTTCCATTAACGACTCGTTACATTCACACATTGATTTAAAAATCTTAATTGCAAACCTTTGCAATTATGGAACACAACTTCCGAATTGGTCCCACCAAGAAACTATAAATCGTAAGGTAACAATAGTAGTGTTACAAATAAAATAAAGTGATAATTAATTTACAACAAATAAGAAAAACAACTAATATCTTGAGAAAGTTTTGTTCTTTGTCAAATAACAATTGACAATCCAAAATCCCCAGAATACAGCTTGTAAAACTCTATTTGTGAGCTTAAAAGATCTTGTATCATTTTATGGCCAACAATTATTGTAATAGTGAATAGCATTCCTCTACTGACTTCAACTTTCTTTGTAAAATATGGTCTAAAATATACATTAGGATTCAAAAATGCCCTAGTTGTCTTTCTCATCTCTCATTGATGATCGAAAGATATGGTGTATACAAAGAAAACCTATGTTTCATATTGGCCTTGATTGCTTCCTTTGCTCTTTCTATGGCATCCAAAAAATAACTCATTGTTAGTTTTTCTTCACTATTAGCCAATCAAAGCACCCTCACCAATGGCTCACAAAATTGGATCACAAATTGACATTAAGATTAAAATTCTCTATCTTCTAGTATAATGCTAGTAACCTCCAATCCAGCATTAGACCTAGCATGTTGAGATGCGACTCACTTATCACTTGTAAACATTTGTCTTAACTCTTTCTTCATCGAAACAAAAGACTTAAATGATAAGAAATTTGTTGCAAATCTTGTCACACCAGGACAACACAAGTTCCTACCATTGATAATTCCTTTCTTATCAAATTCAAAACACATGCACATTATAGATAAACTTTGTCACCTTTTTTTCTTTCTGCGTAGCCTAATCAATAATAGGAAAATACCTAGGATCCACTATATTCTCCAGCATTAGGTTAATGCAATGTGGAGCACAAAAAAGTTTAAGAAAAAGAATTGTACGTATTTTGTAACCTTCCTCCTGCTACTTTATAAAAGAAATCATTGTCAGTAATAAACTGAACAATGTTTCTAGCCTTACTTCATTTACAATTTCACCAAATGTCGCAAACAAAGTCTCAACATTCCTAAAAAGGCCATATGCATCAATAGATTTCAAAAATATAGAGCCATTTATGGAATAAACCAACAAATTAATAATAGGCTCTTGTCTCTTATTTGTCTAACCATCACACATGATTGAACATCCATAAATAGCCTAATTTACTCTTCTTTCTGGCAAATAACTTCTAATTTCAGAAACAGAACAACTAAAAATTTTCCTTTAAGTTATTAAACAAAGGAGCTTTGTATCCCGGACTGTAAGAGGTTATTGCATCTACTATAAGTTAATAATAGTAAGACTGTGAAGCATTTAATGATGAACCTGTATCGTACCACCATCTAGCTACTGCCATATCTACATTATAAGCTGCTTCTCTTGATTGCATTGCACTACGAATTGAAGGTTGGCCTACAGGAATTGTTTATGGCGCAAAAAACTAGTCACATGCCTTCTTCTTATCCTAGCATCAGGTACAGGTATAACATTATCTTTTGCTAGGTCTGGGATAGAACACTACCACTACCACCTTCAACATTTTCACAATCATCATAAAAACTAGCAAATGAAGTTTCACTACCAATTTTAAAATTCAACATTTCCCTTCTTTCTCATATTAATATTCTTCAAGTAACGTTTTCATCTGTCACTTCACATCATTACTTACTTTTGTACACAATTCCACATCTCCTTTAACCCCAACTAAATGCTTCTGTAATCGGGTTATTCCTCCACCTTTCAAATGCTTATTACAAAATAAGGAAATAGTATGGTTCCTCATATCGAGAACCAATGCAACATAAGCTCAAGTTGGATCACTGTGAAGTGGTTTGATCAAGAGTGCTTGAACTTCCTTCCATTTATCTATAAAAATAAAAGAATGCACATATCAAAATAAAGAACACATAATTTCATTATAATAATACACATGTCCATCTTATATAATATAACTCATACATCATACACAATTCAATTTCATCGAACACAATTCACCATAAGTCAAAAACTAACAATTTAATTATTCAACAAACATAATTACATAAAACATACATACATAATTTCTATTTCCAACAATTACAAAATATACGTAAACAATTTATAACATTTTTCAACAATTTCAATTCAATCATTACAAAACATACATAAACAATTTCCATTTCCAACATTTTCCATTCCCAATAATTTTCAACAATTCCATTTCCAAAAATTTTGAACAATTTCAATTCAAAGTTTCAACATCACAAAACATATATAAACAATTTTCATTTCCAAATTTCTAACATTTTCATTTCTAACAACCATCAATTTCAACCATCACAAATTGACAATTCACAAAATAATGAAATATACATAAACAATTTCAAATTTCAACAATTTCTAAAAATTTTCATTTCTTAATTTCAACATTTTATAACAATTTCATTTATAACATTTTCCAATAATTTCAATTCAACACATAAATAATTTGCATTTCCAACAATTTCCATTCCCAATAATTTTCAACAATTCCATTTCCATCAATTTTGAACAATTTCAATTCAAAATTTCAAACATCACAAAACATATATAAACAATTTCTATTTCCAATTTTCCAACAACTAACAATTTCATTTCCAACAACCAACAATTTCAACCATCACAAATTCATTTCCAACAATTTCAATTCAATAATTACAAAAACATACATAAACAATTTTTATTTCCAATAATTTCCAACAATTTTTATTCTAATAATTTCCAACAATTTTTATCACAAAACATACCAATAAGATTTCAGATCTGGCATTGGAAGGGCGGTGGTGGGCTAGTGGGTGGCGCTAGGAGGTTACTGCGGGTGTGGTGGTGGTCATTGGACGGTCGGAGAGGGAATGGTGGCAACTAGCGACGATGGTGAAGAAGAGAGAGAGTGAGAGTATGAGAGAGAAACTAATGAGAGGAAGAAGAAGGAGAACGTCGGGTGTGGTGCGGGAAGGAGGGGATGAGTGAAAGAGTGATTTTTTGAGTAAAAGAGAGAGTGAGAGTGTGAGTTTGTGAGAGAGAAAATGAAAGAGAAAAAAATGAAGAAGATGCAGCAGTGATAGGTAAAGAGGGTTTAACAATTTTTTTTTGCAAATATGGCTGATATTTGGCCGATACTAGCCTGTACAAACCAAAACATTAATTTTTGTACTGTTTACTAGCTGGTATAGTACAAAAATCCAAACTTTGCCTCAAAGTGATTTTGGTCTATCTTTTTTTCTTTCATTAAACCATGAAGCAATAGTTATTAATTAAATCAAATTGAGTCAAGTTAAAATCCAAAAACGAGTATATTTGTTGAGTTTAGTCGCACTTGATGAAGGATCACATTAAACATTTATGTGAGGTTAATGCTAGACTTTTTACAAAAGAAATAGTGAGATCTGACTTTTTTGTTTCAAATAGCAATAGTTTTAAAGATAAAATCTATACATTTTGTTATTTCACTCATTTACTAAAAGAAATTTGGTATGAAAAATTATAGACAATTATGTTAGTGATTTTGGTAGGTCTTCCTTCTCATCTCATTTGGTTTAAAGTCCACTGCTTGGTCTCAGCCTCATTACTGTCCCTATTATAAGAGTTTTTCGATAGTTTGTTTATGATTTTGATGTTCTTTTGTGTCGTGGTTATAATCCTAGTACTACAATAGTTTTCTATTATTCATTTATGTAGTTGCATAGGCTAAAGAGTATTTTACCATATCTCTCTCTTTGACAAAGTTAAAAATGTTATTTGTGGATGTATTTAATGCAGATAATCTTACTTTTGTTCTTCCTCTCGACCTACTTTCTTCCTTTAGATGTTATGAAGCTTTATTTTTTCCAAGAAAACTAATAAGATGTTTCTATTCAATATGCAACAAGTATAGTAGCACTTTAAAACTTAATGGAGTTTTTTTAATCAATTCCTAGTACCTGGGTAGTCAACTTACCTTCTGTGCTGCCATAGTTAAATAATCTAGATATATTAGACATTGACATGGTTTAAAAAGATATTGACCAAATATGTGATTCAAACCTTAACTTTTAATAGAAAATCTAAGTAAATCACTATCGTTATCTCTCTTGCTACTTTTACATTATATTTATGATGTAATAAGTATTGTTTTAGTAACATTAGGGTGAAAATAATATCAAATTTAATTTTAGCGCTTTATATAGATATTTTATGAAATATTGAGAAACAAATTGCACCACTAATTACAACATTTTTAGAGAGATAAAGTGGTAGGTAAGAAATATCCTCATTATTTTTTTGAAAGGTAAATAAACAAATTTCATTAAAAGGCTAAAAGGCATACAAGGTAATTATAAGGCTATGATTACAAAATCTAAGATTCTAAGAAGAGTAGCAGCATATCAACAGAGCAAAACTGGCACTAATGCTAGAACAGTAAAGGCATAGGTTAAACCAGACCCTAATTGCATTTCATGGATGAGTTTAAGCCATCAATTGCTTAGTGAGCAATCAATATCTCTTTGATCCAACAACAAGCCCCATTTATCACAATATATTTGTCATTGTGAACATCTCTAAAGACCCTATGGTTTCTTTCAAACTAAATTGAGTAAACTGAGTAGGTTACCATAAGACTAAGGCACTTCCTGTCATCTCCTATCCTTTTATACATATTTTCATCCTAAAATAAGATGTTTTTCCAATCATTTTAAAGCAAATTAAGTTCATTTCGTGTAACATCCTTAAACATTAAAAAAAATTGAAAACTTGCATTTAGAAAACAAATGATTTGTAGTTTCAGGTAATGAATTACAAAGGACATATTTCTAGTCATAGTTTCCTTTCAATTTATCCTTCTTCTTCAGTCTTCCTCTAGTTGCTAACCAAGTTACAAAAGAAGCCATAGGCATTAGTAAACGTCTTCTTACTATGTTATACCAAGGTACATTCAGATGATGGGGTCTAATAACTTTCAAGAAAAAGGAATTTGAGTATTCATTATTGGCACTTGCACACTAGATTAATCTACCTACAATTAGGAATTTAGCCCTATAACATGGAAGAATGTCCTGAAACTTATCAGCTCCTCTACTAGAAATCAACCACTCATTGTATTTAATAATGTAAGATACCTTGGAGTTGATTGTCCATCTACCAACTAGGTTGTGTAACTCACCTCTCTTTATAAGAGGGCTTTGAGGGGACGAGTTCTCAAATCACATCCAAGATTCTTGGCCATTTCCAATCTTAACTTTAGTGAGGGGATATATAATGTTTTTATGTCTTAGAATGCAAGTGAAAGGCCAGGAATGTAAAGTTTTCTCCCCTAATTGCCAGAAATTAGAGTTACTCAAGTAATAAGCATTTATCCTTTTGCTCAAAAGAGCCTCCCTATCATTTATAAGCTTCCAAATCCTCTTACTAATAATTTTAGTTTGGATTAGATGGACTGATGTGAGTCCCAACCCTCCTTCTTACTTTCTCCAGCATAAATGATCTTATTTCACCTTAGCACTTTTGTAATAATCTACTTTCCCAAACTAAAGGAAGTTATTCGTGCATCTTTAAATCTCTTTAATAGAATTCTTTAGTAAAGCTAGTAGTGAACTCCATTGTAAGTGAAGGTTGTTGAGGACTGATAGTATAAGCTGAACTCTCCATGCTTGGGAGAGTAATCTATTCTACTAGGCACTGATCATGTTTTTGCATCTTTCTACCAGCTGCAAGCAATCTTGATACTTCAACTTCTTAAAAGATATAGGAAACCTCAAGTACTTAAAAGTGAGGTTCTAAATGTTCAAACCAAAGATATCCTTCAAATTCTCAGTGTTAATAACTTCCTAAGAGAAGTACATTATACTTTTTTGGTTGTTGACTTTCAAACCAGACAATTTACAAAACTCCATAAGTGATTTGTGTAAAATTTTTAAATATTTCACATATGCAATATAAAACATCATTAAGTCATCGACAAATTGAGGTGAGTAAGATATAATACCTGACATTGATGATGATATGAAAAATCTAGATTTCACTTAATATTTGAGCTGATAATTTTGTTAAGAATTTCCAAAAAAATGATAAAGAGATAAGGTGATAGGGGATCAAAGATCTTGGTTGGGGAAACCATTAAGGAGTATGATATAAGAGGGTGTTGAGGTGCACTCTTTGATCCAAGAAATGAATTTAGAGGGAATGTCAAACCACTCCAGAATGCTAGTGATGAAACTCCAGTTGATGCTATCAAATGCCTTAGAGAAATCATTTTTAATGACATAAGATCTTATCATTTTCTTAGAGTTGTAATCCTTCATTAGCTATTAGAATAGTAGAATATTGTTTGAAATTGCTCTACCATGAATGAAGGCACCTTGTGAATGATGCACTAATGACTTAAAAGGTTCCTTAAGTTTGTTAGCTAATAATTTTGTTATCACCTTATACACTGTGTTGCAACAAGACATAGATCTGAAAGCATTTAAAGAAATAGCATAAGGAACTATGGGGATCTGGCATATATGAGTTGCATTTAACTCCCTCAACATCTTCCCTGAATGAAGAAACTCTAGTACCACATCAATTAGCAAACTGCCAATTATATTCCAAGAGCATTGAGAGAAATATGTATTATAACCATCGAGTCCTGGTGCTTTCCTGAGATTAACTAAATAGAAAATATCTTTAATCTCTTGTTTAGTGGCAGGTAGATGTGTTGAATCCATATTGGAGACTTGAGGAGGCCCAATAACATTCACTAGATCCTGTAAGGAGATCTCACTGGGTCTATTTGAGGCTAATTAATCCATATAGAATTTGGTAACCATATCTCC
This sequence comes from Erythroxylum areolatum, assembly GCA_024520975.1. Taxonomy (NCBI): domain Eukaryota; kingdom Viridiplantae; phylum Streptophyta; class Magnoliopsida; order Malpighiales; family Erythroxylaceae; genus Erythroxylum; species Erythroxylum areolatum. The sequence goes on along the minus strand of JANIJH010000007.1, from coordinate 25,641,706 downwards.
AATCAGAGAAGCATTAGAAACCAATTTATCATTGTTGTAAAGCAAACACTAGATCTTATTAGAGTATCCCTAGCTAGGATGTAGTTAAACAAGTACCTTGTGTTAGAATCCCCCTTCTTTAACCACAAGTTCCTTGCCTTTTACATCAACATGGAATTGTGATCAACCATTTCCTTGATGTACTCCTGCAATTTCTTGTTTTCTTCAATTTGTAAGTTCAGGTTATGAGGGGGAAGGTAAGAGGCCCTTTACACTTCACTAAGATCTTCCTTGGCCTTTTGTAATCTTCTCTCAATTGGAAAAGAAGCTAATTTGAGAAAGTTTGGTTTTTAAAACATGTAGTTTCCTTATGATTCGAAATAATTTGTAGCTTTGAATATCATTATTCCAAGTATCATTGACCAACTTCGTGAAGCCCTCCGTGTTAGAGAGGAGGTTTAGAAATTTGAATGGAGCATCAATCTTTCAAAAGATGAAGAGATCTTTAACCTCCATAAAGGAGTGATCTATCAATAATGGATGACCAAATAGGTTTGGAAAGGATCCTATCCATATTTGATTGGATACCTATCAAGTCTTTTCCTAATCAAAGATCCACCTTTCTGCTATAGGTAAATAAGTTACCTTCAGATCAATGACCTCCATTCCAGCCATTCCCCTTTCTAGCTCAATGCCTAAATTAGAGAGATTAGCTCTGTCTCCTTGAGCTTCAGATGGAGTTAGAACACAATGGAAATCCCCAATTAAAATCCAAATGCTAACCATTGTATTGGTAATGGTACCAAGATCATCACATAAGTTTGCTCTTTGAAACTCAAAATTGGAAGCATAGATGATTGTCACCTCAAAAAGAATCTCTGAAAAAACAAACTTGCAAAGGAGATGAACATATTGATCTTAGATCATTTGCAAACTCATTTTAATTCTCTTTGTTATAGAATGTACTATTCTACCATTGAAATGATGAAGATGACTAGAACCATACTCCCAAATTTTCCCAAGAAAGCTTATTGAACTCTAGAACCTATATTCCTTTATTCTGGTCTCTAGCATCCCTACTAGGAAAGGTTGATTTGTCAAAATAATATCCCTTAGCATGCCTTTTATAAGGCTTATTCATGCCCTTAATGTTCCAATAAATCATCCTAGTTAGTGGGAGTAATTACCCTCGCCCCTTGGGCTTCCTCATCTTCTTACCTTATCTTTTTATGGATGGGGGTATTATCTACCAATTCTCTTACTAGTTAGCCATTATTGTCTATAGGAAGAGTTTCCTCCTCCAATTCTTGACTAAAGATCTCATTAGAAACATTAGTAACACTATGTATAACTTCTGGATTTGAGTAATGTCCATTTTTCACAATTTGAAAGTCTTAGGTTTTGTCTAACTTATCTGGCTCAACATCTAAATTTATTTCATCAGGAATTGGATCAGTAGCTTCCTCAATTTTCCCCCTGTAAGTTTCCATATTCTTTTCCTCAACTGAGCTTTCCAACTATAAGTAACCTAAACTTCAATTTTAATTATTCCCCATCGAAATCAAGTTTTATAACATTTAGTAGTTCAAGTAGCTCCTCTTTTAAGTTAACCTTAATGCACATCCTAGCATAACAAATATTTTCCATCTTAGTTGTAGCTGATTCGAATGCTAGGGGCGTTCTTATAAAGCTCATAAGGAAGCTCAATCTAGATAAAGTCCAATACTGTAAAGGGATATTATGGAAGTTAATCCACAAGGGAACATTCTCCACTCTGTTTGTCTAGCTCCATTCTAGGAACCCATCTCTGAACAAACATGGGCTGATCCCCTATATACCAAGGGCTAGCTTCCATAACCTTGGATAAAGATTCACCATCTGAAGGCTGAAAGAGGAAAGTGTCCTCTTCAATAAAAGGATCATGATTAGTCCCTTACCACCCCATCTAACCTGATCCCAATTTTGAATACACGGGAAGGTTGGTCTCTTGTCTAGGAGGTAATACACCATGATGTTGCTTCAAAATTTGACACCCTTCTGAAGAAGTTCCGAAGGTGGAGTAAGTACTCCTTTGCTGAAAATGGAGGAGAAATACTTAGGTTTAGCTCTTTGGGATTCAGCCACAACCACATTGCTCTCTATTTTATTGGCTTTCATAGTCATAGCTTCTTAAAGTGTCAAAAACTAACCTCCTTTTAGGCTTGGGATTGAAGAGGAATCCCCAAAGGAGCCTCTTGTAGAGGCCTCTATAACTACCCCCAAAATAGAAGCTTACCTAGTTTTGTAATGTCTCCTTGCTAAAAGAGGAAAGACTAAGTCTTCACCAACAGATATTCAAAGTCTCCACCAATCACCTTCCAATTGCAACATATATCCATCTAATGCAATGCTTAGAAACTTTTTGTCTAGTAAGCCTTTTATTAGATTTTGACCTATAAATATATTTCATGTGTATATTAACAAACACTTAACATAAAGTATTTTCAAAGTTTTTAATGTTCTAAAATAGTTTTTGAAATATTTAGAATAATAAAAGGGTTTAATTATTTAAAAAATCCTTAACTTTTCTAAATTTTGTAGTTATAGCCCGAACTTTAATATTGATCATAAAATACTCAAAATTTTAATTTCCATAAAAATAACTTGCATTAGACCTTTGTTAATGATGCTAATGTGACAAGTTGTGTCAGCTAATGTATTTTTTCACATAGATGACAATAGACTTTAATTTCTATATAAGCAGATTTTTTATTAAAAACTAAAAGGATTAATTAAAAAATAAAAACAACCAAAAAACCTTACTTTACCTTCTGCCTTTCTTCATCTATTCCTTTCAAAGCAGTACCCATTTAGCACCCAACTTTCTGCTTTCTGACCTATCCCTATTCGACATCCATTTGTTCTATTAAAAGATATTTATAATAATTTATTCTTTTTCTTTTAACCCTTTATTTAAGTTGGAATCTACTAGATATTTCACTTCTTTAAGTTGATCTTTCTTTCATGTTTCATTACTATTCAAAAGCTTTAAGTTTTAAACTTTGTTTCTTTACCATACTTCTTATTTATAGCTATAGTTATTAGCAAACAATTCAAATGCTTTCTTACCTCTGCTTTTGTTCTCTTTTTTAAACTTACATTTAGTTTTCCAAATAAATGAACTGTGTCATTGAATAATGGCAAAATCTTTTTGCCTTCTTTACAATTTTGTGACGTTGTTTCTAACATTTCTATAGACTTGAGTTACCTTTGTGAAGTTTCATATCAAATTATAAATTTAAATCAATAACATTTTTATGAGTTTGTAGCAAGAAGCGCCTCTGCAAAACTTTTAATGTTTGATTTCATCTTATGTTTCCTTATATATATAACTATATCTTATTCTTGTAGGAATAAGATAACTTGAGATTTCTCTGCTCAAGATTGAGTTTTGGCACTCTATTAAGTCTAGGTAATGTAATTAAAACGTTGCAATAACAACATAGAATAATATATATTGAGTTCCAATAGGTTGTGAGTTGGCTATTTAAACCATAAATTCTCATTTAATTTGATTATGTAATGGTTGTTAAGACATATTGATAGTATTTTATATATTGAATGTTTGCTTTCCTAGTTCGATAGGTCTTTTATTTTCCTTATGTGTTTTCTTACATTACTGCGTAATGTTTCATTATCTTGCAATATATGAGGTTATGTACACCCAACAAAGGTTTACTCGGTTTTTCTATTTAGGACTCTTGGCTTCTATTGATTAATATGTTCATATGATGATATTGTAACATAATTAAAATGAACATGCATGAAATAAATTACATATAGCTTTTATTGTTTATGCACCTGATATATACTTGACATGTGAAGAGTGTAAAAGTGTCATTAATGGATTCAAGAATGTTGTTTATTACTGTTTAAACAATTTAGCATAAGCTAAAAGGATATATTCTCAACTTTTTTTTAGAGAAATCATTGTACTAATATTAAAATTGTATTAATATTTTTTTATTATTACTATATATGGTATATTGATTGTATTTCATTTTAATTTATATTATGATCCATATTTATATTTCAAAAGCTCGAATTGTAATGACAAGATGAAGTTATGAATATCAAATGCTAAACCTAATATTGGTCAACAATTTTATCAATACATTAATACAAAAATAGGTATTTTAATTATAGTTTTAATGGTGCAATTATTATGAAAATCTTTAATGGACATACAAATTGTAAGTAGCTTGTTGGTATTTAGTATTGGTAAATGCGTTAGTTTGATACCAGAAAAATAGTGTCAAATATGTTATATACGTTAGGGTAAGGGTCTTCTCTGCAAAATTCATTATATATATAATATTTATTTTATTGATTTATTTTTATATTTATTTTATTGGTCTTATATGACTATATATTTTGGGCATTTGAAATACCTAGCTTTAGTATTGACACCTTTTCAGATATCTCATACTAGCTCTAAGAAAAAGAAAAATTGACTATTGCTGCCTAGTGTGAAGTCTTTTTTCTTTCACAACAAGGATATCACAAATGAATAATGAAAGATTTATGTCCTTACCTTATCTAGAAGAAAGAAAGGGTATGTAGGAAGGTTGGACATGTTTCTAGTTAACGGGTGCTAAAAAAATATGAACATTTATCAAGGATGTGTGGTATATAGGTTATTTAATTGTTCAGTTTAGCTATATAATTGGGGCCCTTTGACAGGGTTATCCTTTTAGTTCAAAATGAAATAGCGTTCAAACTCCCAAAATATAGTCTAGACAATGAGCCTTCCCCTTTCTGATTAGATTAACTCGAGGAAAGAGAAATAGATAAAATATCCCTATATAGTGGTACTTTGGTCTCTTTTCCCTTACCCACAACTAACTATTAAACAGTCTACATCAGTAGCCTCACAGTGATTGCTCTACCGTACCTAGGGTCTATTTAAAGTGAGTTAAGCCCCTTCTTTCACCTTTGGACGTCTAATGTATCTAGCTCTAGTATTGATACATTTTCAAATGTCTAATAGTTTTTTAAAGTTGTGTTAGCTAAATTTATATATAAATTATGGCAAATAAAGGAGTGCCAATATACTATATGCAATGTATAAGATTTCTTTAAAGATGAAGATTCTACTTTATGTGATTCTCTTCTCCCAAACGTTTAAAGATATAACTAAGAAATAATGACATTGAAAGTGTAAAGAGTTGCTACTTCCATCCCACTACACAATTTAGCTACAAGATCATCCAATCTAGATCATCTGGCTTAACATCGTTAGTGCTTTTAGGAAGTTTCAAGAGGAAGTGTTAGTCAAATACTCACATTTTTGCATTGTACCATCATTTTGCCAACTATTAGCCTTCATGTTTCTCTCCTAGTCATATCACTCTCGTTCTTGTTATCTTTCTTATGGCTCTTTAGTTTTTCTATTTGTTTTCATTATCTCTTCACAGATTTTTTATTATTTCATGCTTATATCCATGTAGGGTCTTATATATTTCATTGAAAGATTCAGTAACTATTTAAATGTTGGTTTAGTCCACACACTATAAGATTGAAGCAATTTAGAGATAATCATATTTGATTTGGAAAGTACAACTTTAAAGTAAAACTAGAAATTATAAGAGGAGAAAAAGGTAGTTATAGTATTCTCTTTGTTCCATGATCTTTCAAAGGACAAAACTGACTAGTATAACACTTAGTTAACTATACAAGCTTATGTTATCATGATGACTATTTCCTATGGCATCCATGCAGATAAAGTGGCATAAAAATATGCCGGGCTATGCAAAAATGCAATATCCAAATTCTCAAGTAAGACATAACAAATACAATATTCAAATTTGAAAATAAAGTATAAGAAATAAAATATTCAAATTCTCATCCAAAGTATTATAATCACAATGTCTAAATTTTCAACCAAAGTATAGCAAACATAATTTCCAAATTCTCAACCAAATCATAACAAACACAATATATAAATTCAACAATAAATGGTTTAATATGCATAAATTCACCATCAAGAACTAGAGATTTTTTTGAAGTTAAAGTTTTTGCCCTTAATTTGATCCTCCTCCTAGTTTAAGTTGTATTGACAGTTGTGTTTTAAAAAGCTTGAGTTGTATTTGCATTATTCCTTTGAGATTTTAGTACTTGAAAATAAATTCCACCAATTTTTAAAACATCATAAACAAAAAACACAATGTTATTTTTAAAGACATATTACACTTAACTAATATAAAATATATTTAATTGAAAATTGTAAACCAAGTGTTCCTACTGTCTTCTCCAAATGTTCCTCCACATCCTCTAGTTGCTTATAGAATGTCAATAGTTACGTTATTAAATAATTAGATGCAAATTAAAGGTGAATATTCATTAACCACCCTATTCTCCATTCTTATGATAAAGAATATGATATTTAACCTTCTATATCCTGATTATATAGGTCTTTTGAATAACTACCAATATTGGATGAAGGGATTTGATTTTTCAGTGGCCTTCCTCTTTTTCATTGCATTACACATGTACACTTTATAATGAATAATTTAACATATAAACCATATTTGAAATGAAGGCAAATAAAAAGAGTTTACAACCACTTTAATAATTTGAGGTTGCCTTGAAGGTTAATCCTTATTTTTGCATCATCTTAATCATGACTAACTTTATATTGATGATGGCATCTTATAAGTACTCTTACCTTGCTTAATTTGTTTATTTTTTTTGTTTCTCTTCTTTTATTGCCTTTTTTTAAACCTTTTTGGGTCTTTCAGACATCTACTTGATCAAAGGAGGTAATGCGAACTTTAAGTTTTCTATCTTTTGCCAAAATCTGAGACAACCAATGATTTTCATAGTATAGTAATAACTCTTCAAATAACATTTTTGCTTATAGTATCAACTTACATAAGTATCGATATCCTCCCTTTAATATGATGTACAAGTCATTGCATGCTTACATAGGATTCTTGTTAAATCACAAAGTCTACATTGGCAAGTTTGTGCTTGTAATTCAATGAAATTTTCTATAAAATGTGCGCCTTTAAATTTCAAATTTTCATTAATCTTGATGATACAATTCCTTGTTTCCATTGACAACCTCTATCTTCTTCGTCACTGTTGGGCATATATCATTGGTGAGTTTGAACATCATATCCCTTTTGTCATAAATGTGAGTCACTAAAGCAACTTAGATATCCTCTAGCACATTGACCAAGCTTTTCATATCAGATTCACCAATGAATCCATTAAATGGATCTAATATGTTGTTGTAAATTATTTCATACTTTGATCTTATGCTCATAAATTCCTAGACAAAAAGCTTAGGTTTCCTTGAAATTATTGTAAGCCTTCTTTAATATAATCTTCACTTGCTCCATTATCTCATTAAATTCCACTTCTATTGTGCCACTCATTGCTTGTGAAAAGAAACTCCTATATGTGTGGCCTTTATAAAGACTAGACTAATATGTATAGACATATTGGGAACATTTTTTATGTTTAACTTCTAGTAATACGTCTGTTAAACCCTAATAACCAATAAAAAAGTAATGTAAGTAGAACAATTTAGAGCATACTAAGAATTGAACATTAAATGTACAGATACTTAGAGTTTATCTTTTGTTGATCGCTTACATAAGTTCATGCATTCCCACTTATGTTTAGATCTTCAATAATAATATTCAAAAACCAATGCCAAGATTGTTAATTCTTTCCTTCAACTATAACCTAAGATATAAGGAACATTTGATTATTTTCATTATGACGAACTGCTGCTAATAAAGTATCTTCATAGAATGTCTCCAACAAACATCCATCTAGTCTATTTGTTTTCCTATAACCATTAAGAAAAAGAATTTTCCTACTAACTTGCTTGTTTCTTTCCACTTTCCTGCAACTATACTTGTTTTCTAATATCTTAATAGCAATTTTTTTCCCTATTTCCAATCGAGCTAGCATATACATTAAATAGACATTGTGGCTTACAAAAAAATTTCATTCTTACATTAGATCTCGCTATTGAAAATTCATAACAATTTGTAATTGCATAATTTCTAGTTGCTTAATTGAATTGCATCTCATCCTTAAACTTTATGCCAATTTCAAACTAAAATTCATTCATATCCACTTTTGGATTAAACACAATGTATTTCTTTGTTTTGACATATGCCTCGCACCATTTATCATCATTATAAACCGATGATTAAACTTCATCATCATTATGATCCTACTCATCAGACTAACCATGTGAACTCCCTTAATGTCTTTGTGAATTTTTTGAATAGGCAGCCTCTTCATTACAGTATTTTTCTGTTGCTTCTAACCATATCAACAATATTGTCACATTTAAACCCCCTACATACCTTCTTAGCGTATTTCTTCTCATGTACTCTCACAGTAACATATTCTTCATCTTCAATTACACATATCTCATCTTCAAATGAATCATTTCCAAATTCACTTATTTGTATAATATTATAATATTCATTATCTTATTTCACCTGAACTTAGAACAACCTAACTTTACTCATACTTATATTCTATTATGCTAGTTTCTCAATTATTGCCAATATCATAATCAAATTCTTCGTCATCTATTATAGGATTCTCGTAACCATGCTCATAATAGACTTCAACATTGACGTAGTTCAATTCTTACATGCATTTGTGCATTGCCAACATTTCCTTATCATTATGTAAGTTTAAATCTTTTAAACATCTCATTAACTCTTTAGAAAATTTCTAAAACATAGATACTACTATATGTCCTTTATCTTTGACACTCCTTTTAAAACTAGCATACTACGTTCATCAACACCTATATCCTTCTTTCTTTTGATTTTACCCTTAGCATAGCTATTGTTGTCATTTCTTTCCAACATCCCATAGTAATGAAATTTAAAATTTACCAACTTTTGTATTAAAAATAACTGTAGCATTATTTTTTAATATAACATAGTAAAGTGGTGATAAGTACATCATCTTCTTTCATAATAGTAAAATTTATAAAGGATTATATCTTTGAGGAAGCATGATTCAAATAACCCCCAACTCCTAGAGCATAAATAAAATGAGGAAGGTTATGCACGTGGAAATATGAATAAGCCAACACCAAAAGAATAATATATGTAAAAGTTTGTACGTTTGTTAACTTCCACATTAAGATGTCTTAATTGATAAGTTGATCCACAACGACAGTGAAATGTGAAAATTTCAATTTTGAGAATCAGAAATGAACATGGATAATTTGAAACAAATCTCTCACAAAGTTGTAGCAGACCAAGACACCAAATCCCTTGACAAAGTTGGATACTTTAGAGGAACAGATGTGGTAGAGAAACAAATGCAAGAGGATCAAATGTTAGATAAGAGAAAGATGGGTTCAAAGTGTTGGATGCAAGAGAGGAACAAATGAGGATGGCTAGGTGCCAAATGGGTGCCACATTGCAAGGAATAAATAAAGAGAGTGAAAAAGGTAAAGTAAAGTTTTTAAGTTGTTTTGTTTTTAATTAATCCTTTTAATTTTTAATAAATAAATAAATAATGTGAAAATTATATTAGTTGACGTAATTTACCATTAATGGGTGTATAACGATGAATTATTTTTGCCAAAAATTAAAGTTTAAATATTTTATTATCATTTTCTAAAATTTAGACTTATATATATATATATATATATATATCTTTTAAAATAAGTAAAATCATATTAAATCATTCATTCTTTTATCCTAATTTTAATTTAGCACAATTTAAGTAATTAAATTTTTTCTTATTATCATTTTTTTTGTTAAACAAGTAAAAGAGTTTCATTTTTTAGGAGGAACATTCTATAGTTAGACTATCTTGGTTTATACCTAATTGCTAGGTTAACCTAAATATAAACTTTTTTTTGCGAATTCAAAATTTCATTAAAGAATAGAGAAGATTACATCAGGTGAGGGTCTCTTCGACGTGAGATAGACCCACTTGGTACATCGAATACAACTAAGTTAAGCAAAATAGTGACGTTATTGGCCCTGTTTGGCAATCAGCTGATTCTATTAGCTGTTAGCTGATTTTATCAGCTGTTAGCTGATAGCTGATTTGACCAGCTGATTGTATTAGCTGTTTGTCATTTGATGTTTGGTAAAATTAGCTGTTTAGTATTAGCTGTTTATGTGTAAAATGACCTATGAGGACATGACTTTAAAAAACTTATAAGAGTATGAATATTAAATTCTATCAATATTCTTATAGGAATTTAGATTTTAGATATTAAATTCTACAAAAATTAAGTTTATAACTCTAATAAAAAATATAAAACATATAATAATAATAATAATAATAATAATCATCATCATCATCATCGCCAAAAAAATAATAATCATCATCATGATCATTATATCATATAATGAAGGGGAAAGAAGAACATATTCAATTACCTTAAAATGTGGTATATATCTAATATCGTTGACAATTTGTGATAGAATGTCTTTAAATTCGAGATCTTTTTTTATTAAATTTCTATTTGTTTATATATAATAATTTAAGAAAATTATACTTCTTTTAATAACAAAACAACTATTAAATAATTAAATAATATTAGAAAATGATAAACATGAAAATATAAAAGAAAGAAAAGAGAGAGTTAGCGATAAAACATGAAAGTAAAAATGAGAGTGTTAGTGTAACATCCCACCCCCGACTGGAAGGGTAAAATAGTAAATTGTCATAGGATGAGTATTCATACCTTATGTGACAAAATTGTTTTGTGAAAAATGACATTGTTGCACATGAAAATATTGTACATGCATACATTGACATTCCCGGTTTATTTGTTTATAACT
>JANIJH010000007.1:25539444-25553802 GCA_024520975.1 Erythroxylum areolatum | reverse complement strand
TTTCGAAGCGACTTCGCTGTGGAGAATAATGACTTCTGCTGTTGCGAACTTTTCCCAAAGGCTCCATGGAGATAACTCTATGGGTTCGCGGTGGCAAATCTATATTACGTCTCGGCGAACTCTCTTTGTTGCCACGCTGAGATTTATTATAAATGCAATACTTTCCACTTTTATTTCACACCACCCTCACGCGACTGTCCTGAATGGTCACCTCGAAATTTGTCTTGAGACTTTGGTCAAATATCCTTTGGTATCAGAAGTGATAGTTCGGCTCCAGAAACGAGGCCCAACACCTATCTTCATGAAACTGTAAATGGAAATTCTCTAAAAATATTACATCAATGCAAATTAAATCTTATAATTGTGACCTTATCACAATTTTAACTGCACGATAATTATTCCATTGATTTTAGGTTTAATATTAAGTATGAAATATAAATAAGATAAAGAGTGCTTTATTGATTAATAATAAAATTGTCATACATTAAATTGTAACTAATCAATTGGCTAAAAGGGCATAAACTAATAATCTCATACTTGCAATAAAGTCACTTGTTATGTATCTAATTCCATATTCATTTATATATTGATTATGTCTAATTTGAGACAACGACTTAGTAAGAAGATTTACAAGATTCTCTTTAGTGGGAACTAGCTCCCTATATCTTTTTGGTTTATTATCTCCCTAATTGAGTTAACCTTTCTGAGCATATGTTTGGACTATTGATGGGACCTTAGTTTCTTTGTTTGTATAATGACATTATTATTGTCACTCAACAATGTTAAGAACCACTACAAGTTTGATAACGAACTTTTTGATCGAAACATTTCTTTGCTCAAAATTGATACTAAAATGTAATTTACCTTTATCCTAAAGTTAGCAATGGTTGTTTGTTTGAAACGTTTCCAACTTAATGGACCGCTATTTAAAGTGCAAATATACACTGAATGTGATTTGCTGTCATCGTGATCGGACTAGAAACTAGCGTTTGATTATTCTTAAACTTTTAGTTCAACTCCTCCATAGGCCACAAAAACATTTTTAGTTATTCTAAAGCATTTTAAGATGTTTTTCATAGTCATCCAGTGACCATCATCAGGATTAGCTTGAATTCTACTTATTATGCTTTAGCTTGAATTCTACTTATTATACTTAAAGTATAATAATTATCTGGTCTAGTAAATAGCATCATATACATGATTAATCAAATATCCAAAGAATATAAATAAAATCCATTCTCTCTCTCTCTCTCTCTCTCATGTGTTTTTAGACATATGTTTAGTGAGAGAGAAATCCAATGCAACATAGGTAAGAATCCCATACAGGAATGCTCTATGTTAAACTTATTTAACACTTTGTTTATATACATGAATTGAGATAATTCAAGAAACTTCTTTGATTCTTCTCTATAAAACTATTATAATATAGGTTGCTTCTCTCATATCCTTCATTGAGAAGTTCTTGGATAATCGAATTTTTACAGATTGGGGCATAGTTATATTGTTTTTAATTAGCAATATATCATCCATATATAACACTATAAGGATGACTGCACTCGCACCAACCTTCTTTTCGACACTTAGTTCATCTACATTTTTAATAAAATCAAACTCTTTCATTGTCTCATCGAAATGGAACTTCCAACTTTGTGATACTTACTTAAGTTTAGAAGTAGAATTCTACAATTTGAATACTTAATTAGGAAACCTCTTAGATTATGTCACATATACATTCTCAAGCAAATTCCATTGAAAAATGATGTTTTAACATGCATTTTCTAGATTTCATGATCATGGTAAGCTATTATAGTTAATAAGATCCTTATGGACTTAAACGTAACTATTGAAAAAAAGGTTTCATCAAAATCAACTTCATTTTTTTATTTGTAACTTTTAGTCATTGCCTTGCTTTGCATATGTGTACATTACCATCTATGTTAGTTTTTCTCTTACAAATACATATGCAACTAATAGGTATAGTACCATTGAGCAAATCCAACAAAGTTTATACTTGGTTATAGTATATAGATTATATTTAGGATCTATGGTTTTGTGCCATTTAAGATAATCAATGCCATAAATTGCTTCCTTAAAAGTAGTTGGTTCATCATCTATAAATAATACATTGTTTTTCTCCTTTTCAATATATAGATTTATTTGAGTGGGAGGATGATGTATCCTATTAGTTTGTCACAAACTATATGTCTCTTGAATTTTGGTTATATATCATATTTATTAAGTTGAGTTTCATGTTCTATATTAATGTAATATTTTTTCTTATTTTTCTTCTCATTTTGATATCACACAAGCTATTCGTAACTCATTGCCTGGCAGTTATAAAGACATTAGTTATCGATAGGCATAAGTTGTCTATATGGTAACCATGTGTACAAATACATTATGCGATTTTGCATAGCCTTTTTTTAAAAAAGGGGATCAGAGATGCAAAATCTAGTATGATTAGAAATGATTTGGGGTATAATGAGATCTTGAGCGATGTTACGTTTAGTTTGATAGTTTTAGTATAATGATCCTCGCCAGTACCTTTCTCGTATGGCCGCACACTCTACTTCCTGTATGCTAGTGAGAATGAATATTTAAGGTTGAGAAATAAAGTATGAGTTACTATGAACATGTCATTTGTTGTTATAAATAGGCATGCGTTGTTCTTTCTCAAGCATGTGTTGCCAATAAGTACAAGTGGGAGATGTAGCAAAACAATATAATGTGTCCACATTGGTACAAGAAAATCAGAAGTGGATAAGTAAGTTTGGTCCTACAAGAAAGACAAAGCTAAAAAATAAGTGGTTACTTATGGGAATTTCTAACCCTTTTTCTATTATCTGCATAAGTTGCAAAAGAGAGAATGTATACAAAAGCTTCTCCCTCCCACACTTAAAGCTCCCCTAAAAACATTAAGTTCTTGCTCATGATCTTATCTCTTTGAGCCACCATTAACAAGGCTTGAGATTTGGAGTGTGGATTAGAGTGAGTAACACTGGTAGCTGCTCACAACTTCAAGAAAGGGTAAATTTGAGCTACTTGGAGACATTAGAGCACAAGGTGGACTTGTAAAGTAAGTACAAGAGAAAGAGACTTTCTTTTGTAAAAATTAATTTTAAAAATTACCTGTTACTCCAAAGGCCACTTATAAAAATTAATTTTAAGCTATTCAAATACTTTGTGAGTTCAACAATTTTATTCTTACTCATCTAATATAAAATTAATTTAAATTAAAATTACAGAGTCACATTTAAATATTAGTCAAAAAATAATTAGGGATTTTGTGCTTCACAAATATCTCACTACCAATTATTTGGAATAATATTGAAAAATCCACGGTTTCGGTAAACTACATGTACAAAATATCTAATTGTCCAATCCAACGGTTCAGATCTCTTCTTCCGGTTCATATAAACATTGTTATAAACCCTGCAGCCAAGTAGGGTTTTACTTCGTCTCTGTCGCGGAGAGTGTAACGCGAGATACCATAAGAGCTCGAAGGTTCTTTCTAAAACCCTAATTTCTCTTATCTTTGTCTTATACAGCTTCTACTTCATTTTGATTTCACTTCTTTTCCTTCGATTGGATTGGGTTCCAGGTAGGGTTCGGTTGATGTTAGTGTGATTGTGTAAATATTTCTCCTATGGTTTAATATTTATTACGGAATCAATCGATTTATTGGTTTGTTTTTACCTCTTATCCCTCTAACTTATGTAACCTTGTTCCATTTCCTTCCATATCTTTTACGTGTGTTGCTGTTTTCGATTTATGGGTTATTTATTAGTTATAGCTGCGTTTGTTGATTAGTTAGTCTCTGGTGGAGTTAGAATGTTTTATTGATTAATATGATTAAGACGGTCTTACGGTTAAAAGGGCGAAAGTTGCGGTATCTAAGTTGTTATTGATCGTGAAGGTATATTGATGATTGTTGACTTAGGATGAAGGGAATTAGAAAGGAAGCATTTTTTTAATGGATATTATAGGTCGTCTTGGATGCTACGAAGTCCATAATGTGAGTATATCTGTTATATCGTGTAGTTTGTGACATACCCTGAGTTTGTTCTTCAAAAGTGTCAAAAGAAAATGTGGGTGTGGTGCATGATTTAATTTTGCTTGTTTCATTTTTATTCCTTACGTTGTTGTCTTGACTGACTTTTTGTATTGTTTGATGCTTTAAGGGTCGTTGCAATGGCTTTTCTTAGTAAAGTTGGGAATATCCTCAAGCAGGCATCTAGCAAGCAGATTAATGCCGAATTTGCTTCGTCTAGGCCATCTATCTTCCAAGTAATCCGATGCATGTCATCTTCAAAGCTTTTTGTTGGAGGTGAGCCTCATCAACAACACCCTTACCATGAATGAGGGAGGGAAAAGGAGGGGAAAAAAGGTCATAGTTACCTCCTTTTTTATCAGTTTGATGTTTAGTAATTTGGTGTTGCAGGCATTTCATATGGCACCGATGATACTAGCCTTAGAGATGCTTTTAGCAAGTATGGTGAGGTAATTGAAGGTAAGTGAAATGTTAAATCTTCTCTTTCTTTTAAGTAGAGAATACTGCATCTTTTGCAATATTTTAGACTCAGTTCTTTCAGTTTGAAGTTTTGATCAAATGGTGATTGACATTATATGGGTTGTAGCAAGAGTTATTCTGGATCGTGAAACTGGTAGGTCCAGAGGATTTGGTTTTATTACTTACACCTCCAGTGAGGAAGCCTCAAGTGCCATTCAGGCCTTGGATGGGCAGGTAATTTTACTTATGTATTAGGTCATGTCTAATATTGATGACAACGGAAAAGATAGGAGAAGAAATATAAGTGATTCAAATATGAATATTTTATTGAGAACAGTCCCAGCTGTTTTTAACTGAAATTTGGGATGCGTCTTGAAATACGAAGTCTTTGATACCCACAGTCTAGGAGCAATACTGAGATATATTAACTAATATCCACATTTCATCCCCTGTTTCAAGGATCATTTGCTCCAACATTCCTTTTAATTGGGATCATACTTGAACCATGTTTTGCAACATTTACATTTCTAGTTTAGATGTGTTACAGTAGCATTGCTTTTGAAAACTGCCAAAATTGGAGACTGGAACAACATAGTATTATGAATTGTTGACGTTGTATAGGCTTTAGAGATGAGTACCTTTTGGTATTGAAACTTATGGTAACACTAGCACCCATATTTCTTTAATATGTTGACCTGTATTTAGTTTTGATAGTCTTCTATTTCTTTGTGATTCTTTTATGATGTTGTAGTATTTTGTAAACATAGAATGTCTATGTTCATATACCTGTTTATCTACTGGATTGGGAAAAGTTAAACTTGCAATAGCTAATGCTGTAGCATCATCATCCCTTGTCAGTTTTTTTTTTAACCTTTAGAGGTAGCTTTAAAATTTGTGGTTCATGTTAGCAGCATTCTTTTTGACAGCATTTTCTTCTATATCTTCTTTCGACTAGGATTTACATGGTCGTCGCATAAGGGTGAATTATGCAACCGATAGACCTCGTAGTAACTTTGGAGGTGGTGGCTACGGTGGAGGTGGTGGATATGGTGGTGGTGGTGGCTATGGGGGAAACACTGGTTATGGGGGGGGAGGGTTCGGAAATTATGGTGGGCCTGGTGGTAATTTTGGAGGCAATAATAGTAATGTCAGTGGTGGCACGTATGGAAGCGGCGGAAGTTATGATGGTAATACTGGTGGTGATAACTACAGAAGTGGGGGGAACTTTGGCAGTTATGGCAATAATCCAGGACAAAATGTTGATTATTCTGGTGCTGGTAGTACTGGAGCTTTTGACAGTTCAGCGGGAAATTTTGGAGTTGCTGGTGGCGGTGGCGGCAGCAGTGATAATTATGCTAGTGGTGGTTTTGGAGGTGGATTTGATGGAAACTCTGGGTTGGGATTGGGTGGTGATGAAAGCAGCAAAACTGGTGAAGCAGCTGAAGGTTTCAACGAAGATGACTCATTGGAAGCAGACTTCAAAGATGAACCATTGGAAGCAAATTACAGGGATGAGGATGATGACAGAGACGATTTTGCCAAAAGGGCATGAGGAGTGCTGGAAGTAGTTGATATACCTTCAACTCATTATTAAAAAAGTAGACTGTTTATGTGTTTAGATTTTCTCCGCGCTCTTCGCATTTGTTCAAAGAACTTGAATGTTATGTATGCTGGATTTTACTATGTGAACTCTTCTTTTTTGTTCTTGCCTTGACAAAAAACAATTGAAGTTGTTCAGAAAATAATTATAGTTGAAAAGTACTGTTTTCTGCAGCTCAATTCATCTCTTCTTTTTCAGGTTTTCTTATCAAAAGAATTTACAGAGTTACGAATTTATTTTTGTCCAGACCAGCATGGCGGCCATCAACGTTCCTACAACAATAGTTCCCTACCAGGTTTTTCTTTATAGCTGAACATAGTGCTTACAGGCCTAGGTTGTTACTCGTTTTAGAATGGGTCATCAAGTCTTAGTCCGTTGCATCCCAACTGCTTGTGAGGGTGCAAGGAATCATTTGCCCCATGAATCTGATGATTGTTTCCATAATCCACTGATATTGAATCCTCTACATCAGACTCGTTCATCTTTCTGAGCTCTACACAAGCCTCAATGTGAGCATCTAGAGCTTCATCTGGTAAGTTCATAACCAGAGAATTTCTGATAAATTTCCCATCTCCTTTAGCAACCCAGCTTTCATCGACAGACGAAAATCCCATCTTACTGCTTGACAACTTCCTCCATGTCTTCCTATGATCTGATTCCTCAATTTGCACCTTCCTCTGGCTACTTTCTAGAGCTGACTCAAGCTCCTTCACACGCTCTACAAGTCCGGCCTGAATCACTTCATCCAGACGCAAGCTAAGTTCTCTAGGTGAAACTGCATAATTACCAGAGTGATCTAATGATTCATCCTGGTCTACATCTTGTGCTTTGAACTTAGCCCCCAGCTCACCTTGAGCAATATCGGCCTCAAAATCTTGGTCAAGCTGCTAAAGGTTTCATGTCCATTAATACTTGACAAGCAGAACTCAAATGAAGTTATTTTCCTAACTAAACAAAAATTACACGTGATAGCATACTTTTCCAATAGAAATAGGAGCCTCAGTTACCTCATGGAGTTTTCAAATTATGCCACTGTCCGCTATATAACCTTTTTTCTTTATCATAAAATACATCCAAGAAAGATTATCATCATGAGGCGGAACGGCCCATTATAAAATACGATTAGGTTGTTTAGAAACTTTCGAATTAAATTTATTAATGAATTAGGTTCAATTATATTAATAAGATTGAACTTAATTCAATTTATACTATTTGGAACAAATCTAGTAATATTGGAATTGAATTTAATTACACTGTTTGGAACACAATCAAAATGAATTCAATTATTTCATATAATATTTTTATCCTTGATTAAAAAATATGAAAAGTTTTTAATTATTATAAAATTGAAGAAGATGTAGTGCATAAATTGATACAATTTTATGATTTATTCTTTATTTTTAAAAAATCAATTTCATAATTAATGTAAAATTACAATTTTCAAATATAAAAAATAAAGGAAAATTAATCTGGTTATCAATCATATATAAATATTATTTATCAGGCAAAAATGGGTTAGAAATTCTTATATCCTTATTGAATTCATGCAAGTCAATTCCTTGCATGAATTCAATTCCGATGCTTGGAGGAGTGAAATTCAATTTATAAAGGGGATGAGTTTCAATTACATGTATGAATTAAACTCATCCCGTTTTTATGTTTCCAATTCGCTGAATACTGCAATTGAATTCAATTGAGCTGTTTCCAAAGAGCCCGGATCTATATGCATATGAATTGAAGCAATAGCTTGAACTGGCATGCAATCCTAAATACAAGTGTATAATTATGTTTTTACATGCATCCCCAGACAAAAGGTATGCAAAATCAGAATGAAATTACAAGGTCCAAGACGTTTTCTAAAATAACAAAATCCAACCACTCTGCAAATCCAAACACAAGAAATTCCTGCCAGCAATATGTCTGAAAATGTAGAAGCATTCACCAAACAAAAAGTTGGCAAAACAGTAGCAGCACAGGCAAACACAACATTGCACAACAAATTAAAACTTTCATGTGAAGCTGATGTTTCATCCTATCACGAATTATATAACACAATGGTGCCAAAGGGGAAAAAGAGCTTATTTCAACAAGGTCAGACAATCTTCTCTCCAAACTAGATGCATTCATATTTCGACCCAACCTCTCCAGTTCAGCCTCAAGTTCAGCTTCAATTTTACTCATAGATTTAGAGCTCTCACCCACTTTCTCATAGGAGGATTCCTTATCATTGTTCTTGGTTAAATTGTCCACATTTACTACAGAGAAATGTTCACGTGGTGCATTATTGTGAAAAGAAATCTCACTGGTGTCATTTGATTTATGACTCTTGTTAACAAGCTGTCTCACTGTTAATGCATCTCTCATCTCAATTTCCTCTTGTAAATCTTGAACCAAATTCTCAGTTTGCTTCAGCAATTCCTTTAATTTGCCTACTTCTCTTCTGTTAACAATGAATGAAGCGATCATGCCAATAGATACTCCAAGACACAGTAAAATCGTTCCATCAAGTGACCCTGATGAATATCAAAGCAAACAAAAATGGAGTTCATGATTTATAGAAAAATAGATGATTTCAGAATCAACCAAGGAATAACAAGTGACATCTTGCTTTGATGATGACAGTTCAGAATATAGTTTACACTTTTCACTGTGTTATTTTGGACCATTCATATGCCACAACACACTTCCCTTTGCAAACATTCCTATTGGAAAGTTCTGGGGCTTAGAGGTTAATAATATATTTACAATCAAGAGCATATTATGGACACTAAACCTTGAAACATGCCAACAATAATCAGCAACAAAATAATGATAATTCCTTGAAACTATCATCAAAGTTGCCTGTTAGCTGGATGAAGCTTTACCAAGTAAATGACGGACATACCAGTTTGCAAATTTGTATCACTTTACCTGCCAAATTTTTGGGAATTGTTCAGCTCTTCCTTGCATATTTCCCCAGTATCCAGTCTCGTCAATGGGGAAACCCACCGCACATTTTCTGCATCAACTGACTGAGTACCACCAGTTCTTGTCTGCGCATGGAAAGAATGAATTTTGGTTCTGCTAATTACATGACCTCTAAGCAGTGGCCACGCAGTTTTAGATGAAGATGGCAGGGACCTAAGCAAATCCTCTTCCATTTTTATCTGTTGTTTGTCTATCTGAGACATAAGGCAACTTTCAAGTGAATTCCATGGTTTAAGAAGTGGCTCATATGAACATTTCACTCTGCAAGAGCTTCTGTTTCTCCACACATGAGAAGAACCTACTTCATCTTTGAATGAACTGCCAGGCTTTTCTAGTATATCACCAGTCAACCCATTTCTGCTATTGTTTCCTTTAAGGTTTGCATGAGTTGTGATTCCCAGCTCCAAACTCATGAAAGAAAGAATAAGGTAGTCATCATTGGTTTCTAACTTTTCTAGATGTTCATCATAGCCACTTGTAGAGACAACACTTTCTGAAACACTATCCATCTCATTAAAATCCAAAAAGATTTCATCTGAAATCTTTCCTCCATTTTTAGAAGTGCTTTTCTTTCCCCTTTCTAATCTCTGGGGTGGATACCTTGGAGCTTCCAGATTTTCACATTTGGAGGCACCAGGAGATAACCATGATAAACCAATTTTACCTCTTGATATATTGTGGCAGCATTTAGCCACGTATCCAACAACCCACAGATCCATCTCTGCTCTATTTCCCACTGAAATGAGAAAAGAACAGAATCTAAATAGCCAAATTCCACAACACTAATTTTTCTCTTCCTTATGTTTTCCATCGCAACGATTTACAAGGCAATAAATTCCATTCATTCAGAATATTTACTTACTCCTGAAATCAAGTATTCAAATCTCGTCCATTCTCTGATCCTATGTGGGACTGAAATCATATCAAATTTCATAAAATTGAAGAATCATAACTTAAAGCAAATACGTTTCCACGACCAAGCTCTCTAAAACCAGTACGCCATATCCACACTATGGAATGGAAAGCCCTTAAAATCTCAACAGCAATGATCAATTGCTATAAACAATGACACCTGCAATTCAAACAAACAAAACGGTATATAATAAGCAGAAATCAGAAGAAGATTGACCTACTTAAGATCACATAAGCAGAAATCTAACTGCAAACTACGTACGCCAGAAAATACAAAATGCAGGATTGCTGGAGAAAAGGATGCATTTCTCAGTAAAAGCTTCCCTCTTTATCGGAAAACAGGAAGAAATCCAATAGCCAATCAGAAACCCAAGCATTTGACGACAACCTCAGAATAGCAAATCCCACAAGGGAAACGATCCCATTTAACCAGAAACACCAAAGGTGGCGCATTAAAAGCAGAACAGATTCAACCAAAACATAAGATAAACAAAAGGTGGCTGGCTCGCTGTTGTTGATCCTAAAAGGAAAAAAAGAAGCTTTCCTTTTTGGAGTCTCTGGTCCTCTGGAGCAAAAGCAAGGTCTTGCCGTACGCGAGTTCCACAGACGATGTCTTGTTATGGTTGGTACTTTGTAGGAGATCAATGTCGTTGTGTCTATGCTTTCAAGGATTACTGGGTGAAAATAAGAAAAATGGTAATAGGCGGGGGAAAAAACTGAAATGGATTTTTGAAAGCTAATATGTGTATGTGTTCTTTTGGTTTGAGTTTCACGGAATGAGGTGGTCCAGTATCCATTATAGGCTCCGTACTGATAACTTAAGGACACTGCTTCTTTCAGTTTTTTATTCGTCTGTCCTGTCTTCTTGCAGCTCCAGTGTCCTCATCTGTCTTCCCTTCAGGGTCCTCGTGTTTATTAATGGTCAGAAAATCTGTTAATGTTAGCATCTTTCTTTTGTATGGAAGGAAGTCTTCAATAGCTGCTCTTGACGATAAAATACTGTGTTCTAGTAGGGACTTAAGATCTTCTGTATTCCAACCTCCTTGTTGTAAGATGAGTAACAGTTTTCTGAAAGACAAAGGTGTTTTGGGTTAAGAGTTACCTATGCTCTTTTAGGGATTGTGTTATGGTAATGTCTGTAGTATCTACTAATAGGACAGTAAACAGTGTAGTCTACTGTTGTAATCCAAAACATAGCTTGAAAGAACTTCGCCAGTTTTCTGGTCCTGGACAAGTAAGATACCATCTAATCCACCAACTAATAGTGTAGACACATCATGATCAAGATGCCCCAAAGCATACACCACATTTTGACTAACTCGTCCTTCTGTTAGTTGCTTAATTTCCTCAATTAGCTTCAACTGACTCAGAGAAAATGACAGTAAGATAGAAGAGTTTATTTGGGAAGTCAATAACAAACAGGTTTTCTCGGGTGTATGATGACAAGAAAATACAATCCTGATGGATCATTTTGGAGGCTTGCTGTCGAAGGCTTCAAACATATTCTTGTTAATGATCTATGCAATGTCACCAAGAGTCAAGATTCCAAAATTCCTAGACCTGCCATAATGCGTAATGGAAAGAAGTAGCAGATGTCTGTGAAATTTTCCTTGTGAGCTATTGTTGTGGGCGTGCCATCCCTGCCGACGCCCTCTCAGCTGCAACACTGAAGGCTGATGAAGCACTTGAGATGGCAATCTTACATATCCTTGGCGATAAGAATCTTAAGTCCCCAGTTGACCCACCTCTTGATGTAAGTTTCTTGGAAAAGTGTGCACAATGCACAATGCATGATGCTGTTTGACTAGCAGTGTCATGTCAGTAATATTTGTTGTTGCACAAATTATAGCCTGGTCTTATCAAGGTTAAGTAGTTGAATGAGTTAAATATAAGTTCTAATACTTGGTTATCTTTCATTAGCCTGAATGATGGTTTGATGGTAAAGTGGTTATGCTCCAAGTTATTATGTGCCATATGCTTTGTGTTTAGCATTATCTAGTCTGGGGCTTCAATGGGGACATCCTCTAATTTGATTCTGCAACGAATTGTTTCCACTTTGGACGGACGTGCATCACGCACATGCTCTCTGCCTTTGGAGACTCT
Source organism: Erythroxylum areolatum (assembly GCA_024520975.1). Classification (NCBI taxonomy): domain Eukaryota; kingdom Viridiplantae; phylum Streptophyta; class Magnoliopsida; order Malpighiales; family Erythroxylaceae; genus Erythroxylum; species Erythroxylum areolatum. The sequence continues at coordinate 25,541,710 of JANIJH010000007.1, read as the reverse complement.
GGAACTTACGCCTTCTCTTATGTTCCACCAGGTGAACTCTTGAAAGTGCTCCCTCCAAGAATTGAAGAAGACTCCTTCAGCTAACCTGTTGAGCGTGAATGATGGTTGAGGCCAAATGTCGAACAACTTCTCATCTCTTCACTCAAGTTGCAGCTGGATGGAAACTTGAAGCTTCTGATCTTCAATTTGAAATTTTCGTGTATAATATGTCTCCAAAATAACAACTCAGCTTACTTGCTGAATTTGTGAATGTATAGCAGATAATATGTGTAAATTGGAAATACTACAGAATGTAAACTATTGGTTTTGTATTTGGGCTAGCTGAACTACTCACTTTCACAAAAACTAAAATTTCTTTTTGACTCAAACTAAAGGACAATGCAGGCAAATCATGTTGAATGAATTAAAAGTTGTATGTAGATGAATTTTCCCTCACTCGTATATGCTAAAATCAAAGGAACCAACTTCAGGTTTTTTTTTTTCAGCAAAAACAAAAACTTCTACCGCTATTTTTTAACTTCTAACTAGCTACTGGAAATCAAAAGAAACAGAACAAGAAAATTGAAACTTGAATTATGATGAACTTGTATTGAAGTTTTTTGGTTTTTCACTCTTACATTCTTCTTCTACATCTACTACTACATCTACAAAAATGAGGAGGATCATGAGCTTTATATATTAGCTCTACAACCTTCTGCTACAACTAGAAACTAGAGAACAAGAGCATAATCTGATGTGTAATGACTAGCTAGTACTGACTTTTCCAGATTTGACAAGACACAAAAGTAAACAATTTTTGTCTTTGGTGTAACTAAAACTGACATTGCTGTATTGCTAACTACAACTCTGATATTTTTCTTCTGCTGGGAACATTTTCTGATGATGACAGACTTCTTTAAACAGCCATCTTTAACTCTAATCACACTCTAATCAAACAGCCATCTTTACTTGGTTCTTTTTCTCCTGGTTACTTCTTCTGCTTACTTTCTTCTAAGTAACTAACTGGAATCCTCATCTTCTGCTGTGCACTTGATGAGCTTGCATCTTTTATTTTCCATTCTCTTCTCTGCCTTGTGCTTCATTCATCTGATCTTTAACTTCATTGGTTTGATCCATACACTATTGAATTAAGCTTAGGATCATAAACTCCAATTTCCACCTATACTTGAACTCTCTCGTTTTTCCTTTCAGCTTTCTTTTCTTCCTTATCTTCATTGTCATTGCTAACTCCTCCACTAATTTCAATACAACAGGTTACATAAAACAATACAATTCAACATCTCCTCCTTTGTTTTATGGAACTTGCATACTTACATCCATTCCTTGTTTAATTGGCAGATTGTATGTCTTATGTTTAGCTCTTGCAGACATGGCATATTCAAAAACCATGAGTGCCTCATCTGCTTCCTCTTCAACTGCATCATCATACCTCAATTCATCATTTTCAGGGCTTGTTGAAAACTCCTCCTGATTCCCTTCATCTCCTGATTTCTTGACTGTAGTTTCAGGATTATCTAAAAGCTTCATTTTCTGAGTCTCCCTTTGTTTTTTTCTTAATAATTCGTCTAGCATCTTCCAACTGTCTAGAAAGATCTTCAGCACGAGATGTTTCTTCCATGATCTTCCTCTCTGTCACACATCTTTGCTCCTCTATTTTAGCCCTCTCTATCTTAGCACATTCTTTCTCTTTAGCTACATCAACCTTTGTTGCTTCTAACTTTATGATTGCCTCCTCAAACTTCAGATTAGCTTCCTTAACTTCTTTCCTCAATGTCTCCAACTGAAGGCGATACTCCTCAGCCTTCTTTCTTTCAATATCAGCACATTTCCTCTCTTCATTTACCTTAGCTTTTTCCGCTTCCACTTGCCTCCATGCTTCAACAGCCCAAGTTTCAACAGTAGGGTTATGTTCCATGGTTTTGTGACAGGTTTCCACTACAAATACACTCTCCTTAGTAACTGAATTTTCTGATGGTTTATTGGTTTGTGATGATCCAAGTTGAATGCTTGACATGTTGGATAAGTGGTTTTGAGGATTTGTGTAACACCCCACTCCTGCGTGACCCGAACTCGACATCGATGGTGATATCTGAGTCCATGCCCCGCGAGGGTGGCATGCTACATCACTCAGTCAAAACCTCGATATAAATTTTTTTTAACACACAAACACACTCTATGCAGAAATCAGTGGACAATTTGGGCCCGCTTTATCATAACAATACACTCAACAGTATTTAGAATAACCATGTAATGTACACAAATCATA
>JANIJH010000007.1:25516155-25539344 GCA_024520975.1 Erythroxylum areolatum | reverse complement strand
TGTTAGTGTCTTCTCTGCCTTGTGGATTGTTGCGGCAAGAGAAGCTATGGCGCAGAGGTGGGTCAGCTGGGATCTTCTTTTTGGGATGACCTAGTTAGGAGTTGATAGTTCTTTTGAGTATTGTATAGACAGTGTATTTTGATAAATTGTATAAGTATGGATTTTAGAAATGAAATGAAAAGAAAAATTTGGGTTTCAATTTTTAGTGATATTTATTTGATGCCATGTGGATTGTAGTTGATTGCTCGGTAGTGCATCTTTATCATGTGTTACGTATCGGAGCGACCTGTGGGCGTCCCAATGTGTACCCTACGGTAAGGGGGCACTACACTACATCTTAATCTCAGAAGTGGTGTACCAGTTCAAGAAAATCAAGAGAAGAGTCCACATCTGCTTGTTTTGTTTCCCTCTTTTTGCAAGCTAGTATCAACGAGAGCTGTTATACTTTGGGGCTAGAATCTTAATGGTGCATTTATTGATCTGCATTAGCAGAACTCTTGTTCTACATCTTTTTTTAGACATATTTTATCAATTTGACTGAAAGCAATGAATTGATGATATACAAAGTACAGCCAGGAATCTAAACAAGTGAAAACAGTACAAAGATGAGCTGATCTCTTGCCTGACAGGCGTGTTAGACATCTTGTTGTAATTTTCCTTTAAGTTAGACAATAATATTTAATTGTATTTTTTGATTTTTAAATAACTTATCGGTTAAGTTACGTAATTTGATTGGATAAAGATACTAAAGTGGCCAAATAAATGATATAAATCATTGAGTCAAAGTTCTGGTAGAAAATGAATCTCAATCAACATGGACCGGACCTATATCAGGTCTGTAATGGAGAAACCCGATATAGAAGCTATATATATAAAGGTTAAGGCCTTCTGTAGTTGCTCATATATAAATCGTAAGCATAAGAAATCTCTGACACGTTAAGAGAGCTTAGGTTTAGAGAAAACTATAGAAAGACGTTGACTGCATTTCGGAGAGCAGTTCTCGTGAAGGTGCGGTGGATTCGTGCTCTTTTTGGCTTCGAAAAGTTCGTTTGAAGTTGTGGAACCAAAATAAAGTTTCTTTTCGCATTTCGTCGTTTCATGCCCTTTCACGTTCGATCCAAGATACATAACTAAGGTATCATTACATGTTACATGTGGTATTAGAGCGGTGATGTGATCGGGTGGTTAAAAACGAAGATTTTTCAATTTTTCTCTCCATAAGATTTTTGGAGAATAAACTTCTGTTTCTCAGTTTTTTCTTGTTTTTTATTTCATGAAAGTAGTATACATGTGTTTAGTCTTGAGAAACGGGATGAAAACGAGTTCGGGAGCTTAAAAATCAGCCTGAAACTCCCTGAAAATCATCATTTTCTGACGAAGGTGACCGAGACGAAGATATTGGGTGTGTGTGCCACACGTTCCCAACGGGTGAATAGTACCACCCACGGTGCAACACGGCTGACATGTGCACTGCGTGTGGTCGACAAGTGGGTGGAAAGTGTCACGCCATGTGTTACGCGTGCAACGCACGCACCAGTCGATAATAACACATGGGTGCACATCTGGCGCGTGCGTTGTACTACAATGTGTTAACGCACAACTGATGTCAGCAGCTATAGTAATTTCAAAAAAAAAATTTAGATTTCCATTAAGAGTGCCTCGGGATGTTTCGGGTCATTTTTCGGGTCTAGAAAATTTATAAAGTAAAAATTTTTATTTTTCTGGAATACGATATCTATGATGATGGTGAGCCCTTTGACCCTTGAGATGATAGCAAGGTGAATACTACAGTTATTATATACCTGCTATTCACACAGTTAGATCTGATAAATCTAGGTCTCTGTACCATACCTGTATAGGAACAGGAATCTATACATGTACACACAGTGGTTCGTTGGGGTACAAGAGCTAATGTAGTTAGGTAAATCCACCAGAGTGAGACGACTTGTTATCCCATCTGATTATATAATCTATCAGGTGTACATGACTATGATATTAGACATGTTTTGAATGTAGTTAGTTTTATGGAAGTTATTTCTGGACCCAATGCGGATGTGTGGTGGGATGAAATAAATGACGAGATGCATTCCATGAAATATAGTCAGGTTCGGGGGCCAATTGATTTACAACGGAACTGCAAACTCATCATTTGTAAATGAAGATTAGACCTAAAGGAGTTCGGGATAAAATTTAGCGATTTATGGGCTCGCTCAATTGCCTAATGGTTCATTCAGGAGAAAGGTAAAATTTATGTTACATTTTCTTTCGTATCCTCGTAGGATACATTTTGAATGATTAAGGCAATTGTAGCTCATGATAATATAGAGTTAAATCAGATGGTTGTCAAAACTGTTTTCCTAAGTAAAGATCTTTATGAAGAGGTCTATATGGTACAACCTAAAGGATTTCAAGATTCAAATGGAACTAACATGGTTTGCGCGTTATGCAGATCAATATATGGTTTACATCAAACCTTTCGAAAGAGATACCTTACAGTTGATGAGGTTATGAACTCTTTCGGTTTCATGTAAAACAAAGTTAAAAGATGTTTATACTCTAAGGTCAGGAAGAGCAAAATTATCTTCATATTGTTGCATGTGGTTGATATATTGCTCACTTCAAATTACTTGACCATATTGTATAAGGTTAAGCAACTTTTAGTCAAGAACTTTGACATGAAGGACCTTGGCGTAGCATCTTTTATCCTAAGTATTCAAATTTATCGGTACAGGTCTCAACACTCATCAGGCCTCTCATAAAGAGCATATATTAAGTATATGTTACAAAATTTAACACGGTTAACTGTAAACCTATCGTAGCACCTATCTCTCATAGTAAGAGATAATCTTTAGCGCAGTATTCAAAGAATAAAGTAAAGAGAGGTTATGAGGAATGCTCCATATACTAGTATGGTTGATAGCCTAACGTATGCTTGGCAATGTACTAAGCGAGACATTGCGTTTACTGTTTGACTGTCTGGTCAATATCTGGTTAATTCAAGTGTATACCATTGGAATGTAATCTAGCGAGTGTTGTTATACTTAAAAGAACTAAGAATTATATGTTGACATATAGCACATTTAACAGACAAAATCTCATAGGGAATTCATATTCAGATTTTAGTCATGTGTTCGGATGATCGAAAGTTCACTTAATGTTACATGTTTTATGTTTGTAGATAGTACAATATTATGGAAGAGTGTCAAGTAGACACGGGTGACTTCCTCGATCATGCATGCAGAGTATATGCTATGGGGTTGCTTCATAAATGGTTTAGCTCAGAAACTTGATTTCTGAGTTGTCTGTGGTTGATTTAGTGACTAGACCTATTTGGTTGTATTGTGGTAATCTTCTTGTTGTATTCTTTAATAACAACAAAAAAAATCACAGAGTCTTAGCATTTAAAGGTTAATTATTTAGCCATAAAGGTGTTGATACAAAAAAGTGATATTAAGGTTTGGAGCATTTAAGGACTAAGGAAATGATAGTCGATCCTTTAACTAAAGCACTTCGCCTACTTGTGTTTATAATATAAATTTACAATATGGGTGTTTTGACATCCTTAGACACTATTAGCTAGGGGATCGTTATATTTGCTCTATTTACATTTATACATTTGATGTATTATGACAATATGATGGTTTATCAATAAAGATGATCATCGTTTATCCTTGATAATACGTGTTATCGAATATTGCCATAATACCTATAAAAGTCTTAAGATTTGTGTCGATCTTAAGCATTTAAAGATTATTGGACATATATACAGATTGACTTTGAACCTATGTCATTTAGATGCATACAGTTTTATACGGATATCCATGAAGTTTGGCATGACATAGGGAGATATTAAGTTTTTTTTTAATTCCATAATGTAGATTAGCATTCAGTTGAAGAACATAAAGGTTTTCTCTAATGTAGTTTAGTATTTGGTGAGAGGAAACAAGTTTCTTGTAATATTGTTTAACATTTGGTGAGAGAAAATATAATTTCTCTAATGTAGTTTAGCATATGCGGTTTAACATAGAGTTGGAGAAATAGAGACCTACAAACGAAGATGATATAATTTAGATCATAAGGTATCATCCTAGTTTGCCATACTCTATTTTCTCATTCATGTTAGTGAGGTATTAGATATACGTGATTATATTAGATCTGTGTCGTACATGACACATGCATTTGATACTTTTCGATATCAAAGGACAAAATGATGAACTTTCATGATCTTTGGATCAAATGTTTTGTTTTTTAAACTTAGTTGACTAATACAATAACGTGACTTAACCAAGTTTTTAAATTATTTTTAAACTAGAGTCAACACTGCAATTAAGTATTCTCCAAGGGGGAGATTGTTAGACTTTTTTGTAATTTCCCATAAAGTTGGACAATATTTAATTGCATTTTTCGATCTTTAAATAACTTATCGGGTAAGTTACATAATTTGATATGGATAAAGATAATAAAGTGGCGTAATAAATAATCTAAATCAATGGTTTAAAGTCTGGGTAAAAAATAGATTCCAATAAGTGTGGACTAGACCTATATTGGGCCTGTGATGGGAAAGTTTGATATAAAAGCTATATATATAAAGGTTAAGGTCTTCTGCAGCTGCTCATATATTAATCGTAAGTATAAGGATTCTCTGGCTCGTTAAAAGAGTTTATGTTTTAAGAAAAATGTAGAAAGATATTGACCTCATTTCGAAGAGCATTTCTCGTGAAGGCGGCAGCAGATTTGAGTTCGTTTCAACTTTGAAAAGTTCGTTTAAAGTTGTGAAACTGAAATTAGGCATTTTCTACTTTCCTCGTTTCTTGCCCTTTCACGTTTAATCTAGGATACGTAACTAAACTATCGTTACGTGTTATGAGGTATGCCCATATAGACATACAAGCGTTATCTCAACCATGATCTGACCTATTCTTTTATGATCTTTGAATAAGTAGAGAGTCAAGAGCGAGGAAATTGGTGCATTTTTTGATTTTTAAATAATTTATCAATTAAGTTACGTAATTTGATATGGATAAAGATAATAAACTGGCGTAATAAATAATCTAAATTAATGGTTCAAAGTTTGGGTGAAAAATAGATCCCAATCAATGTGGACTGAACCTATATCAGGTATGTGATGGAAAAGTTTGATATAAAAACTATATATATATAAATTAATGTCTCTTGCAGTTGCTCATATATCAATCATAAGTATAAGGATTCTCTGATCAGTTAAAAGAGCTTACATTTTGAGGAAAAATGTAAAAAGATTTAACCGCATTTCGGAGAGTAGTTCTTGTGAAGGTGACAGCAAATTTGAGCTCGTATCGGCTACGAAAAGCTCGTTTGAAGTTGTGGAACTGAAATCAGGTATTTTTCGCATTTTTTCGTTTCTTGCCCTTTCACGTTTAATCCGAAATACGTAATTAAGGTATCGTTACGTGTTACAAGGTACGCCCGCATAGACATACAAAGGTTATCTCAACCATGATCTGACCTATTCTTTTATGATCTTAGAGAGCCAAGAGTGAGAAAATTGGTGCAAGCTTTATTCCAACTTATCACGACAGAACTGGGCCTCCAAAAAGTAGTCATTTCAAGCTGAAGATATGCAGGAACGAGGAAGATGGTATGGTGTTGGTCATGAGTGCTTGTTTATAGGTGATAAAAACATAGCCTAGACGAGGGATTTTTTCCGTCCTCCAGCGTGCATTATAGGGTGACAAAAGCATAGCCTAGGTAAGACGAGAGCTTTTAATGAAATCGATGTTTTTACTTGTTTCTTCTGCATATGAAGTCGATCTTCTTTTTCTTACCTTGGATGTACTGCATCAGATTATGTTCTAACAATTTTTGCAATCTAAACATATTATAATTTGTAAAAACTGAGTTCTTTAATTATGATTTTGTATATAAGAAAGTGTTGTCCTATAATGCAATGCAGAAGAGTAATCTTAGTAGTTATTCGAAGGCTCATTTTCATTGTTACGTATATAAGAATTATTTGAATTGTCATTAACATCTTATATAAGAACAAATGATCATCTTAATTTTATTTTTTTGTTAGTATAATTTAATGATAGTCATATAATTTTACTTTTTATATAAAATTATCGATATTTTAAATTAAGATTATTTTTCTACAATTTAATTTCATAATAATAAATAAATAATTCACAATAAAAACATATCGATATATTATATAAAAAAATATTATTCAATATTATGAATTAAAAATGTAAAAAATAACATTTTACGATATTATTAAAAGCATAGTAAATAACATCATTTGATTATGTTATGAAAAATATTACTAAAAAAGTATTTGGCTAGAAACATAGCTAATAATATTTTGCCGCGATATAAAAAACGTAGCTAAAAGTATATAGCTACGAAGATGAAATCATGGCAAAAAATTATTGGTTACGTTTTATTTCGTTGTCAATCATTTGGCGCTAAATTTTTCCCACTAAGATTTTATTTTTGTTTACATTTTAGCTCTGAAAAAATTTCGTAGCTAATAGTTTTCGTCTATAATTTTTGAAAGTGTCACCGCAGAATGAACTGTCATAAACTTTATAAATAACTATTGGTGACGTATTTTAGATAATTAGCTACGTTTTTGTCATATCCAATTGTCTACCTTTGTTACGGTGAAAACATTTGTTGGCATCTCCTTCTCATATATCGTATGGAAGAGGTGAAAGAAAACACATATGAAATGGAGTAGGATCCAAGTTACTTTTACCATGAAATGGAGAAAGCGATACTTTGGCTTTCGTATAACAACTACATTTCACCTTCACTAAAGAAACCCTTCAAAGGTGTCTTGTTCTTGGTTAGCTTTCTATCAAACGACAACATTTGTATCCTCAAATTTTTTAATTAACTTTTTAAAAATTAAAAATATAAAATATTTTTTTAATTAAATTTAGATTTGAGTTTATGCCTATTCAAGGTTTAATTATTCTAAACAAAATGATATCTTTTTTTTAATAGAATAGTTAGATTTTGAGCTGGTCTGATCCATTAGTCGTCTCGTTAAAAACGCTTAAATTTAGGTCCATGGGCACCGATCGCCATCCCTTATGTTTGATAACGGTGAGAGAAGGGCTTAAACAAAATAAAGATTAGAGCTTATAATTCATTCCACATTTCATCTAAAGATTTACAGGTGAACAAGTCTTTGATCCCATTTAAGCATTATTTTGTTGTACTCTCAATATTTAGAAACAAGAATCTATAACAATATCTTATAAAAATTACGGAGCTCCATAAAATTAAAACCATATAACCAAATTTTTATTGAAAGGCTTAAGTTGCTATCAATAATCTATGGCTTAAGTTGTAGCCAATGGTTTGGAGAAATAGGGTAATACAGCAAAGCTAGTGAAGGGTACTGATCGAATGGCTTCTTGTCACGCATTGCCACTCCTTCCAAACTTGAGAGTAGCAATGCATAGACATTATAGGAAATGGCACATAATGAAAAGCAAAAGAGCCAAAACCTTGATTAAGATATAAAGTTTGGTCTGAAGTTTATGTCGTCATACTCTCATATGGATACTCCTTTCAGTATTTTAATGTATAATGGTTGTGGTCCGTGAACCATCAGAGTGCTGTTTGTTTTTCTCCAGGTGAAAGTGAATATTAATTAATTCCATAATAAAAAAAGTTGTTTCTAGAGAGATTGACCAAAACAGATCATGCGTACACGGTGAGAGAGCCCCTCAAAGAGTGCCGCTTCACTTAAATTGTCAAAACAGTCTATTTCCGAAGGAGCCTAGAACACGCAGTACACTTCGAACGTGTTCATTTATTGTAACAAACCACTTGTTCTTATTACTATTTTGTTATTACCCTGTTCTTATTTTGTTTCATAAGTTTCCATTCATTTAATAAATGGGGCTCACAGAAAATGAATGAATGGATATTCATATAGAACATGGTAGAAAGAGAATAACAAGAACAAGTGAGATGAATCTACATTTATCAAATGCAAAAAAAAAAAAAAAAAAAGTCAAACGTATCTCAGGTATGAGATCCTACATCAGCTGAAAAGGGGAATGAAGTACGCTTTATAAAGGTATAAATATCTCTTTCTTATATATGCATTTTCCCGTGTGTGAGAAAAGTAAAACTGTGAAGATTTTAATCTAATAGACAACCCAAAGCAGACAATATCTGTAGACTGATGGTCTAAATTATTACAAATGGTATTAGAGCCGGTTCCCGACTCGTTGTGCCAACAAGGATGCTGGGCCTTAAAGGGGGTAGATTGTGAGATCCTACTCAGTTTCAGAGGAGAACGAAGTACGCCTTATAAGGGTATGGATGCCTCTTCTCCATAGATGCGTTTTCTTAGGTGTGGAAAGAACAAAACTGTGACAGCCTTAGCCCGATAGGCAATCCAAAGCAGACAATATCTGTGAGCGGGTAGTTTGGGTTGTTACAAATGGTTTCAAAGTTAGTTCTCGACCAGTTGTACCAGTGAGAATGTTGGGCTCTAAGGGGAGTAGATTGTGATATCCTCATCGATCGAAGAGAAGAATGAAGTACATCTTATAAGGGCACGAATACCTCTTCTCTACAGATGCATTTCTGGGGTGCGGAAAAAGTAAAACCGTGAGGACTTTAGCCTGATGAGCAACCAAAAACAAACAATAGTTGTGGGCGGGTAGTCTGGGTTGTTACAAATAATATCAAAGTCGATTCCCGATCCATTGTGCCAGTGAGGATATTGGGCCCTAAGAGGGGTAGATTGTGATATCCCACATCGACTAAAGAGAAGAACGAAGTATACTTTATAAGGGTATGGATATCTCTTTTCTACAGATGCATTTTTTCAGGAGCGAGAAGAGTAAAACCGTAAGGCCTTGGCCTGACAGGCAACTCAAAGCGGACAGTATCTGTGGACGGATGGTCTGAACTATTACATCTGTGCACAAGGCTTTCTGCTTTGTGAGAGTCATCTATATATGCAGTCTTCCTTTTGTAATTTCTACAAAATGCTGTTTTCGTGATTTGAACATGTAATCTTATGGTCACAAAGGAACAACTTTATTCTAATACTCGACTTTAAAATATGGCTAGTTCTATAAAATAGAGTTTTCCCCAACGTACATATATGGCTACAGATCAATGCCAAAACCATACTGATGCAGTCCAATATTACTCGTTAAGTTTTTCATCTTCGTCATATTTTACTCTTAATAAGTCCTCAGCTAGTTTTGTACAGGTTGCTTAGTAATTATCATTAAGGCTATGTTTAGTTGGATGTAAGGTTTTTAACGGAATGAAATGAAATGGTTTATAATAGAATGTAATGTAAATGAATGTAATATTAAAAAATTATTGTTTAGGATTGATGGAATGGTTCATAATGTAATATAGTGAAATATTGTTTAGAAGAAGAGTTTATAATATAATTTAGTGAAAAAAGTTGTTTATCTTTTTACATTTCATCTAAACCCTTCAAATCGAATGTTTCTCATTTTTACTGTTTAGAATGTAATGAGGTGTAATATAAAACTCTCCTTTTTCATCTCATTTTAGTTCATTCCATTATAAATTCTACTCCCAAACAATGAAATAATATTACATTTCATTCTATTCTATTAATAAACTTCCAACTAAGCATACCCTTAAGGTAATGCATGAATTGACGAAAGAACAGGTACAAGCTCAAATGAGGTTCTATCCTAAAACTAATTGGTGATAAGAAGAGTAACTCACTACGCTTATATGCATGTTCAAAGTTATATATTCTTTCCACGTGGGACAAACTTCTACTTATATTTTAACACGGCCCCCTCATGTGTGGGCTAATTTAAGGCACAATACATGACACAATTTATCGTGTTGAGGTGGTAACGATTAACTAGAGAGTAACCTGCTCTAATATTATGTTAAATTTTATATGATTGGGCCTAAATAAGTTGAATATGTATAAGCTTAAATGAGGTTCCATCCTAAAACTAATTATTGCTAGGTGGAATAAATCTCTGGACTTATTTACATGTTAAAGATTATATATTCTTTGCATACTCTTACTTATATTTCAACGTAGCTTACCAACGACTCTCTGTTAGATGTTGTTGTATATTTTGGATCTTTTTCTATTTTCGCAAGTTCTCCTCAGCTTCCTACCTTCTCCTTTACTTTATCTTCTTTCTGCCTAATCTCTCCCGTCTCCAACAAAACCACTTTCTTGTTCAACTCTACTATCCGTCTCTTTCACACCAAACCAATTATGCACGTATTAGCATTATTCTTCAACAATGTGTAGTCTCTTGTTACCCACACTCAAACCACCCAAATCCTGGAAGTATCTCTTCAACTTCCTATAATAAAGAAAACATTAACTACTACTCTTTCACCATACAAAACCACTTGCTCTCGTAATCTCTCTGCAACTAAGATATAGCTACTGCATTTTCATAGTGTTAACCCTTTTGGATTATATCAAGACTTTCACAAGGAAAAGGGCTAGTTTTCCTGGGACAAGCTCAGGAAAACTTTCTAATGGAAGAAACTCATGCAGAAAACCGAAAAGCCCATGAATACTCTCTTTCATCATCTTCCTCCGATGCTTCTTCTTCATCATCATTGTCATCTTCTCCTCCAAGTAATGGCAGAACCTTGCCTGTCCCATTTTCATTGCTGACGAGACTAAAGCAAGACATGAACCATCATTACTCATCGGAGAAAATGGAGGCATCAGAAGCAGTAGGTTCTACAATGGAGTGGCTGAGATTCATCAACATTGACTGGAAAGAAGTAGAAAAGCGATTTGACCGACTAGCTTCTACCGGAAACTCCCCTGAGCCAGTCTTAAGATCGTCATCAGATTTTGGTTTCTGCATAGGTGAGAGTTTTCATTCATAGATTTTTTAAGAGAAAAAGATAATTTACTGGAATAGGACAAGTGCCCATATCATTAAATTCTCAAGTTCCTAAGAACATGATTTTGGCAAGAAATATTTGTCATTATTTAGACAAAACCTGTGATGAATCCCAGGTGTAACGTAGCCAACATACCAGCCTGGCATGACACGCGTTTCAGTTTAGGAAGTGCACATGGCAGAAGTTCATGTTTTCTCCTTTGTACTAGTCGGCAGTAATGTATAGATTCTATGTTTTTGTCTACTCGAGTCATTTAGTTTTGTTTCCCTTTTCAGGTTTGCAACAATCACCAGAGTTTGCTAATGAACTTTTGAGGGCTCTTAGAGGAAGAAGACAGGATCACAGACTTGAAATCTCAAAAACGGAATTGCATGCCAACTGGGATCGCATGACTCAACCTTGCTTTAGTTCAAGATTAAAAATTTTCTTCGACATGTAATGATCTTAGCAGAAGCTTACTTGTGGGAGAACAATTCAATTGTTGTTTTCAGACGACGAATTCATTCTCCTCTTGCTTTTTCTTGCACCTTTTATTTTACAGATGTGACAGAGACATGGATGGAAGAATTAACGTAATGGATTTAAAGCAGGTGATGATGTTACGTCAGTAATCCAATGATTTGAACCATTCGTATAAAGATTGTTAACAGAGGCTGACATCTGTAATATGTTTGCCTATTTACAGGCTATTCTGCTTACGGCTTCAACCAATAAATTGTCCCTGTCGCACGAGGAAGCACAGGAATATGCTGGTTTAGTTATGGAAGTTCTTGATAATGAAGACAGGCGCTATATTCAGGTGTAGGGGAAAATGCTTCTGTCGCTTTTCATTTCTCTTCTTTTACTTGAAATCTATTTCTCGAAACACATACGTTCTCATATAGTGGAAATAACTCAAGTCTGTGGATGATGGTGCAGCTACACCAACTTGAAGTCCTCCTCAAAATAAACCACCCAAGAGTCTCATTTTCGTCTACATATCAGAGCAATGACACATACCAACAGCCCATGTCCAAGGCTGAAACTTTATTCAGATCTTACTGGAGAAGGGCATGGATCCTTATGCTGTGGTTGGTGGTTTGTGTTTCAATTTTCACTTGGAAGTTCATCCAATACCGTCACAGAACAGCTTTTGAAGTGATGGGTTATTGCCTCTGCACAGCCAAGGGGGCAGCAGAGACGTTGAAACTCAACATGGCTCTGATTCTCCTACCTGTTTGTCGAAACACCATCACATTCTTACGTAGGAATCAAAGCATCAATTCCATAGTTCCATTTAACGATAACGTCAACTTCCACAAGGTATGAAAAATAAACATCAGGTAGCCTTCATAAGAAGCCAATTGTTTTCAAGGGCAGTTTATACTTTTCCATTTTTGGTTGATGTAGGTGATTGCAGGAGGAATAGTGGTAGGTGTGATCCTACATGGGGGAACCCATCTTGCTTGTGATTTCCCAAGAATCAGTGGCTCTGATAGTTCCCTTTTCCGACAAACCATAGCAGCACGGTTCGGGTACCATCAACCATCATATATGCAAATATTAACAACAACAGAAGCTGCAACTGGGATTGCTATGGTAGTTCTAATGAGCATCGTCTTCGTGTTAGCGACAAGGTGGCCTCGTCGACAGTCTCCGTTGTTACCGAGGTCCATTAGGCGTTTAACAGGGTACAATACCTTTTGGTACTCACACCACCTACTTATCCTTGTATATGCGTTGCTCATAGTTCACTCCATGTTCCTCTTCCTGACCAGCAAAGTAACTGACAAAACGGTAAGCTTTTTCTTTCGAAGAAATGGGCTTGTAAGTCTTGGAATACTACATTGATCTATCAACTCTTCATGCAGACATGGATGTACATTGCCATTCCTGTTTCGTTATATGTTGGAGAAAGGATCTTCCGAGCTATCAGATCGAAGTTTTATGAAGTTGAAATTTTGAAAGTAAATCATCCGAAACTAACTTAGTTGGACAACTGGATTAAATGCATGTTAACGTCAAGAGCAATTTCTCCTTTCCTTTTCTGCAGGCAAGCATTTATCAGGGTAAAGTGCTATCCCTGCAGTTTCAGAAACCAGAAGGTTTCAGTTACCGGAGTGGAATGTACATTTTCGTACAATGTCCTCAGATTTCTCCACTTCAATGGTACCCTAACGACCCTTATGCTTTTCTTCAACACGTCTTGTTCAATTTCAAGGGGCTCAGAAACCCACCTTCAAATTTTTGGATTATATCTCTGGAGGTTACTAAATGGGGTTTGCTAAAACGTTTAGAAATATAGTGCTGCTTCTGATGCCCCATTTTTCTGTGTGTTGTCATTTTTTGAAGGTGGGAATGGAGTTTTCATGTTCTGTTCACCAAAGCAACATAGCCATAGTTCAGAAGAGTGTTGTGTGTCCTTTTTAGTGCTTCATTCACTAACCACAATACCCCTTTCACCTTTTCAGGCACCCATTTTCATTGACTTCAGGGCCTAGGGATGATCATCTGAGTGTTCACATTAGAGCACTTGGAGACTGGAGTTACCAATTATATAGTCTATTCCAGGAGGTAAAAGAACATAAAACTGAAACTAAGCACAGGATTAGAGCAATGAACCAACTCAATACGCTCAAAACTCATTCAAGAGTCATCTGGGTGTGCAGGCAACACTGTTTGGAATCAAGGACTATCCAAGGATACAGATTGACGGACCGTATGGCGCTGCATCTCAAGACCATGTCAAATATGACATCGTTGTGCTTGTTGGACTTGGCATAGGAGCCACACCTTTCATCAGTGTCCTTAGAGACATTGCTGATGGTATCCAAAAGCACCGTATGGAAACTGTATGATGCTTTGGCTGGGCTCTCAGTTTAGCTCTCTTCATCAACATTAATAAATTGTTTCTGGTTTCAAGTCATATTCAATGTTTAGGTGAACTTCATGTAGGTTGGTGAGCAAGAATGTAGCATGTCCAGGGTTCCTCTAAAGACCTACTTCTATTGGGTTACAAGAGAACAAAGCTCCTTTGATTGGTTCAGAGACATACTGACGGAAATTTCAGCATCCAACCAAAAGCAGGTAGCTTGATCATCACAGGACATTTCCATTCGTAGCAGAGATCCATTCCATTTACATGTTTTTGTTATGTCTTATTGTTCTTACTGTTTTGCTGATCTTCTAGCCCGCCATTGAAGCCCACAACTTCTTAACTAGTGTACATGTAGAAGGGGATGCAAGATCAGATTTGATAAGAGCAATACAGGCATTGTATCATGCCAAAAATGGCATAGACATTGTCTCTAGGACTGAGGTAAATAGCAGTGCATGACAACAGTTTCTACCAATCAAGTTCTAAGAAAATCTAAGGACATATCATTCTCCCTCAGCTGACTGGTGCTCAAGTTAAAACATTCAGAAACTTGCTTACTTTATAATGTAGAAGGTTAACAGCTTGACAAAGTAACACATCTATTTTTCAGGCACGCACACATTTTGGTCGTCCGAATTGGTTCACCATCTTCTCAAATTTAGCCGCAAACCACAGTGGAGAAAGAATTGGTAAGAAGCAAGCACCTATCTCTTGCAATTAGCATGTTTAGGAACGCATAGGTCTCTGTTTAGCCAATGAGAAGTGAAATATGGGAATTGTGGTACATACTTCACCCTGACATGAAAGCTTGAAAACATAGGTACAGGTAGGCCAACAACTTTGTCATGTAGATATATAGGTTCCCTTGTAGGTTTGTTGACAGAGCTGGCCAACAAATCAAAGTACCAGCCCTCTCTAACACTACAGCAGCCATTGTTCTTTCCTGGATGACAGTTGTTCTAAGTGCTTTGTCCAATACTCCAATGTCCTAAGTTGCAAGTATCTCGACAGGATATAACTAGAAGATTTGAAAAGTTCCGTTGTAACACAATTTTTTTGGTTTTGGAACAGGAGTCTTCTATTGTGGCCCATCAGCACCAGCAAGGGAGTTGCAGAGTTTGTGCACCAAACTCTCCTTCAAGACGACTACTAGATTTGTGTTTCACAAAGAAAACTACTAAATTCAAAGTGTAACATGTCACCAATTCCAGGTCAGAAAAAGGGCGCTAGAACATAATGTCCAATATGTAATAGTAATCTACATCTACTCAATTCTCTTTTATTTTCAACGCTTTAATCATCTCCAGGAACCATGTCCAACAAGATCACCTGCGGTACATTTTCCCCTGTCAATAAACAGGCGGAGAACATCACTACTAAACAAGAGGAGAATCAAAAAGGTAAAACAAAAGGAAGGGGAAGTTTGATGGATGTTTAGAGAAAGCTTTGAGGTACTTCTTGGTCACTTTCATTATGCATTATCCAGGCTTGAGTGGGAGCTAGAAACATGTCTTTCCACTCCTAGATATCTCAACACTCGTCGCTGAAAATCATATCTAGAAAAGAATTGTCAAGTGCTGCAAGATTTACATTAATTTTGAAATTTCCCAAGAAATTTAACATCCGATGTTAAGGCATAAAAGTTGAAAATAAACAAAACAAGAATCATCTGATAACCAACCATCTTCACATGATTTTTCGAAAGACAAAGTATAATGCTGAGTTGATTTATCAAGCAACGCTGAACAAAATACATCCTCAATAAGTAGCACCAAAAATTTCCAAAAGAACGTTTTGCATGATCTTATTTCCTTAATATCAGGGAGCAGCAAGCTTTCCCCATTTAACCCTTTAGTGCTGCTGCTCCTGATATAATCTCGATCAGTTCAGTTGTGATAGATGCTTGACGAGTCCTGTTAAACAAAATACATATCATGGAAATCAATAACATGGGCAACAAAATTAAAGAAAATACACTATTGCATGCTAGTAATTGACCCGCAGTCCAAAATGTATGGTGGACCAAACTTATTGTGACAGAACATGAAGCAAAAGAAAATCTCTTTTTTGACTGCAAAAATGATAACTTAAGAACGGGGAGTGCAAATGGGGAGAGAGAGAGAGAGAGAGAGACTTGTTATAAGTGAGCGTCAGTCGATCAAGCATATCGCCAGCATTTCTGCTTGAGCTATCCATGGCAGACATCCTAGCCCCTTGCTCACTGCAAGCATTCTCCAGAACTGCATTGAACATGACCTGGATAGAATATCAGACATTGTTATCATGCTGATTGCTTTAAAAAAGCAGCACAGTCCCCAGTACAGCTTAGAGAGAGGATTTAGTTAAGGCTTACGCAAGAAAATTGGAACTCGGCAAGATTCTGTAGTATTTCACCCTTTGTTTCACCACCTTCAATCTCATAGGAGTCAAGTTCACCAAGCTTTCCACCAGATTCAGATTCTTTCTCCACAACCTACATCAATATTAGTGAAAACACAGCATGAATACAACTAATGAAATCAATTACTTCAACTTATTTGATGCTAGATTATAATCACCTCGGGAGATAATACGGTTGCAATGGTGGGAAGAAATGAAACCACCGACTGAAACTTGTTGAAGACAATCCTTAGAGCATCATACTCCACATTCTTTAAGATGTCATCCGCAAGGACAGCAACCTAAAAGCACAATGGTTTGAAGCACACAGAGGTGAGAATGTTCACCGAGTACCTTTGAATTGCATTGTATCGTCAAAGCCTGCATCTCCCTCGCAACTTTAAGAAATTTTAAGTACCATTACAAGATGACAACATAAAGAATCATTGGCAAGCAGAAACCAGAAATATCTTTTAAGAGTCTTCTTCAGAATAACTTGGAACTATAGAGTTTTGTATTCACATATATTATTTTCCTATTTAATAATCGGAAACAGTTGAAAACGATTACTTTCCAATTTTCCATAATTAAGCATTAAACACATGCTTTTCAAATGTGCTTCGCAATATATTAAATTGTCTACCTTATTTTTCACCCTAGGAAACAGTAATTTTTTACATGTAATTTTCACACAATTTATAATTCATCTGATTTGGAATTTTTTTTTGATAGAGATAAAAAAATGATTGTCTTTAATTTATGCATTTATTTTTGCATCATGATATATATAAATATACAAACACAGAGACATATAAGGTATGCCTATTGTTTAACATATTATCTGTAGGCTGTAGTATATATAATTCTAGAATATGTGAATTACCTTGCTAAAATGAAAAACTAGTTGTCATTGTAAAGCAGTTGAAAATTACATTCTCTTTTCCTACTTTTTCTGCAGAAAAGGAGAATTGGAAGCAAATACCAAGGAAATTGAGGATTGGAAAATACGAATCGTGATGCACAATTAAGCGCACAAATACGAATCGTGATTCAACAGAAAATCCTTTTTTTTTTTTTGTTTAACACGACTTACCTGGGTATAATTAAGAGGATTCTTCTGCAACTCAGTGATTATTATCTCAATATTCTTCTTTGAGTCACGGACCAATTGAGCCTTTGCTTTCTCTCCCAATATGACATATTTTGTTTCTTTCTCAGGACCTGCAGTAGCACAATAAGCTAATCAAAACACATAAATCTCAGTGCATAAATTCTAAGAATCGAGCTCAAAATAATGCTTACCTGAAACCAACTTGTTCAAACCCCTGCTTATCTTGACTGCAGTAGAGTTAATTCCACCACATAGACCTTTGTCCGAAGAAATAGTAACAATGACATTCTTCTTCACATCAACGCCTAACCAATATAACAAAGGCGATTACAAATAAATAGAAGAGTAAAACAAAATCAATTGAGCGCATAATTGTGAGTGAATAAAAAAATTTAGTAGTCAGTAGAACCATTAGCAAGTGAACAAACATCATAAGCACTTGAAAACATAAGTTTTCTAATATCCTTACCCTTTATCAAAGCCAAACTTTAACCATATTACTTGTTTTAATCTATGGTCAATGGAGGACTATACTTTGAATCAAGTCACATAAGCTATTCTAATAGAAAATTAAACAACCCAAAATTCACACGGCTAATAAGAACCATGAAGATCCAATTTATCTTAAATTACAAATCATGAAAAGCGTGAACAGATATAGAAGATCAGTAATCCAATTTCACTTTCACACTAAAAACTACCTATACAATGTGTTACCGTTGATTAACCAACCAGAACAATTATATACATGCATATGAACAGTAAAAGGCACCAATGACTTGCCAAAATATAATCTACAACAATGAAGAAGTTCTTGATGGATTGGAAAGGAAAGGATGGCGTACTATGTAAAGTTTGCTAATTTTAACATGAACACCTCAGAACTTAACCAGTGACCTGACCAGGTTATATTTTACATACTTGGAGAGTCGCCAAGAAGTGCAGTAAATGGCTGCCAAAGGCCACGGGAATTTTCAGCTTTGGTCTGAATTGCTCGTAATTTAGAGGCTGCAACCATCTTCATTGCCTTAGTAATTTTCTGAATGTTCTTGATACTCTTCATGCGATTTCGGACTGCATAAGGTAAATCAATCATAATTTATCCATATTCACAGAGATTTATTATGATTATGCAAACGACTGCAAGTCTTTCTAAAAAAAAGGAATTAGGAGATAGAAAGGAAGCCATTAATACCAACTTGAGTAGAGATATAGCGCACCCCAACAGAGGCCTGTTCCCTATACACCACAAACCACTTTTGAGAATTAAGAGTGTCAAAGAATACACAAAGTTACGTAATAGATGCCAAGAGTGGTTTCAGCTAAACTCGTCAACAGTTTTTATATAACATTCCATTTCAAAGGCTAATACTCAGAAAAACACCACTGGATACCGCTGACTAAAGACAATAATTTTACAAAGGAAACACCAATTGAATGTCAAAAGCTAACTCCCAAGAACATAATTTTTCAATCAATCTAGAAATTATCGAAAAAGAAAACCCGAATCCACCAATCCATCATCTGGAACCAGTAAAACTTACTTCAAACTCCATTCTCAAAACACGACAATCAACATTCAACTTCAAGATTCTTCTTTTTCCCCCGTATTCCAAACAAACAGATACAGAGAAGCACATAATCACATAAAAATCGCAACACACAACACCAACCAACAATGCTCGGCCAACCACATACCGAGGAACAAACATTAAAAAATAGAAATGAAAAACAAATGGACACAAATCCCAATCCATATTTCATCAGAACCCAGAGAAATGTAGAAATTGGGAAGGAAGGGAATCGTACTCGGGGATGAGATAAGATCGGGGAGCAGCGGCGATTGGATGGCTATTTGATAGAGGGACAGCAGCAAATCGTCGGACTTCGCGCCGGAGAGCAGCCATCGCCATCGATGAAGAAGATGATGACAAAAACCCTTGAAAGATTGGTTAGGGAATAGGGACAGTGTTCGATTCAGGTTTTTCCGTTCAGTCGATTGCAGTTGGCATGGCGACGGATGTTTCGGCGGCGTCGTTTTGACCTTGTTTGTTGCATCAAACAAATTTGTAAAATTAATAAATATCAAAACTCAAAATTATAAATTTATTAAATTACAGTTTAATATTTCAGAATATTTAGATTAAACTTTAATATTTTATAAACCTTCAAATAAATTATTTCCACACAAAAAATGTAATAAATATATGATTCTTTCAATCTTTTGCCGTATCATTGATAATATAGTATTTTTAATATATTTATAATTTCACAATATTATATATGCATATCGATTCGTAAAACTTATTCTTTTAATAAAATATTTAAAATTAATTAATTTTAATTTACTTTAAATAAAATTAATTATCATTAAATCTTCTTCGCCTAATTCTCACATATTCGAATTTAACCTTAACATTTTTATATAAATTAAAATCAAACTTAAATATTTTGGAATATTTAAATTGAACATTAAAATTTTATAAATATTCAAATAAATTTTTTCTTAAAAAAAATACCAAATACATGATTATGTCCATCATATGTGATATGGGGGGGATCGCGGCTGCGGACAATGGGTCAAGTTAAGCTCGAGCTTAGGCAATTTTAATTTTAGGCTTAATTTCGACGTAAAATCTAATCAGGTATGAGGCTTCCAGCCTAAGGCAGAGTTTGATTAAACTAAAACGACCTAAAGCCCATTAAGCCTGGACTAAGTTTGATTAAATAATTTTAATTTTTAAAAATAAAAAAAGACGTTATTTTCTTTTAAAATGTTAAGCTCTAGGTCAAGTTGGGCTAATCAATTCGAGCTCGAGTTTGACCCAAAGCCTAATCAATTCGAGCAATGTAATTGTATATTCAAAATTATACCCTCTGATCTTCACATAGTTAATCCTTGTCTATTTAGAACACTTCCCCTTCTATAAATAACTCAATGAGAAGTTCAAAATTATTAAGTTTATTGCTATTATCTACACCAATTCCCTTATTCAAATAAAGACAATCTTAGTCAGTTATAAAACTTCCAAAACTGTTGTCTACGAGTACCGGCATTTAACATCAAAAAGATGGATATGCAATATCGTATTCTAGGTTTAGTTATTGCTTGATGCATTTAACTATGTGTATATTCTTGGATGAAATGAAACATCCAAAGTTGTCAATAATTAGTTATTTAATTCGTTTTCATAAGTATGAATCATAGTGTTTAGGTATCACCATAGTGTATTATATGTTTTAAGAACTTTTTGTATAGTTATCACCACATTAATATGTTTTGTTGAAAATTAATGCTACATTTATTTATAATATGGATATTGGTAAATTTTGAACTTCATTATAGCGGGGTGTTGGAAAGAAATGACAATAACAAACATGTTAGGACAAGAACAAAAGGAAGAATGATATAGGTGTTGATAAACTTAATATGCTAGTTTTAAAAGGAATGTCAAAAGATGAAGGAAATAGAGTAGTTTCTATGTTTTACAAATTTTCTAAAGATTTGATGAGATATGTAAAAGAGTTAATTTTACACCATAATAAGTACTTGTTGTCAATACCTAACCACACACAAGAATTGAACTACCACAACATTAAAATCTATTATAAGCCGATGAGAATCCAATAATAGATGGTGAAGAATGTGATTCTGATATCGATAATGAATGTGAAACTAATTCACAGTAGAATATAAGTATGAAAGAAAAAGAGTTGTGTAAAATTTAGGTGGGACAATATGATAAAGATTCCATTGTTATGCCAATGAGTAAATATCGAGATGGTTTAGTTCAAAATATGAGATATGTAACTAATGATGACGAATATGTTACCACAAGAGCAAATAGTAAGAAATGTGTCAAGAAGGTAAATAGTGGGTTTGTATATGACAATAACATGGATAGCGTTGGAAGTAACGGACAAGATTATAATAAAAAGGTTATTTATTCAAAAAATTCATAAATACAAGAAGAAAGTTCACATAATTGGTGTAGCGATATATGAGGATAGTGACGTTAAAGTTTAATCACTAGTTTATAGTGATGATAGATGATATAAGGCATCCATTAGGAGGAAGAAATATATTATGTTTAATCAAATGGTGGATATGAATGATTTTTAGTTTGAAATTGGCATAAAGTTTAAACACAAGATGTAGTTCAGTGAAACAATCATAAATTATGCAATTATAAATAGATATGATGGTTTAATTGAGATATATATTATGACAATTAAGGTTGTTTGTAAGCCACAATATTCATTTATGGTACATGCTAATCGGATTGGAAATGAAAAAATATTTGCTATTAAGATATTATAAAACAAGTATAGTTGCAAGAAAGTGCAAAAAAACAAGCAAACTAGTAAAAAGTGGATAGCAAATGAATTTTGACACAAGCATAGAAGGAATTTAAATTAGCCAATTAATGAGAGAATGGATGATCTTTAGAGAAAGTGTGAGTTACAGATGACTAAAGCCCAATGTTACGGGGATAGATAGGAAGCTATTATGATGCTATGAGGATCTATAGAATGTTAGGAAGCTATTATGATGCTACGAGAATCTATAGAATGTTATTATGTAAAGTTATTGTCTTATCGACAAGAGTTACAATGGACCAAAAAAGATGAGAAATTCATTATTCAATGTTTAAAAGGTTTTATATAGGATTTAGTGCATTAAAGTATGGTTCTTTTAGTGACTATAGAAAAATAGTTAGGCTAGATGGATTTTTTTGAAGATATTCCTTGGAGATATTTTATTAGCTGTAGTTAGTCTTGATGGAAATAATTAGGCATTCCCTATATCTTAGGTTGTGGTTAAGGGAGAGAAAAACCAATCCTAGTATTGAATTTGGATATTATAGATAAACATCTAAAAATAAGTGGAAATGTATAGACTTTTGTAAGCAATCAACAGAAAGTAATCTTTAAGTATTCATGCATGCAATGTTCATTTCTTTATGTGCTTTGAATTCTTTTACTTACAATTCTTCTTGTTGGGTTACTATGGTTTAATGGATGCATTAAAGAATCTTTTCCTAGAAGCTTAGGGTAGAAAATTGTCTGACATGTCTATGTAAATTGGTTTAGACTTTATAAAGGTCACACATATAAGAGTTTATTTTGACAAACGGTAAGTTGCACAACAAAAATGGAATTTGATGAGATAATGAAGCAAATGAAGAACATATCAAAGAAGTCCTATAATGATTTCAAAGTAAGGAAACTATAGACTTTTGTGAAGACATTTTTTAGTACAAGACCAAAGTTTTAGTTTACAATAACATATCAAAGGTATCGAATGGATTCATTTGTGAAGCTCATAAAAGAAGCTTGATCAATATATTTGAGGATATTCAAGTTACATTAATGACTTGAATTCATAAAAAAAGGATATGATGCTTAAATCCATTGATAATATATGTTCAAAAGTGAGGAAAAAGAAAAATGTTGTATAATAGGAAGTAAGGTTAGTATATCACCAAGATTAATCAAAGTTTAAAGTTCGAAGTCATGTATTTTGTAAACAAGTTAACTATTCATTTACAAGCACTAACTTGTCAATGTGGACTTTGGGATTTAACAATAATTATGTGTATCCATGCGGTGGCTATATATCATATCACAGGAAAGATATCAATGTTTATGTGAGCTAATACTATAAGCATTAATGTTATTTAAAGAGTTATTAGTATGCTATGAAATCCATTAGTGGTCCAAAACTTTGGTTGAAGATTGAAAAACTGCAACCTATATTACCTCTTTTGATTAAGAAGATGCCTAGAATGTTGGACCCCGAACTTTCCCTGAAAATTAGAAATTATAAAATAAAATTAAATGAGGAAATATGGTATGATTTTTAGTAATGAATGAAAAGTGTAAATGAATTTATGAGCATTTGACGAAAAGAAAGACATTTGGGTTTCTTTGTGTTTTGCATGTGTT
>JANIJH010000007.1:25497102-25511005 GCA_024520975.1 Erythroxylum areolatum | reverse complement strand
AATCACAATTAATACATAAGCGCACCTCATTTCAATACCAATTCAAAACATATTCAAAATCCATTTCTATGCCAATTCAAAGTATGTGCACATCTCATTAGTTTCCAAGTGTATCCAAAACTCAATTCAATGCTAAATCAAAGCATATGTAAACCTTATGAAGATTGACTTTTAAATTCTAGTAGTAGCACTAATGAAATTATTCACAAACATACTTTTCATAGTAAGATAAAAACCATCTTTACAAAATCAATGTAAAGGTAAATTCACTATTTATTGTTTATTGTTAACCAACCTCTCATGTTCGGTGCTTTTTCTTTATTAGTCCTGAGTCTATAGTGACTAGAAAACTTTATGGTCTTACACAACTGTGAGGGAGACTCTTGAAGGGTTCCTAAAGCCTGCCAAGTATATCTATAACTTACCACCTTATTTTACAAATTTTAGGCTTAACCAAAATCTTAGCATTTAGTAAGATTAAAATTATGTTTTCTTTTCATTCAACCACTGAACAACCATTGAACAACTTCTATGATTTATACATGTTGTTTTCTTTCCATTTAAATAACGTACATACTATATAGCTACTGTTTTCCATATATTGAACCATTGAACTATGTACAACATACATGCTGCCATTGAACAACCATTAAGCCACTTATATAGCATCTACATGCTACCAATTAATACCCATTGAATAACATATAGATATACATGTTGTTTCCTCTCCATTTACCATTATGTTTTTTTCTTCATTTAACCATGCCTTCGCTTATTCCTTAATTTTCATATATCAAACGTTCAAATTAGGTTCTGAAGTATTCTAAAAATTTGTTTCCCTATGTCTCTAGTTTCCATATCATCAAAAATCAAGCCATTTCATTTTATAAATTATGAAACATGTACCAAATATCACAAGCTGCTTTAACATACCATAATCAATCTCAATTTTCAATATCATTAAGCTAGAATTAGGTCTAGGTCTCTTCTAGATATTTTTAGTATTATATCTTAGGTTTCATTTACAGTTGGAATCACCCAATTTGGAATTACGTAGACTAAGTTGTGGCCAAAAAACTAGAACTATTAAAGGAAATCGAGAATCCTAATATAGAATTTCACTAAACATAGTTAGGAAAACTTACCACTTTTTTCAAATCATGCTCAAACATTCACGCAATTTGTAAGGAAATTCATGTTTCCAACTTAAGCATTCACGTGACTAGCTAAAGAGGATGGACAAGAGTGATTTAACATGCCTAAAACCAGATGGTAGCGTGTTGCCCATCTTTTCCCTGCATGTAGTTGGCATTGATGGAGGTGTTGTCCATGGTTGGAGGCTTAAATAACATACTAAATTTATTTCCCAAAGGCAGTAACTTGGAAGACCTATGTGTGAAGGGAGTAGCTTCAATTAATTAATATCAATTATGGTCCAAGGAATAAGTGAAGCTCGGTGGAATGAAGGTGGAGCAGCTCCTCCATCATCTTATATAAGCTACACGTTGTTGGAAGCTGTCCAACATGTTGCTAGCTTAATTTCCAATAGTTGTCCATTGTTTAAACTCTCACCATCATTGTTTAATTAAGCCATTAAGTCCTTAAATGATCCACGGAAATTCTTGTTCCCTAAATATAGCAAATTGTTTTGATTTTGTCATGTCAAAATGTCACGTGTCTACACTATGAATTGGTCTCTCATGTAATGAATTTTATGTCCCTCACTTCTACTCCTTCATAAACATGACAACATAAGATTTTCATGTATTCTTGTTCCAAAATAATAAGAACTTCTTCATGTACATGACAACTACCACTTAAGGCTCATTCACATGTACATGTATTATTTCTTGTCCAAAACAATTAAATGGCTTAAGAAAAATCTATCCAATTTTGGTAGAAACTTCATGTCCACTTAATAACATGTTACACCTAAATATATTATCATATAAGTAGGATCGATTTACTTTAAGTATTCATAACTATGACTGATTCTTATGTCCTTATGTTTCAACCCAAGAATGCTTCATATTTACTCCACAATAATTTAAATCAAGGTCAATATTGATATATCATAAATCCATCTTATTGAATTTATTTTTGGTCTATTTCCATACCAGTCAATTCCAATATTTTTTGATTATAATTTGACTTTAATACTTGTCAATTAGGGTTGGGTTCCTAATTCACCTTTTAGTGAAAATAAAATTTACATTCACCTGAAAACGTCATTCAAACGAAGTGAAATTTTATAGACACGTGAAAAGACAAGTTTGGGGTTTTACACATAGCTTTTGCTCCAATAACAAAAATATAAGAAAAACAGATAATTGCAAAAAATGTAAGAGGAGAGAACCTTTTTTGTTGTGAGGAACGTCTATTTTATAGGGTTTTCTAATCTAATCCTAATCTAGCTCTAACTTGTAAAGATGTCTATCTAAAATGAATTCAAAATCAAAATCAACCTTATCTACTACAACAATCTCTTCACTTTATCCAGAATTTGTCATTATCATCAATAGAGTCTCAATTTGATGCAATTTCTATTTTTATTTCCTAAAACAAAATAAACATTAATTTTAACATTTAAGCACAAAATAAATTCAAAATAAAGGAGATAATATCAAATAATTAGTCAAGATAAGATCTTATCAATAGCCTCCATCTAATATTCTTATTTCCAGGAAGCAAATAGTAATTAAAATTAGAGAAATTAATAGTTGCCATACTTACCTTTTTCCTTGAATATGATGAGTAAAGAACATGTATTACTCACTAGGAGATGTTGCATTGAAGACAGATAGGTTGTTGATAAGTGCAAAATATTATATCTTTTATTCTTCTAAACTTAGTCCATTTAGTTATTTTTATTAGACATTTGGGCACAATTATTTATATTTTATTAATTAAGACCTAAAATTATTTATTCTTAATTTACTATAAAAAATGCCTAAGTTGAACAATTTTCTATTATAGGCTTCATGGACAGATAAATGACAATGCACATTCAAAAATGCACATTAGTAGAAATAAGCAACAACTAGAAAATGAAGCAAAATGGCAAGGAAGCAAGAGCAAAACGTAGAGTATAAGGAGAATAAGCAGCAGATGAACAAAAGAGGAATAAAATGATAGTAGAGAAAAAGAAAACATGCAAGAGAACTCAGTTGGTGCGCATCTTTACAGTTAGCCTGCTATATAGCTCAAAATGTCGATGATAAGAATCTAAACTTAGATAACTGAACTTATAGGGCTTAATGCATGCTTGATCACTTGTTAATATGCATGTTTAATTTTCTTTATGTTCTATTTTTAGTGTTAACAGTTTTTGTTTCTATTAATTAGTTCAAGTTTCTATTAATTAGTGTTAACAGTCTTTGCCTAGGAACTAGTTGCCCATACTTAGTTTCTATTTGGGTATGATTAAGGAGTTATTTAGATGTTATAATACATTTAGAAAACTCCTGAAGTTAGTTTCCTGAGTTAGAATTTTAGAAATATGCAAATTGAATATGGAATTGTTATTGCTAGACTGTTTATGCAATCTAATCCGAAAGTTGAAGGTTTGCTGCTATTTTCCTGTCTACTCAGGATGATTTTTGACATACTTTTAAGTCTAGTATGCATAGGAATTCAAGTGAAAGATTATGAGATTAAATTGAACCTGGAAAAAGGACTAATGAATGTTTGCAGTGACGGAGTCAGGAATTTAAAATAGGAGGGTCCAGATATCTATTTTTTTTAAATTTTAGGGGGGCCAATACACCACTAGCCTCTAAATAACTTCGCCCTTATATATAAATATATATATTAAAAATTAAAAAATTATAACTTTTTAATATTTTGGAGGACCCAGTACCCCACTGGCCTCCATATGACTCCGTCTATGAATATTTGCATCTTGTTTTTGAAGTTGTGCATTCAGTTCTGATTTTCTAATATTCCAACATGATTTTAGCTTGTTTTACGTGCCAAAGACATGATAAATGACAACCCCACGTGTTGAGCAATTAATGGGATTTAAGTAGAATACAATCTTTGAAGTTTAATGAGGTTAAACTAACGAGTTACATGTTGTTTTAGTATGCAAATTCTAAATCTTATTTATTGGATTTCATGGTTATAATTTTCTAGTTTAAGGGGCTGAAACTTGGTAGATAACATGGGTACAAGTTTGTACATAAGTTTGAGCTTATTTCGACATCAAGTGATAGATATTTTCACCTTATTTTTGTGGATTGAATTTTTCTAAACAAATTTAAGTTTTTTTGGAATTTCAATCACTTACACTTATTAATGATCTTTATTAGTAAAAGCATTCATTTACATTCGGAACAAAATTTTAATAGACAACACTCCTTGTGGGATCAACTTTTATTTCATCCTATACTAAGTTGTTAAACTAATGGTAGAAATAAGGTATTAATTTGTATATGCTTGACGACACATATCAATTGTGTAGCGAAGCTGGTGGTGTAACAATGGCAACGAAAATGATGCCGAATGAAAAATACAGAAGAAAAAGTAACAATTGATCTTGGGTGTCCACCAGATGTAAAAGAGAACGAAGCTAAATAGGGATTTAGGTTTTTTTTCTTCTTATTTTGTATTTTCAAATATTACTTTTTTTTTGTTGTATAAACGAGATACAAGCCCAGAAAAGAAAATTACAGGACAGTGACACAGGGTAAAGCAACCCCAACGGCATCAACAAACAAAAGCGAAGACATCCCCTGAATAACATCACGAAATTACTTTGATAATGTGGAAATCACATTTCACACGTCATCCATGTGGCAAATATTTTAACTGACATAGCTAGTCATGTTAGCCCCATTAGCAGAAAGTCTAATAGGACATTTTTATAAAAATTAAAAGTTTGAGTATTTTATTATTATTTTTTAAGATCAGATTAAAATTTTAAAATTAAGAGAATTTTGAAATCTTGTTTACATCCATTATATTTTTACCTTTATCTCATCTACTACAACTTGAATTCATCAAACTTTAAATTGACCTATTCTAGTTTTACAATATTGATATAGTGGTAATTGATAAATCTATATTAAAAGAGGGTTGCTTATGCTTAAATTTTTTGTAATTTAGTTTTTTATTTTAATTATTATATATTGAATATCATCACATATACCTCTATGTAATATTGATTAATTATTATACAATTTTCTTTCATCATATTTCATTAATGTTTTATTTATTCATAATCTGAAAATGATGTCGTATTAAAAGTTAAAATTTAATATTATATTGTTTTAAATAAAAATAAAATAAAATAATAGAATTTGACCGAAATATTTTAGTCCCTTTTTTTTGTTTCTTTTTATGTACCAAAGCCCTAAACCCTTTTAGTGGCGGGTCCGTATTGCTTCTCAGAGACGAACGGAAATGGCGACAGAGAGCTTCAACTCCCATCAACTCAACTCCCATTTCTTCGGTCAGTTTCTTCTTTCCCATCCGTTTGACTTTCAACCAAAAGCAAAAGCAATGCTGGAATTGTGAATCTTTGGATGCAATTCTAAAGCTTGAGACATCTTGAGAGACCAAGCAATACGATTTCCCTTCATTTTCTTGACAACCGAAAAGAGGACCTTTAGCATCATTTCTAATTGTTCAATAAGTTTTTTAGTTGCGTTTTTTCTTGAGCATTAGTAGTTAGCTAACGAGTTTGCTCAAGATTAGACCTGATTTTGGCCCCAAGCCTGCGCTTTTGTTGACTACTTATGTGTTGATTATGTTGCTGTTTGAAGTGATTCTACTCTATTGCTTAATAGTCCTTTTACATGCGGCTTAATCTTTTCTTAATCGATTCAATGTTGTGATTCAAGTATGGAGAGAATTTGTATGGGGTGCTATTGCTGGGGGTTTTGGTGAAGGAATGATGCACCCTGTTGATACGGTGAAGACCCGTATTCAAAGCCAAGCTGTTATTTGCAGAAGTCAGGTGCGAATTATTAGCCATTGGTATTAGAAGGTTACCTCGTTTGCTTTTCTGCTACAAGATTGTCTTTTCTCGCTTGGGTATTTCTCTCATTAAGAATGTCGCCTTGGTGTTATTAAGAATGTGTCCTGTTTGGAAAAGATCCCTCCTTAACGTTGTTACTTCTACGTTTCCAAACTTTCATAACTGCCAGAGCCAGACAAGCATATTGCAGATGATTCGGACAGTGTGTATTGCTGATGGTGTGAAAGGTAGGCGATCAAAATTTTATCTTTTAGGCTAGCACAGTGGTTCATCATATCCTAACAAGTTAAGTTTTTGTGTATGATAATGCACTGGTCTATATAAGAAGTATACATACTCTATGCATGTCCTGTGTGGATGCTTTTTAATCATTATCAACATATTCTGCACTTGTCATTTTGCAATGATAATTTAAAAGTCTGGAAGTATTTGTCCCTTTACTCTGGAGACTTCTTCTTTCCAATGCAAGAAACAATATTTGGCAACTTCTGTCTTATGTTTTTAATGTATAATATCTGCTGAATCCTAGATTTTCCCTGGACTGATTAATTTCTAGGCTTTTACAGAGGAATTACTCCTGGGATTACTGGTTCTCTTGCAACTGGGGCCACATATTTTGGTTTTATAGAGTCTACCAAAAGGTGGATTGAAGAATCAAATCCTAGTCTTGCAGGTCACTGGGCCCATTTTATTGCTGGAGCTTTTGGTAAGTGACTCTCTTGCTTCTTTATTTTGGTGGCAACATCATCTTTACTATTTTGAAAGGCTGCTTATATGATTCAGGAATTCAGAAGTATAAGTGCTTCTGAGGTTTGATCTGCATTTATATAGAATTCAACTTTGAAGATTGAATTGCCACATACAAGCCCTTTTATAACCATTGCTCGTATTATTCTTGAGGACAAACCATCCATATCCACTAGACGTGGAGATGTTTAGTTTTATGCTTTTATAGTATGAAGTCTCTAACAGTTAAAATAACCAAATTCAGTAATAATGGACTCATCGGCAATTGGGTTTCTCTAAAGGTTTCCTGTTATGTTTTGCTCTGTATTTCAGGAGATACGCTTGGTTCTGTGGTGTATGTTCCATGTGAAGTAATGAAGCAACGCATGCAGGTGCAAGGCACAAGAGCAGCTTGGACTTCAGCTGTGAAGAAGAATGCTTCATTTAAAGCTGGTGAGGGAATGTATGACTATTACACAGGCATGTTCCAAGCTGGTAGTTCAATTTTGAAGGAGCAGGGAATGAGGGGATTATATGCTGGGTAAATGTCAACAACAAACTCTTCAATCTTTGAATGATTTTATCTCCTCTCTCTCTCTCTCTCTCTCTTCGTGCATGTCTGCCTTTTTATATTGGTTGTTTTGTCCTTTTGCTTGGGTTGCATTGAAATCTTTTGATTTTAAATTTGATTCAAAAGGTAAGTTGGATTTCCAAATAGGAAGAATTAACAAGAGGATTTTGTTGATGCATTTTTATTTGTGAAAGGTTGATTTAATTGAAAGTCCAATGTAAACTTTGATGCACATTAAACTTTGTTGCATCACTTCTTCAAAATCATTGATTTGTATGTGAATGTTTTCAAGAAAAATAGTATCGAAGCTTATCTTGATTTCATAATGTCTAGTATAAAATGCATCAATTCCAAGATGTGAGACTAGTTTGGGAGCTCCTGTAGTCTTTGAATAGCAAAAATCCTTATTTTTCAGTACTTAATCATTCTGATTTAATAAACTTGTGAACACTGTTAGAAGGTAGTCTTGAAAACATCATATGCAAAGCCTTTGTATTGATAGCTGTTAATCTTTTTCTTGGTTGCTTTGACAGGTACTGGTCCACACTTGCAAGAGATGTGCCATTTGCTGGTCTTATGGTAAACTGTTTTATTCTAAGTACTTAGTCTTAGCTTTATTTTATCAACAAGTTGCAGGGTCAATTTTTTGGGTTTCGATCATTACTAGATGAGATCAGTTTCATTTTATTTTTTTGTTTTCCATTTGTAGGTTATGTTTTATGAAGCACTTAAAGATTTGGCTTACTATGGTAGGCAAAAATGGACCCCCAATTTAGAGAGCCTTATAAACAACTCGGTGGAAGGGCTTGTCCTAGGAGGATTGGCTGGTGGTATGTTGCCTTTTTCCCCATCTCGATTGTGGGTGTTTGGGAACCAAAAGAATTGGTTCCGTCTGGTTGAAGCTATTTTATAGTATGATCTAAAAGTAATCAGTCAAACAGATTTAGAGTAGTTTTCCTTCTGCAACAAACTGAACACTGCATACATCTGAAGCAGTTCTATTGGTTTCCAAGCACCTCCTTTGTTAGGACCAATGTGGTCGAGGGTAATTCAGGAAGGAGGAGAATAAGAGAGACGTAAATAAGCTTAGGATATGGAGATTATACTCGAGGAGAAAGAAAGAGGGGGCAGAGAGGAGTGAGTTAGTTAGTTAGTTAGTGGCTGAGTTGGCACAAGGGCTGGGTTGTAACAGAATGGCCTCAGTAGGTAGTTTTGAGGCAATGAGGCAGAGGGGAGAGGGAAGAGGGGATTGGAAAGTAAGAAGAGAGATATTGTAGACAGAAAGAATTTCCTTCTTTCTGAGGAGCATTTCAGCTCTGGAAGGGGTGTCCTGTGGAATAACCCTTGTAATAGCAGTAGAGCGCTGTTTGATAACATACACTTTCTCTAGCTTATAAAGCTAGAGTTCTATCATCCTTCTTATCTGTGGTACTAAAGTTTGTGATGCAATTTAATCGTTAACCTTGCATTTACAGTGCTTTATGGTTCATGAACCACATGCAGGTTTCAGTGCATATCTCACAACTCCTTTGGATGTCATTAAAACAAGATTGCAAGTCCAAGGATCAACTATAAGGTACTACTTGTTATTCTTAGGTTTACTTAGAGCACAATTATAAGACTATCAACGCTGCATGATTAAATGTGCTTCAGTTTCTCTCTTCTTTCTTTCATCAGATTTTTTTATGAAGTTGGTCATTTAGTTGTGATCGGTTTGATATTTGATGTAAAAGTTCATCCTACTTAATACAAATGTTAATTAACCTAGTTCTCTCTCTCTCTCTCTCTCTCTCCCTAGCCCCCTCTCATATTAAGAAAAAGAAAAACAGTGTTTAATGCCAAGACTTATGCTCAAATGTTTATTTCTGGTGCATATACTTTACCTTTATTGCGTCTTCTTTGAGCTCTAAGATTATTAGCGTAATATTGTATTGAGGGAAGGATGAGGAAGGATATTGTGATGGACGAAAATTTCCGTCCTGTTGAGCCAAACTGTTGGCTAGAAACAAATGAAAGGTCTTAACATATTATTGATAAGCTGATACAGACTGTATTGGCTATGGATGTCTTTACTGCTTAGTTTCTGAAACCATGAATTGTAGTGATTTTAGATCTCAAAGTATTGGTCAGCATGAGGAATGGTTTAATTCTAGTAAAATTAACTCTATCATGATGAGAAGTAGAGAAGGAGAAAAGAAAAGCTAAACGAATAAAATGAAATGACCATTTTTCTGAGTTCTGGTGTTAAAAATAAAATAAATAATGCATTACAATTGGAGTCTCATTCACTTGTCGTTAATGAATTTACAGTCCAAAGATGTGCAGTTAATGTTGATTATATCTCACTGATTGTCATTGTGACTTAGGTACAATGGCTGGTTGGACGCACTTCTCAGAATTTGGATTAGTGAAGGTGTGAAAGGAATGTTCAAGGGAAGCATCCCCAGGATAACATGGTATATCCCAGCCTCTGCTCTTACCTTCATGGCTGTGGAATTCCTTAGAGATAAATTCGACGAAAATGTAGATGATGATAATTTGCAAGAAGTTGCTAACTTGTCAATAGAGAAATCTTTGCCAGAGGTAGCTCAAAACTGAATCTGACCTATATACTACTAATGGATCACTAGTAATTGAAAGGTTGCATTATTCATCACAGGCAGAAATTTTGTTAGGTCTTTAAGCTGGTTAGAGACTTTTAGTAACTATGCTTCATAACAAGATTGAGTGAACGGTAAGATTTGTATATAACAAAACTGATTGAAATTTGGAATGTTAATTCTTGTTGAGCCTGAATCTCTTGCAAGTTTTTTATAGTGAACTTTTCTGATAAAACTAACTGTTTAGCATAATGGTCTTATTTGCAACTTGGCTCTTTTGCATTTAACTGTTTATAACATTCAAGTAATCATTCTCTCTTCTTCTTTTTTTTTTGGTAAAAGTTCTAAATTATAGGTTATAAGTTGAATTAAACGAGGGCTACTTTTCAATGCTTAAACGGATATAATGTTAGGTCTTCCATTTGTTTATTTGTTATTTTACAAAATATCACAGAAGAAACTAAAACATCTTGACTTAATTTACTTCCTAAAACATACTGAGCCTCGTTTACAAAAAACAAAAGGGAAAAAATGAATGAAATTCCTTTCTCCATTACCCTCTTGAACCATAATTTTAGACAGAATTTTGGAGCTGTATGACTCCAAATGCTTTGAAAACATGTTAATATTATTAAAATTGTGATGTAATGTTAAAAATTGTTAGAAATTAATTTTTAAGTAACTCATATGTTAAAAGCAATTAAGGAATTTAATAATTTAATAAATGGGTTTTTTTGGCTTTTAGTCCATTAGGATGGAGAGTTTTAAAATTGGTTAATAGTTGTCAGTTTATTAAGAGGATTAAAGTTATGTTTCTATCTAATAATAAGTTTTTGTTTTCTCACCAACATCATTGCTTAAGAAAATGAGATAGAAAGTTTAAAGAAAGAAACAAATCAAGTAAGGAGATTATTGAGAAATGTTTCCAAATCCTTGAGATATGGATAAAGGTTGGTATTCAGAAAATCTTTGAATTAGAATAAAATTATGAATATGATTGAATATTTGTGAGTTCTCTAAAATTTTAGATCTTGTTTATAAATGGTATCAAAAATTTATAAGATATTCATAGTTCTCCTTTAATGTAAATTTCTCTGATTAAACTCTATGAATCCTAGTATGAAATCTTAGAAAAACCTAATTTTTGTTTTTCATGGATTTAATGATTTTGAAAGTTGATTTAATATCTAATGTATGGGATGTAAAAAACAAACGAAAATTGTTGGGAAAAATTTCCAACGAATAAAGTCCTAACGCTAGGCGCAACATCAAGTGTTGGATATGATTTTCTGCGCTGGCTACCAACCAACCATTATTTTTTAATTTTTTAATTCCAAATATTATGATTAAAGCTTAATTACCTATAATTCGATGCTAATGAATTATAATTTTATGGGTAAATTGAAACTTATTACTATAGAATATTTTTAAAACCAACCAAACATCGTTTGTCAATTTTTATAGTTAACGAGAATGAATGTATATAGTGCATATCACAATTAGTTGTATTTAGATATCCAAAACATAATAATTATTTATAATTGATGTACGTGTGATTACCAAATTATGTACATATTAGCATTATTACGTGTTGTATGGTATATTAATGAATTGTCCAAAAGTAAATATCAGTATGCAATTTATGAAAATCATTATGTGTTGTATGGTGTGTTAATGGATTGTTCAAAGGCGAACATTAATATACAATTTACGAAGTTTTTCTAAATCTATATAGCTTATTGTTGTATGACTCAAAGCATTAATGATAAGTCTTAATTTTGTTATACATATGAATCTATTATATTTTGCGATGTTTAATGAATTGAACTTCTCTAAATGAAGTGAACAAATCTAATTCTATGTTGGAGTTATAAACTTGGATTGACACTCAAAATTGAGAAACCAAATACTCTGAATGTTTTGAGCACTAATAAGGAGAAAATCCATTTTAACAACTAGAAAAGATCAAATAGATTGAGTCTGATCTATATGAAGATGACAATTGCTAACAATATTAAGCCAACTCTTCCTAAAACTGAAAGTACTAAAGAATTACTTAAATTTGTGAAAGAGCGCCTTTAGATTACTGATAAGTCTCTTTCTGGGACTTTTATGGGCACATTGGCCACCATGAAGTTTGATGGATTACGCATTATGCATGAATACATTATTGAAATGACAAACATTGCAGCAAGACTTAATCTTTGGGAATGGAATTTGATGAAAGCTTCATTGTGCAGTTCATCTTAAACTTATTATTGTCAATGTACCCATAACCATAAGACCAAATAAAAGATTTGTCTATATGGGCAAATGAATGAGAGTTTCAGCGGAAGCTATTGGGACTTATCGCTTAATCCTAGATACTAGATATCATTTGGACTTATGTAAAACTTTTTTATATAGTATATATAGGAATTAAGTTTTTTTTAAATCCAAACTTGATAGATTTGGATACTCATTTAAATTTGGTTGTGTTAGTTTCAATTTTTAAGACATAACCACATGGTTGGTGGTTGTGTATCGTGTGACTGTTTATATAAATTAAACCTTGATATTGTTTATGCTAAAACTTAAATTTTGAATCCCAATATTGATATCAAATATAGTTTGATTAATGCTAGATCTATGTACTTGTGGCATTAGCAGTTGGGGCATGTTTTTAAAGAATGACTTTAAAGATTAATACAAAATGAAATATTTCCTAAATTGGATTTTATTGATCTTAACATTTGTGTGGATTGTATTAAAAGGCAAACAAAAAATGAACTCAACTTCTTGAAATAATTCACACTAATTTGGGTAGACCATTTGATGTGCCTAATTTCAATAAAGAGAACTATTTAATCACTTTTATAGATGATTATTCATGTTATAGATATGTATTTCTAAATAAGAAATCTCGTGATGTAAACAAGTTATAGGTTTATATTAATAAGGCTAAAACGGAATTAGACAGAAAGATAAAAGTAGTGAGGTCTGATAAAGGTGGTGAATATTATGGTAAATATGATGAAAGTGATTAAGATCTTAGTCCTTTTGCTAAATTCCTTGAAAAACATGGTATTTGTGGGAAATATAAAATGTCAAGCACACCACAACAAAATAGTATGATAGAAAGGCATAATAAAACCTTGTTAGATGTGGTTAGGAGTATGATGTGTAATTCATCTTTACTTACTTCTTTATGGACATACGCTCCAAAAATTGCCATAGACTTGTTGAATAGGAACTGCCTTACTAGAAACCCTATTCAACAAGTATATGGTAGTTTTTAGTGCATATGTCCACAAAGAAGTGAGTAAAGATGAATTAAATATCATACGCCTAACCATATCAACTGTGGACTGGTAGGAAACATAGTTTAAGGACATCTATATATATGGGTTGCTATGCATAAATTACACATTATAATCCACATGAAAAGAAATTAGATTTAAGAACAATCGGTGGTTATTTCATGGTTATCCATAGAAGTCTAAAAGATATATATTTTACTGTCCTAACTATATTATAAGAATTGTGGAAACTAGGAGTGCTAAGTTTATTGAACATAGTGAGACTAGTAGGAGCGAAACATCATATATAGTAGATATTCAAGAAATGGGAGTGCAAGTCCTTGTGGCTTGCGTATTTACTCAAGTTGTTTCACAAATTATTGAACCGCCTAATAATAATGAATTAATGAACTCATTGTCCATAATGAACTTGGACATGAAGTGAATAAACCTGCAGTAGAAGAACTATAACAAATAGCATTAAGGTCTCAAAGAGAAAAAAGACCAAATATTTAATGACCATGTGGTGTAGCATCCCACTCCCACGAGACCCGAACCAGACATCGACTGTGATATCCGAGCCCGTGACTCGCGAGAGTGGTATGCTAGAGCAGTCAATGCAGTTTAAAACTCGGTAATACTTTTTTTTTTGAAAACCCATCGAGTGCGCAAATATCAGTAAATAATTTGGGCCCGTTCTAATACGAAATCATTTTCAACAAAACACTATTTCGGTGATCAAATTACA
>JANIJH010000007.1:25445997-25457272 GCA_024520975.1 Erythroxylum areolatum | reverse complement strand
TCATTTGGGGAAGAATCGGAAGATTTCAAGTGATTCTACTGACAGGAAACGAGTCTCAAAGAAGGAAACAAATACCAAGTCAAAGAAATCTTCCAAAGCAAAGAAGGGAAAGGTATGAACTTCATACCTCAGATTTGTGCTTGCTCATAATTCTTGCTGATCTTTGCTACTGCTACTTGAGAGATACTGTATGTTGTACTTACTGAAGGAGTGCTGTAAATAGTTGTTGTAACAACTTCTTGACCAGGAATTATAAAGCTGGACTAGTTGTGGATGTATTTTGGTCTAAACTGAACTTTAAATTTGATATATTGCAGTTTAGCATTTTCACAAGTTCATACAAGTTTATGTATAACGAAATTCATAGGGGAACATTGTAGTGTTATTTGTATGTCTCTATGGAGTTTGTATGAATCCGCCATATATGGTTAAACTTTGAAAACTTAGGATGCATTGTCTTGTACCAAAATGCTTCTTCCACTTCATGCAAAAACAAAATTTGAAATCTGCCTCCATGTAACATAGCGCTGTGAGGAGTTTATTGTGTTTGCTCTAGACCTATGTTACTTGACATGTATGTACACGTAACTGCCAAACTACTCTGCCTGTCCTATATTCCTCCTCCCATTTAGGAAGTAAATCATCTAGCATGTAATCCAGATATTCTTACAAATCATGTACTACTTGAAGTTTTGTAGTTTTCTGGTTTAACATATATTAACTTGATGAATTTTGTTGAATTGCTTCTACTGAAGGCATGAGAGACTGATTGTAGGATAGTTCCTTGATTTGAAAATTTCTGGACTTAAAATTCTAATGCTCAAGTCTGCATCAGCTTAACCCATGAGTTGCCTAATTGTATGTGTTGTATTCTCTAACAGGCTGGCAACTTGGGTGACACGTGTGGTGAGGAATTTGAATCAAGGTATGTTCTGATAATTCTAATCTCCCCATTTGATTTTGAGCTTCTTGCAGTGTTGTCTTTTTGGTTCTTTTGTCATATTGGTTTCATTTTTGCAGTTCCCTATATTTCAGAGTTGTTAATTACATCTCTTTGTAATGCCAGGAATAAACTACACAGGCATTTGGGTGAAACTGGTCATGCCACACTGAAATACCGGTGAAAAACTCTCTTCTTCTGTGCCGCCAACTTATTTTTAGAAAAGAATCAATTGATAGTATATTTGTCGATTAACTCGGATCCAAAGTGCATGAAATCAGCTTTGTTTTCCAATCAAGAGCTACATATAGCTGCTTAAAGTCTCTTCCGTGTCTGTACAAGGGATTTACTTCTCTAATGGAGAGTGCGTGCTTATGAGAATTCAAGGACCTATTTCCTGCACTGAGGATGTAAAATCAGCTGAAATCTGTTGCAAATTTCAACTGTATATTGGAATATTGAGCAGTAATGATTCTATCTGTTCGAGTTATTCACAAATTTTGCTGAAATGAAATTACAAGAGTTTTGGTATTCCAGCTTGGAGTATTGCTTTACTTTTGTGCAAGGAATGTTAGCAGATTTCCCGTGGCCCAAATGTTCTACTTTGAAATGTGCTTTTGTTTAATGCCATTTGCTGGAAGCGCCAAACTTGTATGAACATTCTTTCCTGACGTGAAAGCCTACGTTTGGTTAGATACGAAGTATTCATGGTTCAGTTTAAGTGCCACTTGTCGGATATGCAAAGAGATCTCGAAATGTGTTTCAGCCACTGAAATCTCAGCAAGTCCAACCTAGTTTGTCTGATAGAAGAACCAAATTGCCACCCGGTCTTTACAAAAGTTCAATACTGGCAAAGGACAAACTAATGCAATCCAACAAAGTATAAAGCTGCGTAATACTGTCTTTATCATATTGATATGTTGAATATTATACGTGATCACACAATCGCGTTCAATGTGGTGTACTACCAATAAAAGCAACAATCCCCACCAAGCTAGGATAGGATCTTTTTTACAGCGTGAGGGTAAATGCGTGTTCTCGATGCAAGAATCGGATTACGTATTCGAAATGAAGATAAAAAAGGACACATGGTTGTTGTTGTCACAGAGGCTTCGAAGAAGCTTTCTCGATGTAAGCAGCGGCTTCCTGTTTTGAGAGCTGTCGTCCTTCTACTAGGCCTTTTATTAAGGTGTTGGCATACTTCCTAGATGGAGCACGAAGCGGAACCTTTCCATGTTTGAACTTTTCAATATCAGAGAGTGAGCACCTGGACAATCATGAAGAATTGCGTGTCAGGCCATTGCCAATTGCCGAATAAATCGTTAAGGAGTAAACATGAAAAGAAGAGAGAGGCTTTTGTTCTTACGTCATAGTCAAGATTGGAATATCTTTTTCCTTTCCCAGGTAAACTACGTTACGGTACCAACCCCTCTGCATAGAAACAAAACAGGCATAAGAAAATGCGAGCTATAATGGTTGAAGTCTGAACATGCGCACTTTCATCAGTAAAAGAAAACCAAGCAAAACAAATATGGCATACCTTCAAAAGGTCCAAAGAAATGGTTCTCTCATTTTCAATAGTGTTTAAAGCAGCCAAGTCAAAAGCTGGAGTCGTCATCTCCTTGCTTGCGATATTTTCTTGAAGTAAAACATCATTGAACTGCTCCAGTCTGTTGTGGGAAAGTGGAAAAAGAAAACTACGAATATGAAACTCAATGCAGTGGATCATGAAGTCTCTGAAAGAAAGATGAATAGGGCTACATTGTTTTTTCTTCTGGATTCATGACCCAACAAATAACTTGATAGCTGAAATGCTGTCTTAAAACATTTTGTGCAACAAATTGTCGCCAGAAAGCATGCAATTTATGTGTAGACAAGAAAAAATTGAAGTTAAAAGTGAAAACAGATCCATGAAGATGAACATACGTAATTCGGTACAGACACATGTAGGTTTTGTCATCAACTCCGCTTTCAGGATGAAGGAAAGCAACCCCTCCTGCTCCCCATGTTTTTGTAGAATCACGACCAAAGAATAATCTGTGGGGAAATTCTTTCCAAATA
The DNA here is from genome assembly GCA_024520975.1 of Erythroxylum areolatum. Taxonomy (NCBI): domain Eukaryota; kingdom Viridiplantae; phylum Streptophyta; class Magnoliopsida; order Malpighiales; family Erythroxylaceae; genus Erythroxylum; species Erythroxylum areolatum. Next base: position 25,454,271 of record JANIJH010000007.1, on the reverse strand, counting down.
GTCTCCCTTGGTAACTTTGTATCCCTTGATCCGGCACACGGCTTTCCCATACCCTCCACCTAAGTTATAAAATATACTATATTATAAAAGGAAATATTCAGGAAAGGAATCATTGTCTATTTCTACATCTCAGTCCCTGCAGAGTATGTGGCAAAGCTTGGCACAACTAGTAATTTGACAAGGCATGTTAAGCTGAAAAATTTTCAGCACAAGATGTTCATATATTGAGATCACATACAAAACTTATCAGACAAGTTTAGATGCTCCAAGCTTAAGATGACGTGAGTTACTTCCAAAAGTCATGTTTCGTTTTGACAACAGGGGATATGTGTGACAGGTTGTGTTACCTGGCCACCTTGGATATAGCAGTGGAATCTTGGGCTCCACATGTTTGAACCAAAAGTAGCATACCATATTTCAATCTTGGAAAGCTCTGTCCTCCAGGCTGTTGAAGATGTGGATCCTGTTGACAGTCAACATCGAGACGACAATTTAGAAGGAGTGGTTAAGATGGTTCAATTAGGCATTTAAATACTGAAAAGTTAACAGAACTCCTTATAATAGGCTTATGTCCTATCAAAACTTTTTTTATGAGTCTATCGAAATCAACTTCTCTATTAGTTTGAGGTAAGTTTGCATACTACTAAACCTTCTTAATCCCTTCATCTCAATAAGATTTATATTGAGATGATGTTACTTTTCTCAGCTTTGAACTTAGTTACATCATGCCCAGCTTGTTAAAAACCGGCCAAGTCAACGTTTTTAAGTTATACAGGACTCGTGGTCTGTTTAATGATATGGGACTCATTTTCTTCTTGCAAGACCCACCGCTGACATTTAGTATTAGTACAGAAACCTAAGTTACAAACCAAACATTATTTTTTTATTTTTCATACCCATTCTTATCCCCTTTTACTATTATACCGATATCTATAATCAACCCCGTGTTCAAACCAAACGCCCCTTAAGTCTCTTTTAGCCGCGCACACCAATAACTGTACTTGTAGTTGTAAATCTTTTAACTTCGAGTTTTAGTACATTGCATTGTAATGAAAGTTAAGATTTTAAAGGATAGACTGATAAATCATTTATATTTTTAATGAATTTTTTTTCAACTCCCCTAAAATCAAAATAAAAAATTATAATTTTCAAATTTCATATTCTTTATTTATTTCTTTATATTTTAATTAAAAATTTTATTTTAAAATTTTATTTTTAAAACAAAATACTATTTTATTCGTACTCACTAATAAATTATATTTTTGAAAATTTGATTCTTTATTTATCTTCTTATATTTTAATTAAAAACTTTTAAATTATTATTGTTAGAATCTCATTATTATTTTTATCATAAATTTGTTTAACAAATTGAATTATTAGTTAGTATATATAAGTAAATTTGCTTAAAATAATTAAGAATGTATTAAAAATAATATTTAAAATATAAAAGAATTAGATTTAAAGGACATTAAAAAGGCAATTAGAATAAACTGAGTCTTTTTTATTAACTTTGTTTTACATATACTTCAACTTTTATAAGTTTTAAAATAAATTATAATATCGAATTATTATTATTATTATTATTATTACTTTAAAATTTGGTAGATTCAATCTTAGTTTAAATTATTAAATTTATATTATAATTTTATTGGAGGTCTCCGTTCCAACTATCACATGCCCATCTCTCTCATTTGCTCACTACAACACAACTACCTAAAACAATACTGAGTTGGAGTTCAGTTTGTGGTACAGGAAACAAAGCAAAATTAAGGACTTTGAAATTTCAGTTCTATTATTTTTCTTTACCTTTAGTGTCTTCAAGTTTAAGCTTCAGAAGTGGTTCCATAACCTCCTGAACAGCTGCCGCAAGGGTTGCAGACACAATACTGTGTCCTTTTTCCTCACCCTGAGAATCAGAACTTGAAATCAGCAATTGCTGGAACAAAATTTCCATCTAAGCATGGCGTATTCAATTTCAAGGAGTGTAAGTACAAGAAATAATTGAAGCCTCTGAAACCCCTTTCTCCATTTGAACTACAAATAATGGGTTAATTCATGCCATTAAGTTATTAGCAGTTCCAGCTTTTTTACTCAATTTACAACTTCTCCTTGTAAAGATTAACCATGGTACTCTTTTCTAGGTCATAGAAGATTAATGAACATGAATAAGGAATTAGTTATACTCTTTTATTGGTAAAAGATAACTAAATGTTCATGTTTGCTTGCAATCAACTCATCAAGGCATTTTAACATGATGCAAAACATGAATAAGGAATTAGTTATACTCTTTTATTGGTAAAAGATAACTAAATGTTCATGTTTGCTTGCAATCAACTCATCAAGGCATTTTAACATGATGCAAAAATAATAGATGTCAATGCAACCATGAGCATAAAGATTTAGTTCTTCTTATTAGAAATTCAATATGGGCAGAAGTAGAATGGCACCAAAGAAATAATTGTTGCTGTCTTATTTACCGGAGGTAAGGCTTTTTGCGCGGTTAATTTTGATGGTAATTCATCTGCAAGTATTGGCCAGTAAGCACTTAATTCCTTGCGAACCTGGAGAACAGATTCCATGTAACTTGTTGAGAAAGCAAATACCATTATTGTACTTCTTAAACAATAGCAGAAACAATACTAGACACAAACAGAGAGATGCAGCCCCTAGCTAAGTCATTAAAACCATGTCTGTTTACCGCTTGTATCACACGCCATGAGGATTCAAATGGATATGCTTCTGAAGATCCAGAAATAGGCTTATCCTCGAGTAATACTTCCATGCATCCAAGGAATGAATTTGCTATGGAGTCAAGATTGTACCCTCCTTCCAATGCTAAAACAATCTTTCCTTGAGCAAAGTCCATTAACTGCAAAAGACAAAACTGATATAAGAAGCCCAATTACAGATAGACATTCTTCAATAATACTCCACAATGAAGTAGCGCAAGGCACTAAGCAAATCTGTAAACAAAAGCCTACAATACGAATAATTTGGAGAACAAATAGTGCTATAAAAGATATTGCAATCTGAGTACCAAATTATGCCAATCGTTCAAGTAAGATCTCAGATCCATATGCCTCAATCAAAATTGCCACTAATAGTCCATAGCCAAGATAACATCTCATAAGATAGTACAAGCACATAAACAAACAATAAATCAAATGCTAACCTTTTTCAGCATCATGGAGTATCCATATGGTGTGACACAACAACCACCAAGAGGATCACCAACAGCTGTTCCATCATATCAGTGCTATGCTTAGCAAGAATAACTATATTCAATCAATTGATTCAGAACAAGTATCAAGATATGATAAACGGATCTCTACAGTTAACTAAACAAGATAACAATAACCACACCTGCATCAAATCCCGCTGAAACAATAATTATGTCTGGTTCAAATTCCTTAGCAACTGGGATCAAAATGTGGTCCCAAACAGCAAAATAATCAGCATCACCACATCTACCATTCTCCCAAGGCACGTTGATGTTAAATCCTGCACCTGGTCCTTCTCCAACCATGTTGTAAGAGCCATCATCATTACCTGGGTAAAAATTCCCAAACTCATGCCTGCATAGATTTGCAACTCATGCAATCACCGTCAGTTGATAATTTTGATCACAAAACACCCCGCTTCTCAAGGAAAAACATAAAGAAAATATTACCTATGGACAGAGAAGAATAAAACGCGGGGGTCCTTCCAAAACATCTTTTGGGTGCCATTACCATGATGAACATCCCAGTCAACGATCAAAATCTTTTTAATGCCCAGTTCTGGCTGTAAAATCCAAAGCGATTTCAAATGGCATCTCAATAACAGTAAGAGCATAAATCAAATACCAAATTACAATTGATGGCATATGAGCTAAATAGATGAAGAGAGGAAATACAATTACTAAAATCCACCCACTTTTTCATCTAGTAGAACACTTGTTGCAACAGCGACATTGTTGAATAGACAAAATCCCATAGCCTCATCATGTTCAGCATGATGTCCTGGAGGCCTAACAATGGCAGCAGCAGATTTCAATTCCCCTTTGGCAACTCTCTCAGCGACCTTAATGGATATAAATCTATGGTTAGCCTTCCACGAACAAGATCATACTAAAAGATAGCATTAAGGAACACAAGATATTCAGTCAAGAAAACAATTGATTCTAAGGGAACAAAATTTGGCAATTTCTAAACTCGTTATCCACTTCCCCATGAACAAGTCAATCAAATATACACAGATTAGTCACTTTAACTTCAACGCTTTCACTCAATTGGACATTTCACATCATGAGAAAAGCATACTTTTCTTAACATCTTGAGACTATGTTATTTACATAATATCGGTCATCACATAAGATTCTGTAAAAAGCTGCAATCAGCATAAACCAAATGTGAGTTTCTGTAAAAAGCTGCAATCAGCATAAAGCATATCTGAGTTTCTATAAAAAGCTGCAATAAGCATAGAGCATATCTGATGCAAGATAGGTAGACAATATTCCCACGTTTTGATAAACATACACGTATAAATTCTCTAAATTAGACCTGCTAGATCTAATAACTAGATTTCAGAATTGAAGAAATTTAAAAAAAAAAAGGATGGGTCTAACATCACTTATATGGTTTGTATAAAAATTAGGAAACACTCCTAAAATTTGACGCAAATGAAACAATTATTATCATGCTAATAGGTGCCTAAAAGACTTTGGAAAGGAATAATAATATGACACTACTAGGTTCCTTTAGGATTTAAGAATGACTACTAAATCCAAAAGTCACTCTTACAAAGAAAGCGTCATAGTTTGTAAAATTGTAATCTGGAATTTTCATAAGAACTCCTTTTCGTTTTCCTCCATAAACTGAATAGACTATCAAAATATACAGACTTACGTGTTAATCATATTTAAGATAAGCAATCAACTTTATTTTTTTCTTTAATAGCTATTCTTCAATGAGAAAAACTTCAAAATAACCAATTACTAATTTATTCTATTAAGGAAACTGAAAAACACACAAAATTGACTAAAAAAATAGTTTTTATAGGCTCTAAAATATTATGGACAATAACTAAGAGACTAGACACCGTAGCAAGTTAAGCCAATCTCATTCTGCATCAATATCTCAGCACAAGAGTATGACAGACAATAGCTGAGAGCACGAGCGTCCTTAAAGTTTGCTGGAGAACAAATAAAGCTCTAAATTTATACCTCTATGACAGAACCAGCAGCAAGGTAAGCAGCTTCCGACGATCCTTCATTTAAATATATGGAATTCAATTTTGATGCAATACTCTCTCTCCTTGAATCAAACTTTTTGGAGCTTATATTTCTAATCAAATTGACATGATTGCCCGAGTGAACTGTCAAGAGATGTTTTTCTTCAGCTTTCTTGGCAGTTAACACCTCGCATCTGAAAAGTAAATGCAATCAGTTGCCATCATAACATGACAAATAAACCATAAATTACACCTATTATACCAACATGACAAATAAACCGTAGACTACACCAATTATACCAAAATAAAACGAAAATGGAGCTAAAAATTGTACCTAACAAACCACTATAGCCACCTACCTACGTGCAAATGTTAGCAACTCCACATAAGAAAAATTAGAAACGCAAATGAAGAAAACGGTACAATTCAACAAGAGACAACGACAATCGTATTTTAGGAAGAACTTTTCGAGTACAGAGAAAACGTGGAAAAACAAGCGAACAGAACTCGCTCAGCTGGTTTCAGAGCTCTTCGCACTCAACAACGGATTTATACAATTTCCGAACTCTCCGCTACTTCCATTCCATTTAGATTCCAGTTTCAGAGCAGCCAAACAGAAGAAGAAGACTGGTAACCAACCTTTGAGGTACGTTGTTGGAGAGGAGTTTGTTCCAGATGACTTTGATGCGATCGGGGTTCTCGGAGTGAGGATCACCATCCGGAGTTTGATGTTTGCACATGCGATCATCGTAAAGTAGTCCGACGCGCCTTACACTGCTCGTGGCCTCACCAGATCCCACCTGCCCCATGGCCTCACCAGATCCCACCTGCCCCATGGCCTCACCAGATCCCACCTGCCCCATGGCCTTTTCTTCTTCTTCTTCTTTCTCTACCTATCGCCGAGGTTCTAGTGATATATGACGGAGGTGAATGGGTCTGTGATGTTGACGCTCTTCATCTTGTTTTAGCTTTGGATTCTTTTCTTTATTTCTTTTATCTTTAATTTGAATGATGATCGAGGGAAGGTTGCTTCTTTTAACCGTATACTGCATTTCATTTTAACTTGTCTTTTATTTATTAGAATAAGTTTGATCCCTCCGAACCAATCTGATTGGCTCAAACTTTTAATTTGATTTTATTATAAGTTTAATATTTTTAATGATTTGAATTTAATTATTAGTTTATTAAATAATTTATTGAAAATTTTATAATATATATTTAAAATATTATTTAATATATAGTTAAAAGGTTATACATGTGAATTTCTTTTTATTAAAATAAAGCTAATGAGTAGGATCAAATGTAATTTTTTGGTCTAGACATCACATTATTGAGCTCAAGTGATCGGATTAAAGTTCAAACAATTTTATTTTGATAAGTATAACCAAAAAGAAAATGATGTTATTTTGATAAATATAACTAAATGTGATCTTCTAGGTCCATATTTTTCATGTGTTAAGTGAAGTTAATGGTAAAAGAAATGCATAACTCCCCCACTAATTTGGTGAAGTCAGTGAAAGAAGTATTAATTTTTCCCTAGATTAGTAGTGGAGAAGTTAGGTAGGTAAGCTTATTTGGTCATAAAGTTCTTGCCTGTATAAACACATCCTTTATGGTTCATTTGTAAGCAAGGCCATATTCAACCATATGTACGAGAAAGTTCAGAGCTTTGAGAGAAAGTTATTATTGAGATATTTGAGTAAGAAGATCTTGAGTGATTATTGTAGATTTCTTCAAGTTGGAAGCATCTAGAGTCTTTATATAGTTTCTTTATAAATATGTCAATAAAAGATGGCATTGTTCTATCTCTCTTATTCATTGCATTTGATTGAATTGTACTAAATATTTTATGTTGAGAATGAGGGAATCACTTAAAATGAACCAATTTTAAAAAATAAACCAATTTGTTGGTCGATGATCATAAAGGAAGGCTAAGTTAGGTTTTAGCGGACTTAATTTGACTATTGCATAAGCATTTTGGTAATCTTATTCAATTTTGTTATGCCTAAAAAGGTTCCTGTAATAACTCATATTAGAGCTTAGCGAGGAATTCTTATATTATTCATTTACAATGGCAAGTAAAAGCAAATTTACATAGAAGGTTGTAAAATTAGAGGCAATTGTTGACCATCTAGCCACGATGGATGAGGGTATTATTCCTTTCTTTGAAAGGTGTGAAATTTTGGTGTTACAATTTCAAGAAACAATGAGAGCATTCAAGGAACAGTTGAGAACTCACGAGGAAATGAATTACAACTTGTTGATGATTAAACAGGCTATAACTAGGTACAAACTGGGAGTCTGATATGAGAGCACTTTGGTAAAGGTGCAAGAACCATAAGTTTTGGATGAAAAGCAAACTACCAAAGTAACGTCGAACTCTCTTAGCCTTTTTGTATTGTTCTATACTTGGAGATACTACTGTATATTAATATATATATGGTTGTGTATGAGTTCAAAGATATCTTTAATTCCTTTTGAATATATATGTCAGTGATTTATAATGCTATATCCCTTATATTAATTTAGAGTTCCTTGGCATGTGAAATCTTGGAGATTTCTAAAATATAAGCTTCTAAGTGTGAAAAACTAAGTCCATTGGATGGATATGACCATGGTGATAGAAGTAAATGTGTTCTAATGTCTTAGAGGTGATTAGACATAATTTATAGACTTATTGAACACTTAGAAAGCTTAATTAGAAAAGTTAATATACAAAGGGCTTATTTATCAATTGTTAAAAGTTAACTTAATTGTAATGCTTCAATTCTCGGAGGATCAATATGTAATTTTATAAAGATAATGGACTTAATTATTATTTTCAAAAGTCCAAGGACCAAAATAAAAATAAAAGTTTTGGTCATTTCCTATTTTTGGGCTTAATTGCAAATTTAGGAAAAGTTTGGAGGGTATAATGGTAATTTCACATAAGCTAAGGGCAAAAAGATAATTTCACCATATTTTGGTCAAAAAAGAGTCAATATTCTACACTTTTCTTCATGTATAGCCGTGCACACCCCCAATTAAAGACTTGAAACATTTTGTTTTAATTAAAAGAAAGGA
>JANIJH010000007.1:25435567-25445897 GCA_024520975.1 Erythroxylum areolatum | reverse complement strand
TCAAAGAAGAGTCAATATTCTACACTTTTCTTCATGTATGGCCGTGCACACCCCCCATTAAAGACTTGAAACATTTTGTTTTAATTAAAAGAAAGGAGAAGAAAGGAGGAGAAGAACCCATTTTCGGTTGTTTCTAAAATTCTACCCTGTTTTTTTTATTCTCCAACCCTAATCAAGATGTTCTAAGTTAATTTGAGATCAACGAATTCAAATCTATCATTAGATTTGAGAAATTTTCAAAGGATTTTAAGACGTCAGCAAAGGAATATTTAGGTAAATTTTATCTCATCTCTCTCTACATTATGATTTTGAGTTTAGTGTTAAGATATGATGCTCTCCATGCTTAAATATGCATGAAATATGGTTTAGATGAATAAAATGAGTCATGTAAAAATTCCCTTAAGTTAAAACCAAAATGTTCTCTTTTTGGTGAAAGTTTGTGAAATTTTTTAATATCTTTTAAAATTGATGATTTAAATGAATTCTACGATGTTAATTGTATTTGTATAATGTGAATTCTCTAAGCAAACACTAGACACTACGTGTACAGCCTTTGCACTCTTGTCTGGTCACATCTTTCTTCAATTCTTTTCAAGTCTTTACCTGTACACCAAAAGAAACTAACTCCAGAATTCTAAGACTAATGTCTAGATTGTCGAATCCTACTGGCAAAATGTAACTAAACCCAGAATGTTCAAAATATTCAGTGTCTGAACATTGCCCTCGGCTTGTCCTCAAAACCTGGGGGCACGTCAGCTTTCTCCCTAGCTTCAGAAAGTCTACCAAGTGAATTTTGTAAATGATCAGCAGAAGGCAAGGTGGGGTTAATCCTCCGAACAACTTCTGGAGGTATATAGGAGATCCTTTTATCAGTATTATAAGACACTTGCCGCAACTTTTGAAGCTCAGAGCCCATTTCCCATAGAGCATTTGATGCAATGCTTTGTAAAGTCTCCAACTTATGAACAGGTACTTTTTCAAGCTCTCCAGACTTGCCTTCATGGTGTTTGGGAACAACTACATCAACTCTCCCAATAGGCTTTCTATCTTCCACGTCAAGTTTCATATCTTCATACTTGCGGCAATCTGTGTTTGCACCTTCAGACTCTTTGTATCTGACAGAAGAAAGTATTGAAGATTGATCTTCAGGCATCTTGCAAAGTAATTGATGACCTTTTGCGTGACGGAAGACTCCCCATAAGAAATGTTTCATGCTTGAACTTGCCATAATAGCTGTGAGAAGAAGATTTTGCATCAGATTAAGGAAGATGTTCAGAAAAATATACTCACATGGTTTGCATATTCTGCTACACATAATGTTATGTGGACTGCCACATAACTCCAGCTGCAGTTTAAGAAGCAAAAGTCCTTTTCTTTCCCATCATTTATCGTGTGTGTATTTGTGGGTTGGAAAGGGGTTTTACCAACTACGACAGCTATTTAGAAAGCAATGTTTCTCTTCCCTGCTTATACATGCAATTTCTATGTCTACATCTTTTCAAAGTAAAACTGAGGTGTTTATTATTATCCAAATCGGTATCATGAGTTCTGAAGTTCTTAGTGCACCTTATTAAAAAATCAAAGTAGTGCATACTGAGATAAGATGTATGAGGATACAACCAAGGGGAAAGCTATAAATTTGGAAACGGGGATTTATATCCAAGGATTTGATGATTGCAGCCTTCTCTTCTCCACCTTATCTTCTACACATGATACACTCTCAGAACCTCTCTTAATTTTGCTTTTAATTGTACGTTTCTCCCTTCTCTCTTCTCACACTACTGCCAAAGTCTTTCTTCACTCCAGCTTCTCAGATTACAATGAACTAATGAGCACATGGATTATGACAATTAGGTCATCCATCAATGCCATAATTAAACTTAATGATGAGGATGATATCTAAAGGAGCCATCATTTATATAAAAAAAAAAATTTAGAGACATCAAATAAGAAGCCTCTGGGAAGCCTGTTTCATGGAGGACCAGGAAAACTATACAAGGAAAGAAAGCTCACTCTGTGAGTTGAAATGCAACAGGTTAGATGTAAAAATTAGCAACTCCACATCATCAATACAGCTTATCATCGCTGAGTTCTTCATTTTCATAAGCTCAAACAGGGTTTCTTCAGATCTAATATGAGTTCCAGAGTGCATATCAAAGTTAACAACAAATCTCCAAAAACTTCAAAAATTGAAACACAAAGAATATATGATGATGCTAAAAACTGATATACCTCTCAATAGAAGAAGAAGAGGAAAAATAGAGTGCGATGTCATGAAGTTCAGGATAATCACAATGGAATAGATGTGTCAAAACAGGCTGTTGAGGCACCAACTGAACCTGAAGGACTGTAGGCATCTTAAGTGAAAATTTGTAAGCCTTCCTGTGTACTCTGGATGAAGGATGAGCTTTAAATCCACAATAAAATTGACTATCACGATAGAACTTGAAGCCTCCCCTACAGAAAAGGAAGCATAATAGGCGACGGAAATTATATATTGACTAAAACAATTAAAGTATTGCTTGATAAGCATAAAATGCTTCTTATTTTGGCCAACAAAAGGAGCTTCCTAGACATGGCAGCATGGCTCCTGGCCTTATGGGACTGACGGAAGATAGATGGAGAAAATAACATTAAAAGAAAACCTTAAAAGCACTTTGATCCAAATTATAGCTACAAAGAGGACTAAGAGGATTTGGAAGCATTTTATTTTCAAATCACAACTTATGAACTTGTACTCCAAGAAACTAAATCATCATAAAGTCAACGTATTCAGTGCACAAGACTCCCCGCTTTGCAGGGGTCCCGAGAGAGTCATAATATACGCAACCTTCCATTTGTATTTTTACAAAGAGGCTATTTCCGTGACTTGAACCTATGTCCTTATAGTCACAAAGGAGCAACTTTACTAGTTGCTTCAAGGCTCACCCTCTAGCTAAATCGTCATGTGGTTAGCAAAGAGACTGACTACTCATGAAGTGAAAATCAAGTACAAAGGAGGATCACTAATGGTCACATTTAAAGGATTTAAAATTATTGATTGTTAATTTTCATGATGAAGATAAATAGGAGTAAAAACTAAGTACAAAGAAGGATCACTAATGGTCACATTTAAAGTAGTTAAAGTTATTGATTGTTAAGTTTCATGAAGAAGATAAATAGGAGTAAAAACATTTTAAGGACTTAAAATTATTGATTGTCAATTTTCATGACGAAGATAAATAGGGGTAAAACTTGTGCTTGAGAGAAACTCTAATTCCATAACTACAACTTTTCCATTCTAGATACCAAACAATAGATGCCAACTAATACATGGAGAACCACTGGAATTTATAAAGTTAAAGCAGAAAAAGTATAGGGTCTCCCAATAATAATATCTCTTTCTTTCGAAGACTATTGTAATCAGGATTCAGGTTACGCACTTCCAAGTAGCATGCCGAGCAGGAAACCAAGGAAGATAAACATGTAACTTGGGCAAAATAGACAGCAGATCTCCTTGATTAACAACCAGGTGCTTTGCGTCAGCAATGGTGCTTGAGTTACTAGCTGTATACAAGAAGCAAAAGAAGGAATAATAGGTTGACTAACTAGTCATCAAATCAAATTATTGCTAGTGAAGATCCAAATTAGGAATTATATCAAATTGTTATTTTTAGGAACCAACTTCATTTTACTACTACAGTGCAAAGGAAGATTGAAAAAAAACATCTAAATTCTTCCTTTCAAAGCTCCAAAAACATCAATTTACTCATCTACAGTATCCAAAATATCAACTCTCAGACAGGTAGACTAAAAAATGCCTTGCCTGAACTAAAATTCGGGGTAGAAATCACCAATTCTTTCTCCATTTCCATGTCTATGCATGTATGTGCAGTTTCACCTTCCTTAGCAGATACAGTGATGTTTAGCTTCTTGATACGAGAATTCCCAGTAGAAGCTAGACCGACAGTTTTTTCTGGCCAATTATCAGAAAAGTAATGCATTCATCGAAAACTACAATTATATTTTACAAGTACTCATCAAAATACCAAAATCAGTATTCACTAGAAGCAAATAAGAAGGCATTAGTTTCAATTTTCTCATCCCATTTAAAAGACCAACAGTTTCCTCTTGGTTGTATCGTTAGAGTATCCATCACAATTTAAAAACTTAATTTAGGGGAAGAATGCAGAGTAAAATAAGCTGATTAACCTCAGATTATACGAAAATGACCAGAAGGATGTACCAAAATTAGCAGAAGAAAAGAAACATCACATCATATGATGGTTACACCCCTTAGTAGAAAAAAATAATTATTATTACTACCTAGATTTGAGCTTCAACTAACAAGTTCTACCAACATATGAACTTACGTCAACCATAATATATTAAATTAATACGTACAAGTTGCTTAATATTCTAACATGATGAGTTTCTAAAAGTCGCTGAGACTTCACTCAATTACTAAGGGTGCAGCCATAACATAGAACTTGACCAGGTTTGAGTAAAATATCAAAGAAATTCCATCAACTATATCAATAATCATGGTACCATGTACTAACTTGGAATCTGTCTCTGTTTTCTTGTAGCTTTCTTGGCATCGGCATTGCAACTTTCAGCTTTTTTTGAAGGTATATTAAGTTCATATATTTTGACACCTTTAGCCATAATTGAGTCGGTTCTTTGTTGTTTCTTGCTTCTGTGTTCCTCTGCAGGAGTGATAGGAGACGATCTTACTGTAGCACAAGGCATTGAGATTAATGAATGAAAATTGTCAAATACCTGTATGTGCTTATATAAACAGAATACAGTTCATCTGAACATGATAGAACTCTAGCTTTATAAACTAGAGAAAGTGTATGTTATTGAACAGATAAAAGGCACTCTATTGCTATTACAAGGGTTATTCCACAGGACACCCTTTCCAGGGCTAAAATGCTCCTCAGAAAGAAGTAAACTCTTTCTGTCTACAATATCTCTCTTCTTACTTTCCAATCCCCTCTTCCCTCTCCCTCTTTGCCTCAAAACTACCCACTGAGGCCATTACGTTACAACCCAGCCCTTGTGCCAACTCAGCCACTAACTAACTAACTAACTCACTCCTCTCTGCCCCCTCTTTCTCTCTCCTCGAGTATACTCTCCATATCCTAGGCTTATTTACGTCTCTGTTATTCTCCCCCTTCCTAAATTACCCTCGACCACATTAGTCCTAACAGAACATTTCCTTAAATGAATGCAACACGTGATTGTTTCTTATCCCTCATAAAATACTACAGTTTTAGTAGACAAGTTAGGCATCGAACAAGAAATATCAAATATAACCTATAGACTTAATTTGAATGCCTGGAATTTGGATGTCCACTTCCACTCCTTCCTCCCCCACCCTAACCCCATTGGAAGAGTATTACAAATTGAATGTCAAAACGCCAAGTTAGACAAACTTCAATCTAGTCATGTTTATCATGCAGGCACAGACAAAAAAATAGAATGGAAATATAACATAAACTTTGTCAGGTAGAGCGTGGAATAAATGGACATGCAAACCAACAATCTGTTATAGATGATTTAATTTCAAGTCAACTACTTTAGATGGTAGTTTCTTATATGAAACATTGACAACTTCTCTATTCACATTAATAGACTTTGTACGTTGATTTTCATCCCCAATTTTACATACTTTCTTATCCGAGAATCTCACCATCATTATGCTCAATAGAATCAAGAACAAAATGTTTGATATCGTAGGAATGCAATGGCTTTCCAAGATTTTATATTCATCAACCTTTTGCATGTAGAAATTGAACACAAAAGACAGCTTACAATATTACCTTTAATCATTTGCGGCGCCGGCGGAGTGGTTACACTAGTCAGTTGTTTTGCTCCACTTGCAGGCTTTGTCAGATGTGCAGGTACAATTCTAGCCTTTGGCTTTGGATGGGGGTACCTTGAAGTGAGATTTGAAGAACCATGTTTGTATCCAGAATTAGTCTTTAATGGTGATTGTCTTTTTGTGGCTCCTGAATCCAGTCTCATGACTTCTTTAATATCAAGAAACTTCACCTTGCCAGTCTTTGGCTTTCTCGAGTGATTGTTTCCAACCGAATCATCAAAGCCCTTTCTAATGCCTTTATCCATATTGTTTTCGAATACATTGTAGGAATTCTTTAACCCTTCTTTCCCACCATGCTCCAGTAAAGAAATGTTATTGTTAGACATGCATTCATCGCAAATCCATACGTCTGGGATTTTGAATCTTACTTTCAACATGCAATAACTGAGAAGTAAGCAAAATAGGCAAACTTAGAAACAATCCGCATGTTTCATCACACTACAAAACAGAACAATTAACTGAGAACAGATGCATGTTAACACAAAATGACAAAAGAAAAACTTTGGACCGCCCATTTTATAGGAGTAGTAAAACAAGCAAAAATTTGAACCATAAGCCTTATAAATCAAAACCTAACCACAACCATTTCAACCCATGGAAGTCTATCCAATTGAATATCCATAAAAGATGAGAACAAGAAGTCAATCAAGCAAAATCCAAAATGAAGGAATTTATGTACAAAGATGACAAATCACACCGAGTATTGCACACAGATACTCATGGGGAAAAATAGGCAGGCAGGTGGAAACGAGAAGGCAGGCCAAGAAACATGGATATAGCATCTTACACGTGTTCGCGGGTTATTCTACATGCTGAGCAAGTCACTATGAGCTCTTGATCACCAACACCACCACATATCTCACAACGTTTCTCCTGCATATTGAAAAAGCTTCACTTGACTGAGAGAATCCTAGTTCCGCAAAACAACAATAAAACAATGTCATGACAGTCACTTTAGGCAGAAAATAGTTGGGTAAGTTCCATATAAAGCATTTGATATTTGGAATGCAGAAGAAGAGAGAAACATAAACAAAATGGAGAGAATGCACAGAGAGGTCTTGTGTTTTTCACAACACCAGTTGGGTCATCATCAAAGTGTGAGCTTGATGTGGGACTTGGGGGTTTGTGATTTTAATTTCTTCGTTCATTTGGTCCCTTGGTCCTTAAGGAAAGCCGAAAGAGCACAGTTGGTTTTCAGTTTTCAGAATATGGCGCTCGAGCTTGAACCTTCTCCTCCAAGTTGTCTCATGTATTTTATTTAAAATAATTAATTTAAATATTAAAAAAAAATTAACTGTCCCACCCACGAAACATGTGTGAGCCCCAACATCGATTCCAAAAGCTTGCCGCAGAATGTCCATGTACACACTCCTACGCGCCAAATGCATAGTACACTTTTTTGTTTCTTAGTGTAGGAGGTAGTGCATGAGCATCTCAATTATAAGAAGATACTTTTAAGTTATTCATTTTAGACTAATCTTTATTCACATTGAGTCAACCTGTAAGAGATAAGGTGCTGGCCAACTCGATACCTCTAATTAAAAGATGAGAGCCTGTAAGGGACAAGGTGTTGGCCAACTCGATATCTCTAATTAAAAGATGAGAGCGTGAAACTACTCGCACAACTTGATTGACCTCCTTTCTTCTTTCCCACGAAAACCCATTTGACGGTAACATAAGCTAATGGTGCCAAATTACCTGAAAACGTCCAAAACAACGGAAGCAACCAATAATAATAGATGGGTAGTGCTAGGAGTTATGATTTTCCGTCGAAGATGAAAGCCTATTTGAGCGGTGCAAAGATGATCGGGAAGAAGAGGTTGTATTACCATAAGATGTGAAGCCTAGTCCTCTGCAATGTTAACTTTTCTCCAGAAGTTTTGAGTCCTTCCGCATTGCTGCTGCTATAGCCATTAGGCACCCTGAACAGTTCTACTTTAACATCTGATTTCTCTATGAACATTCTCCATGCCTTAGAGAGTAGCTCTGCATTCCTCAACTACTGACGCATTAATGGTTTACTTCTTATATTTAATCAATTCTTTATTTTATATATTCTTAGATATAGATGATACATTTTATAAAATAAATACATATTTTATGTATTATTATTAAGTTATTTTTAATTATTATTTTATTAAGACTGAATATTAATAAAGCGTAAAAAAGGACTAGTAATTATTATATTTCTTTATTATAAAAAAAATAGTCAATCTCGTAGATTAAAATATGAAAATATTTAAACAAATAAGTGAGTACTTATTAAAGAATAGGTTTACTAAACAGATTCTATACGAGAAATTTATTTGAAAAATTACTTATATCTATAAAACTTAAAAAAAAAAGGAATTTTAAAGTACAATCATCACATCTTTAATAAAGTTACTTTGAAAAAGTAAAATATTATGATAAGATGTAATTTTGAATAGTAGTTTGTAAGCAGCATTTCATATAGAGACTACTATACTATAATACTACTTGTGACTTATTCTAGTCAAGGATATTATTAGATATAAAATAAACCATATGGAAATAATTGACTTATCAATAAAATAATTATGGTCATTCTTCTTAATTATTATTGATTTTTTAAAATTCTCGATAAGAATAATACTTTATAAAATAGTTTACAAATGTTATTATTATAAATAAAAAGCTAATATAATTGAACTCGAATGGAATAAATATCAATTTTATACTTTGTATCTAACTGAAATATTGTATGATGAAAATATTAAATTATATGAAAAGTTATATATATACATAGTAAGGTTAATCAAAATTACTTTAACATTCTTATATCATGATGTATTTTAGACATTAATACGAATAAATAGATATAAAATATTTAATTAGTTTACAAATATCCGTGGCGGGGGCTTGGTCCCTAAGAAGGGTTCAGATCTTCTGTCCCACTAAACCTGTACCTATTCTGTCCCACAATAAAACGTTGACGTTTTCATTAATTTTAAACCAGCGTCTGCGGCTACGTTTTTTTCACCCAAGCCCAGCCGAGTCATGCCTCATCTTCTTGACCTTTTTTCCCGCCTTTCTCTGTGAATGGACAATATGTTTTTACTTCGGTTACAAAGCAAACAGAGCAGACGATCTGCTCCCGTGGTTTATGGCATCGTTTTACACAACATAGCTCCTTTCTCTCTCTCTCTTAAGGACAGAAGATCTGATGCCGTCTCTGAAAGCTCGTCGAAGCTCTCTCTCTCTGTTGTTAAGTTAACTCGTCGCGTGGAAAGGTATCCACCTCTCACTCTTTTCAAAGTTTTTACAACACTCTCGCTAGTAGATACAATCCTATTAAAAGCTCTTTTGTTGTTTTCATCGGTCAATTACAAAGCCATTAGAACTCTGTTCAACGTTTTTGCCTGGTTTTGTGCCTCTCACCATCAACTCTCGGTTTGGTCCTGGAAGGAAACACGTATTTTTTTTCTCCCTTTTAATTTAGTTAACGTCGATTTTTGTTTATCTCTTAAGGATCTCAAGCTTAGACAACTACTGAAACCTCAGAGTTTTGGAAGAAACTTAAGGTAAGCTAGAGACAGATTTCGTGCAAAGTTAACTTGGTTGTGTTATGGGCTAACATGGATTCTGATAATCTTTGAATCGATGGGTGTTTCTGGTTTTTGTGCATTGGTCTGGTGTGGTATGTAGCAAGTTTGATTTCTTTGCTTATTTTACTTTTGTAAGAACATGGGTAAGTGTTAAAATCAAATTTAAGTGCAATTTCTTGCTCTGTTTAAGTTTTTTAAGATCAATTATTGAAGAAAGTTGAAGTCTTTAGTTGTTTTCTGTTTGTGAAACCGGGGTGTTCAGCTAAAAATCACGGATTTTTACCTTGGAAAACAAAAAGATGGGTTTGTTTATTTTTGTTATTTATTGTGCTCGGTGATTAGTGTTGATGTTCTTGATTCATAGATAGATTTAGTTTGTTTCAGGTAGAACTTATTTATAATCAGTATCTCCTGAAACTTTTTGACTATTAACTTTAAAACCTAGTTCCTTTGTTCTCTCTCTTAAACAATCTGAACTTTATTATTCTTTCTACTCCACCTGGTAACAATGCTCATGCCCGTGTTTATGGTTTATGCAACACTGGGCGTAAAAGCAGTGCTTGTAAGCTTAATTTAATGTGGCATCTTGATGCAGTCATGGCATCTGATGATAGTTGGTCGATTATCTATTATTAGTGAGCTTATGCCCATATTTTTAATGCTTATCGCAACACTAGACACAAAAATGATGCTCGTAGGCTTTTTTAATGTAGCATCTGATGATTGTCGTTTGATTGTCTAGTAGTGGGCCTTGGAATTATGAACTTGTGTGATCCTTCCTCATGTTTGGATGTCAACAGCAATGCAGTGATCTTTTGGTTGTTGTTGTTGCTTACATATTTGCTGCTGTATTTAATATAATGATGTCACTAACCTCTAATGGCCTCTCTTCCTA
>JANIJH010000007.1:25404637-25428981 GCA_024520975.1 Erythroxylum areolatum | reverse complement strand
TTATCATTATTTATTCACTTTTTAACTAAAGCTTCTCATTCGTAATAAACTTATTCATTTGTTAATCATCTTAAGTACTAGGGGTATTTTTGTCATTGACACCATTTTTTTTCGTTTTTTCCACTGCAACCAAACACATTGTCCTTAAGACAGATACAATTTTGTTAGTTTTGTCTACCATAACCAAACATCCTACTGTTTCCAGTTTCTATTTTATTCCATTCTGTCTTTAGCTACTGTAGACAGCAACCCAGTAAGAAATAGACTGCTGGACAAGAACAGCCAAAGGAGGAGAAGGGAACGAGCTGGAAAGAAAATAAATAATCTCTGGTGATTCCATGTTGGTTGGAGGAAGAAAAGCATGATGTGACGTGCTACCAACCTGGAGATTCTGATGCGGCCGTGCTAGCATCCTGACATCTCTCCTATCCTGCAATGGTCATGCTCGTCAAAATTCATTGATTCATCACTCTACTTTTGTTGTACATGATCTGGCAAACTCTCAGAAGAGGCAGCGCGGAGATTTTCCAGGACTGATTTAGGTAAGTCACTATTTTAAATGTCCACTCAGAATGTCCAGAAGTTGACACAGCAATAAATACACCATTAAAGACATTAGCTGTCCTCTTCACTCTTTCACTAGTGTTTTTTCATCCATCCCCACTTTGTTTCCGGTAAACCTTACATGAATCAGAAACATTCCTTACTAGTTTTGCATAAAGAAGACTAATTCATGTACCAGCTTATCTTCAACAATTTAAAAATCTATAAATTGACCTACTGCTACTCTTTTTGGTATGTGTTTGAAGTACTTTGAAGTACTTAACCCAAACACTGAGTAGTTGGGGACAACTAAACTAAGAACATGAGAGAGAGCACAAAACTCTCGTACATTAATAAATACTGCTCTCTAGATCTAAATCTAGATTTACAAAACAAAGGGAGAAGGTACACATTAGAAAGTTGTCCCATCAACAGCAACACAATATCAAAGCCATCATTTACCCAACTAGGTTGGAGAAGAAACAAACATGGAACTTAAGCTATGATAGTATATCTCTGATAAACAACAGAATCCACATGCAATGCAAATACATAGCCACATACGAACATTGATATCCAGCATCAGTGGTGGCCACTCTACCCCACTGTACCAAGTATCATGGCCACCCTTTCAACCCCACAATCGCAGCAACCCTAGAGCCAAGAGGGTTGTGAAGACAGAAACCAAGCCATTATAATGTAGTCTCACCCCACCATAACTCATGTCTGTGTTGATTCCAGCTCCTGTTGGACTGACACCCGACCCGATTCCTCCCAAAACTCCATTTGAAGGAGTTGTAGTGTAGGGAGTTGTTGTTGTCGGTGTGGAGGTAGACGGGGTTGTGTTCGAGGGTGTGGTAGTAGTTGGAGTTCCTGTTGTCGGGGTAACCGGAGTTGTAGATGTTGTGCCTGAGCCTGCGGCGCTGTAGCAAGAAAACAAGCAACAGACAACATATAATCCTTAATCCTTCATAACAAAAGAAAACAAATGAGGAAATGCATCAACGTTGGAAGTTCAACAGGATTGTCAAAATTAAGCACAGAAGAAGCATACAAGTCAACATAATACAGTTGATACCATGGCACACAAGAAAACAAGATATCGGGTTTTGCACGTTTGAGAGAAAATTTAGCTTTGTTCAGATTAATTTCATAGATCTCTAAACACAGAAAACGACTGGTAGGGACTTGGCAGATGTTGGAAGCCCTTTGCAAGACAGGACAACTTCCTATGTACTAATTTCAACCGTAGAGCATTTGCCGAATACAGGTGTATAAGCTTGACTCGGATGCCAACACAAGGTCAATACAACCAAGTCCCTATAGTTGATCAGCTTTCACATTAAAATGCGGATTCCACCAATATGTGGTTCCTGGTAAAGGAGGCAGTTTGAACTTCCCGTCATATGCTCAGTATTATCCATCATCATCAATCTAAAACCTTTCCA
This sequence comes from Erythroxylum areolatum, assembly GCA_024520975.1. Classification (NCBI taxonomy): domain Eukaryota; kingdom Viridiplantae; phylum Streptophyta; class Magnoliopsida; order Malpighiales; family Erythroxylaceae; genus Erythroxylum; species Erythroxylum areolatum. The sequence continues at coordinate 25,426,990 of JANIJH010000007.1, read as the reverse complement.
CATATATTGCAGCAAACAATGTCGAACTAACCTAAACATTCTTATGGGATGGAGGTGCTTGAATGGTCCATTTTCCATGAATAAAATCAACAATCGTCTTTCATTCACTTGTAAATGGGTTTTAAAACTTGGCCTCATGTTCTGCGGTGCACAAAAGACTTGCTTTTGCTTTGCATAGCTCCAAGCCAAACTGAACGTTGAATTGCATTCTTGATCAAGATGCTCCCATTCATCACCTCATCTCACAAACAACCACTAAACATTTTTCTCGTGGCAGCCCCCAGAACTTCCCAAAACCACCATAATTTTCTTTTGGCGTTCATGGGACCCTACAGAACTGTACAAACACACCTTTGCAGTTCCCAAAATCCCCCAATTTTCAAAAAGTTGGGTTAAATCTCCAAAATTTGATCATCCCAACGCCAAGTTACTAATGAAAGATCACTTTCACTACGTAATATCCCCCACTTTACTAAGCAGTATGCTACTCAATGTGAAACAAACTCCTTGACAACTGCTTTATTTCAAAACACTCTTTTTGACCAAAAAGACACTATTAAAAGCCATCGTTCAAAAGAAAACCCTTTAAATGCAAAAGTTAGTCTATAATCAAACGCTGTTACATTTCCCCCTTTTTGATCCATATCTGGGCCACATAAGAGGTAATTATCCACTAATTTCTCACTGCTTGTGATAAACCAACCATCAAATGATTTTAGCTGTAAGCTACAGCAACTATATAAAGCTACTTACACAGCACTACATGGAGTAAATCTTACGAAGCTAAAGAATACCAAAAGTCAATACTGTAATCTACAAATTGCGACGTACAGGATACTAGGCATCTGTACAATTTTATACTCAACGTACTGTCTATCGTACTTTAGCATCGGCAACATCATCATGTTAAGAATGAACAAAGAGTTAATCCATACTTCTTTTTCCTAGAAAAAAATATCCATACTTCCTTAAGAGGTAAATATACACATGATTCCTTAGTTTGAATAAATAAACCATTCTGCTTCGGGGAATCTGGGAGTTTCACATTCCCAATTACCGATCCAATGCAAAGGCCCCAGCTTTTTTGCTGGATGGCGGAGTTTCTTTAACAACATGGGAATGCTAATAGCCATTAAGAAAATCAAGCGTTCTGACAGTTTAACTCCACCAGACAATGGAGCTTGGGGCCATAATTAACCAAGAAAGTGAAAACGTTCAGAAGTTGAAAATAAAAAACATCACTGCACCAGCAGAGACAATCTTAAAAGTGATTTCAGATCTGAGCTGATGATCTGACACACATTTATAGCTGGAAAAGGAAACAGAACTTAAATGCCATACAAATATAATTGAAACACAAACAGGCTTTTATCCAGAGGAAAATCTGAGCAACAATCTAGAGAAAGAAAACAAATAAAAGGATAAATGGTAACAAAAAAAAAAAAAAAATTACCTGCTAGTAGCAGGGAAAGAACAGCCACTGGAACCTACATTCAAGACACCCAAACACGAAATGAGTGCCTCTTTATCAAGAAACTGTGTTCTAAATGGGTTCATCAGGGACTTAATAAGCAACTTACTGGGATCACTAGTAGAAATGGTGGCAGTGCCAGAGAAATCGCAGGTGCCTTGAGATTGACCCTTCTTTTGGAAGTAGCTGTTGACAGCATAAGAGCAATGCGCCCTCACACTATTGGGCTGAAAACACGGACCATTCTGGTGTGTTGGAGCGCAGTCAGCCCCAGCTCCACAAGCATAGTCTAGCGTCTTTTGGAGGACTGAGTCAGGCATTTCCTTGCAAACACACCATGTGCAACCTAAGAAGAAGTTTTTCTTCAGTAAATAAGGAGTAGATTCAAGTAAACGAAACACTATGGTTACTTAAATAAATAACAATGAGATAGAAGCAGCAAACTCCGCTAGCCCTTTAATACTGGCGATAAAAATTGCAGAAGATGAGGAAAGCAAACTGGTTTCATGCCCAAAATTTACAGGTTTAAACATATAGTACGGCATTGCCCAAAAACCAGCCAAAGACAGAAGGAAAGACTGCTAATAATGGTTTATCACGAGACAGTGACTATTTAACAAGAATGTTGTGTCAGAAACAAGAAAAGATCATAACTTGTAGGAGTTCATGAGAAGAAAATAGGTAAACTTCAGACTCCAAACCAACCCAGTCATCCCAAAGCACCTCCATAAAAAACGGGAAGGAAGAAAAACCATAAAGAACAAAGAAGAAAAAAGGAAAAAGGTAAATATACGAGGGTTACTTGCACGGCCAGTCATGGCCAACAAAAGCATAGCAAGAGCTAAGAAAGCAGCAGCCATGATAGTTGAAAGAAAAGGGGTATGGAGTTTGAGAGTATGATGAGCTGCAGAGCACAAAGCACAGGTGCGGAGATAAAGTTGGCTGCAGTTTGTTTTGCAGGAAGAGAGAGAGATGGACAGGGTTGGGTGTGCAGACAAAAGAAAACAACACAATACAGTAGTGATGTATAGCAGATTGTGGGGCGGAAGTGACCGTGGTTGTTGTCTGTTTGTGGATTGTGAGTCTGTAGAACAGTGATGAGTGTACTATAGCTCTATTTATTGTGGGGGGTTCGTGTAACTGTGCTGTAGTCTCTATATACTAATCATTTCTCCATCTTTATCGTCTCTCAAGAAAACGAAAAAAAGACACACACACACACACATACGTATATATGTGGGAAATTGATAGTCCTCGAGAGTCGTGAAAACTCATCCTTTTTTAATCCGTGTGGTTAAAATCAAAGCTTGAGCCACAAAATCTTCTTGTTTTGTCTAAAGTGAAGATGGAGGGAGCAGCGAAGACATGGGATCTATGGTGAGTAAAATTGATTGATCATGCCATATGTGAAACGAGACGGTGACTGTAAGATTAACAGAAGATATGCTGAAAGATAACAAGAGAGCTTATTCCCATCAACCAAAATTCAAACGCACCAGGTTGGCAGTGGAGCCCCTGTCACCAGTTCCTCATTTTGCTATCATCATTATTCTTTGATTGCATCATGAAGCAATCCCTATTCACAATTCATTTGGGTAGTAACAATCAGTGTCATGTAGCTAAAATACCCCCCACATGCTTATTTAGGAAATTGCTGCTTCTATGTATCACTAATCCATGTGTTAATTGTTTCAACGAGCATGGTAGTAGCATAACAGAAGCGACATGATAAACATGTATAATATGCCCACCCAGAGAAAGTACGTGAATAACACACGAATAGATATATAAAAGCTTTGATTAAAAAAAAAAAAGCATTTCAGTTAGACACTTGATTCAAAGAAGAAGCTATATGAAGCAAGAGACAACAATTCGAAGTAAGGTCGTAGGAGATCAAATTGTGATAAAGGAAAAGGTCAAGAAACAGATGGCAGAGCAACTTGAAACCAACTAATGTTATCGGTTGGCATCTGTTCTTCTCATTTCGCATTTTACTTAAATTTTCTAGTTTTCTTTTTGGCTCCTACTCTTTTCCTTACAAACTTTTCCTTCTTTCTTTTCATACTTCTAGGTCCCACTCAAAAGTGTAGCATGATACTATGGTTGATTCGATTCAGGTCCACTTCACAGATGGGATTGTAGGTTTATCTTAATGGGTTTCTACTTTCTACTAGTTCTACTGATTTCTCTCCTGTAGAACTACTGATCCTCAAAAGCATGTAACTTATTGCAGACGATAGAGAGACAGAGCTATCAAGTTGTGTATCTTTATCCAGTAGGACAATACATATTCATCGATCAATTTTTAAGGCTTAGAATTAGTAGATTTCTTGAAGAATACCAAAATGTGCACTTATAGTTGCAGAAGCAGAAGCACAAGCACAGTATCATTCACCATACATTGTCAAGTCTGATTGAGTTTTAGGCCGCTCAAAACCTGATCAAACTCAGGGGCCAACCATCTTAAGCTTAATCGAATTTTTTGTCGAGCTCAAGTAGTATAAAACTTAGATCGGCTTGACCATTGTCATGTTTACTAATAGCTTATCTTCTTACTCATACCATAAAAACATAATTGGAAAGGTAAAAATTATTGAGATAATAGGTATGGTACACTAAAAATATTGTTTAGTGCTATTATTATAAGAAATATAATCATGTTGACAAAGATTATTACAAGAAAATGAAAATAAGATGTTTCCTATTGGTTGGTTGAAATTGAGTGTTAATATATTTGGTGCTTCATCTGATGATTGCAAAGTTTGGCATAAGAAATTTGGTCAATTTTACTTTAGTGGTTTAGATTTATTGGATAAAAAGGGAGATGGATTCTAGTTTTTATATTCTAAAAGGTGACAAGAGGTACGTGAAGCATATGTTTAAGGAAAACAATATCGAGATAATTTTCCTGTGAGCAAAGCATAAAGGACCACAAGATTCTTTGATGTTAATTCTTCCAGATGTTTGTGATCCTATGTAGACTTTTTCCTTAAATGAGAGTAAATAGTTTTTACTTTTTGTGGATGACTTTTAAGAATGTCATATAATTATTTTTTAATAGGAATTTGAAGTTCGTTTAGGTTTATTGCATTATTTTTTTAGAGTTGAGGTTATGAAAGATTCTCATAGGATTTTCATATCCTAAAAGAATTATGTTAATGATTTATTATTATAAGCTTGTCAAGAAGTCAAAGATTGAAAATGAAAAATTTTAATTGAAATATGGGATTGAAAAAGTGAGAAGAAGTTCAAAAACATCATGAGAGGTCTTATGTATCTCACAAATATAAGAACTAAAATGTTCTTCTGTATCAGTCTTATTTCTAGGTTTATTTACAATTTAAGAAAACTTCAAATAAGGGATGCAAAGAGAATATTGTTGACTGACTTAATTTAAGTTAGTTAATTATGAAAGTGAACAATATAGCTATAGCTAGTATTGATAAGTACGGGTCGAATCTCACAAAGACGATGAGTATTAATAATTACCATTATCTTATTATCTAGTCCACAAATTTGTTTTGATTTTTAATTAAAAATAATACTTAAACAATTAAAATAAAGTAAGCAACAATATTGAACAGAGAAACAAGAAATCACTTAGAAAATGATCGATACGAAGAATCAATGACTAAGTTATGAGTCTCCCAAAAAACCCTTAAATAACTAACCTTTTATTGTGCAATTATTTTATTAACTATTAGATCGTAGAAATTCCTATCATATGCTAATAACTCACTTAAGACTACTAACAATTAATCTTAGAATTATCAAATGACATTATTCAAGTTAAAGGTACTAAGATTGCTTTATCGATTTGTAAATTTCGTTATTAGGTTTGACCTTAATCTAGAGAATTTATGTCGACCTATCTCTAAGTTTGCAATCAATTTCTTTCAATTATGATAGATATTTTCATACATAAGATTTCTCAATCTCTATGTTATGAAATCAAATTATGTACTAATATTTCGAATCTATTACAACATATATTAAACACATAATTGAATAACAATATATCAATACAAACAATTACATTAAATAAAAGACTCAAAACATGTTATAACACAAAATATGGCTCATCTTACCTAGACATTAAAGATGTTTGGTTGCACGTGATAGAAAATAAAATCAAACATAAACAGAAAGAAAAACAAATAGAAAATAAAGAGTTCATAATTATGAATCCCTCTTTTATCTCCTATCAAATGTTCTTGCAAGGTAGATGTTTGATCTTGTATTTTAATGGATCTTTCAATGATTTCTTCATGTTTTTCACTTCTCTAAATGAAAATTGCCCCTTTTGAATGATCGCTACCTCTAGAATCATCTCTCAGTGTTTGCTCTTCTATTTTGGCTATGATTTTGTCTTTTTATAATAATTTTTAGGATTTTAGGTGATACACGATCTGATATATGACTGTTTATTGGACCATGTATAACCCGAAATATTCAAAATTCGTGATTCTACACGCCTTGTGAGAAGTACATAGCTCAAACATGGCTGTGTATACCTTCTTTGCTTCAAATCTTCGTTTTATGCCTCATTTTCATCCAAATTCTTCTCCTTTTAGTCCATAAAGGCAATTATAACCTATAAATGCACTTGGACCAAATTAAGTACCAAATATACCATAAAAGTATAAAATATCAAGCAAAAAAATCAAATATGGGGTATAAATATGATCAAATACGCATCTATCAAACATCTCTAAACTTAAGCTCTTATTTTTCCTCAAGCAAACCATAATCAAAATTATCAATTTTACAACATCAATTCATCATTAATCTTAACCGGTCAATTCATACCATAAATGGTCATATCATATTGAATCAAATTAATAAATAATTAGAGTCAGGTTTTCCTTTATTTAACTTGCTAAGTCAATATTAATAGTAATCACGTCGATAATCACATTGAAATCAAAAGCATATACCTTTACACCCTCACTAAGATTTCTCTCGATGTACTCAAGTGTAGGGTAGGAGATATCAAAACTTTCAAATCAAAGCATAGTAGAACTCTTACCATAAGCTTGCAATATAATCACATCTCCATCACTTATGTATAAACTAGAAATACAAATCAAAAGGTCTTTATACAAGTTGTAATAGGATTTAGGTATGATATGGTTGGGATAATAAAAAAGATTGAATTGAAGGAAATTTACTAAAGAAAAATTATAAGAAAATTGGTTTACAAATATACAGGTCCTTTTATTGTAACTCCATTGGTATCATATACTTACTCACAATTTTTCTTTTGCTTGTACATGTTTTTTTAAATCAAATTTTTTTGAGCATTCAGTACCATAAGAAATAATGGACCTTTCAAGATTTTAAAGTTTCACACTTGTAAATAATGTAAATAATCTTTAAGATTCAAAACAATAAAAACGATTAAAAAAAAAGGATAAAGGTTAATAATATGGGTTAATAACAATAAAAAGGCTAAGGCTCGCTTAGTTATTCCTAAGGGATAAAATTATGGGATGGTAATTTTCAAAGAAATAGGCTAAAACAAATTGTTGAATTTACTGCCTTTATCATTTCAATAATTTCAATTTAACAAATATGATCTCAATATGCATAATAAAAGCAAGTTCTAGAATTTTTAAACTATACATGATAACACACATGAAAGAAATAAAAGAGTTTAAACATTTTAAAATCTTGCTCTTAGATTCAAAAGTTCATGAAAATGATGGGTATATATGTGTAAACAATATGCAATTTTTGTTCAATTTGATTAATTCAACGAATACTAAAAATATGACTTATAAAAATAATTTTATTCTAACTATCATCCTTTTGAATACCAATTCAATAAACATTCAATAATGAAATAGAGTATTAATGGACTATTTCATCCAATTTAAGATATCAATTTATAGAATTTAATAATCAAGCTTATAATAAGATTAAAGAAATTGTAAAAAAAATTCATTAAACCCTTCACCACACTTAAAGTTATACTTTATCCCCAATGTACACAATATAAATATATATAATAAGTAAGAAGTTTTAGTGGTACTTTCCTGAATATGATGATTTGATCCATCCAATATGATATTACATCCTTGCAAGATATAAGCATCTCCCACATCATGTGATTATGAGTAGTCCAACAAACCAAGTGGAGAAGTCGCAGAGGAAGTGTCCTTGCTAGATGGTACAAGTTGGAAATCAACACCTAGACGATTTGTTATTAATATCATCAGCTCTCCCATTCATCCAACTGTATATTGCAACTCACTAAACTGCTTAATCGATGTTTATGACTTTCCTACCATATATTGCAGCTTGCCTAACTGTGCAATCAACATCTCCAACCATCCTACTTGCTCCAAAAGCTCAAATTGTTGAATTTGGAGTGTTCTTTGAGTTCCCAAAAATTGGCCCACCCATTTCTCTAATAAAGCTACCTTCAGCTGAGCCAGATTTTGCAACCTATCTCGGGGGACCTCTCAGAACTTCTATATTTGGTATTGCCTTGTCCAGCTCTAGTGGTCGTGGTTGTGGTTGTGGTGGTGGTGTCTGCTCTACTGCAAGTTACTCTTCTCTATCTCCACCCTCCGTTGCTAGCTCATTGGGCTCCCCAATAAGCCTGTAGATGTCTTTGATGGGACCCCGACATCAATGTACCATATGTATATGTTGCATCACTTCCAGATTGAGTGTTACCACAGTTGTCATCTCCCACATCGGTGCTAGTTGATTGGATAGACCCATTCGTCATATCAGTCGGGTCAGATAAGGTCTAACACAAATTATGCTAACCTTTTTTTCTTCACTCTAATACCAGATAAATTGGACAAGTGTATGTCTTAAATGAATTGACATCTGCTTAATCATGCTCCAAAGGAAATAGATGTCCACGTTCCCGATGACTCCCCAACTATCTCCTCGACCACTCAGAGTGTGGTTTAGAATCTTGTGGATGTATCTGAGCATTGGATTCTATAATGTAGAAGCCTTTGACTTGTTCGGACCATACTCATTTCCAGTGCTGATCCTACCCCATAAGTGTTGAGGAGACAATCTGTATGGAAAATCTGTTCGTAGTGCAAGATACTCCAGTGTCCTCATATGCTCTCGATCCTAAAGACCCATGGTGATGGAGAACTCTATGTAACTCATCTGATGCATCTCCCTTATCATCTAGAACTAGATTGTATTTGAGCGATCTCCATCGTAGCATCCTTTCTTTATGAAGAATTTGAAGAGGACGTCCAAGGTGAGCTCTCGATATGAAGGTTCCAGGATTTCAAAGAATTGGGACCATGCACCGAAATCCATGAGCTCTTGAACTTGTTGGGTTGAGCCAACTTGCTCTAATGCCTCTTAGTGGATGTATTTATTTGCACTGAACTTCTTTTCCTTCAACCACTGATACTATTCCTCCTGAGCCCTAACTTTGAATAGTAGCATCTGTGGCCTCTCTGGGGGGTGGATTATAGTGGATGATTTGCCTCATTACCTCTTCCTTAGAGTCTGCTTTTCAAGTTGTGATCTTGTCATTTTACCTGCAACTTTGAACAAGTGTGAGAAAATTGACATATAATTTTTGAAGTTATGCTTTTACTCACACTTAAATTCAATTATGCTCACTAAATTATCGATTGCAAAAATAAACTAACTATGAAAAATTAAGCAACATATACAATTAATAAAGTAACACATAAGTAAATATATAATTAATCAAAACCAATTAGAAAATCAATGAACAAACTAATTAATCTCCAAATTAAAATTAGAATTTTTATAATTAACAAATTAAACTAACGTAATCATCAATTTACCATTTTAACCCTAAAATTGAGATTTAAAACCCTAAATTACCAATTACACAAAATTGACAAAATTAGCATTAAATTCATGTAATTAAACAAAAGCCTAACATTAATTAATGTTGAAAACAACAAATTAAACTAATCAAATGCAAAAATATCACAATTAAACACTTAGTGAGCAAAATTGTAAGTTATGAAATTTAAGTTAAAATTTAACCTAAATTTTAAGCAATTTGTCAAATTAAGTCATAAAATCAACTGGGCATCCAAAATAATCAACTATCAAACTATAATTAGACACTAAATTACAAAAATTTGCATAAATATCCAATTTCCATATTCAAACATTTTTAAGAATAATCAAGCTAAATAACGCAAAACATTCAATTAAACATGCATAAATAGTTGAAATGGATAAGAGCACTTACTTGGGTGTCATTGAATCGGTTAAAAAATGCAAGAAATTGGAAGAAGAAAATGAGGGGTAGCAACAGTTTGAGAGAGGAAACAAGAAATAATGAAAAATATGAGAGAGCTTGGGTTTTTGAAGTTGCATCGCGAGAGTATATAGTTTGATATATAGTTGTGTATTAAATTGTGTATGTCATTGAATTATAGCTTTTCGCGGGGTTACACAGGTTGGCACACAAACATGTATCAAAATGTGTAACACTATACCAGTGTGCCTAGAGAGAATGTAAATTTCTATACACATGTGCAACTTTAAAAATTGATGTTCAAACATGAAAATTTTGCACTTTAGCATTATAACTCATAAACACACATCTCCTAATGTCACAATCATGCATAATGCTTCCTAATATGCTTAATTTTTTTTATCCTAAAACACTTTAAACAAAATTTAATTAATTAAAACCTATGCTATCATTAAAGCAAAAACAAGATAATATCAAAATTGAAATAAAACTAAAACTAACCTATGGGTTGCCTCCCATGCACCGCTTATTTACCATCTTTAGTTTGACGTACCTCTTTCAATCAAGGTGACTTATATACATTGTGTTGCTGTAGCCTTATCATATGTTCCAGAACCTGCAGGTGGGGAACCTTTTGATGCTTTTTGCCATGTTTCTCCTTTGGTTTATTCCCTTAAATTTGTAATAATTCTGGTGGATCATTATATGTAAAGTCCTACAAAAATTATTGATAAGACTCATTAGCCTGAGTAGCATCTAAAAATTCAAGAGAATTCTTTTTGACATTGGAGACTCTAAAGATCACCTCTTCATCCCGTACATTTATAGTTAACTTGCTTTTGTTAACATCTATAATTGACTTGGCAATTGCTAGGAATGGCCATTTAAGGACTAAAGGTATCTTCGAATTCTCCATTATGTCAAGAATTATAAAGATAGTTGGGAATGTGAACTTATCAACCTTAATAAGTACAATTTTTATTACTCCCCTAAGACATTTTAATGTTCTATCAACCATCTGAACATATATCCTAGTCAGATTGAGTTCTCCTATTCCCATTTTTTAAATAAAGTACAAGGCATCATATTTATGATGGCCTCTAAGTTAGCCAAAGTGTTGTCCACTTTTAAACCACCAATAGTACAAAGGATATAGAAATTTCCTAGGTCAATTTGTTTCTCCAGTAGTTTGATCTTTTTGTTGGAGCTCTCCTTGCTTAACACTACAGTCTCCATCTTCTTTGATTCCTTCTTTTTGAATGATGGATCTTTCAATGATTCTATGCTCCTTGCTCTCTACAAAAGAGATTCAATAGAAGGAAACTCATTCTTCATTTATTCTAAGAGAACGAACAGTTTATCAAACTCTGCCTCCAATGATTGTCTCTTTGCTTTAATATGATATAGAATTGTAGGTCGATACTCCTTGATTCTTTTCAGGTGTAGTCCACCTTCAACTTTCGAGTGACTTTTAGTAGTTACTTCCTTCTCTTCTTCTTGGGAATTTGTATCAGTAGTCTTAGTGATTGCCATTATTCTTTTCTTAGGATTTGTTCAGTTGGGCTCAACAAACTCCCCTTTTATCTTTCCTCTACTGACTTTGCCAATTGGTCAATTTGAACCTACAAAATTAGCATGGATGCGTCTATTTACTAATGTTTTATCCTTAATTCTTGAATGAATTCCATAATCAGCTCATCCATACTAGGCTTATTTGGCCGTGGTGCTTGTTGTTTGAATCTAAGAAGACGATTGTTTCTTGGTTGTCCTTGATTTTCCCATGAAAATTTGGGTTGGTTCCTCCATCCAGAATTATAAGTATTGTTATAAGGATTATTTTGGGATTTAGGAGCATTTCCCAAATAATCCACATGCTCGGGCTAAAGTGATTGACATTGTTAGCCTTGATGATCTAGCCTGCACGCTTCGCACTACATCACCCTTCCTTGTGGAGCCATAGTCAATCAATCTATCTTCTTGGCTAGGATCTCCATTTGGCTCGCTAACTGCACCATTGCATCTACTTTGTAAACTCCTATTAGCTTATTGGTTTGTGTTCTAGCTGAGCACCACTGGTAGTTATTCATGGCCATGTCTTCTATCAACTCTTGGGCCATTTAAGTGTTTTATTATTTAACGTAACCTTAGTTGCTACATTTATGGACTACTGTGTGCTTTGACTCAGCCCATTGTAGAAAGTTTGTATTTGCATCTACAGTGGTAGTCCGTAATGTGGCATCATTTGAGTATTTCCTTGAATTTCTCCTAAGTATCATTCAGTAATTCATCTTCAACTTGGGACTGTAAGCAGAAGTCATTCCTTAATGTTGCAGTCTTAGGGGAAAGTACTTCAGCAAAAAATTTTTCACCACTTGTTCCCATGTAGTAAGTGACGAATATGGAATGGAATTAAGCCATTGCTTAGCCTTTCCTTTTAATAAGTATGGAAATAAACGCAATCTAATGGCATCATCATTAGCTCCATTTATTTTGAATTTATTGTAGATCTCCAAAAAGTTAGAGATATGCACGTTAGTGTCTTTGTCATGGAGTCTGTCAAACTGAACTGACTGTTGCACCATCTGTATGATGCTCGACTTGATTACGAAATTGTTTGCTTGAACAGTTGGTCTCACTATGTTAGATTCTGCACTATTTGGGTCTAGCCTAGCATATTCAGACATTGTACTGGGTTAGTCCACCATATTTTAAGATTCTTTTGATTTTACGTAAGCTTCCAAGCCTTCTATCCGATAGTCTAGTTCCTGTAGATTTGTCCTACGAAGATTCCTTCACGTTGTTCTTTCTATTTTAGGATTCACTTTAATTAAGCTCTCAAATGTACTCTAGGTTATATATTAACCAGGATTCTAATTCTAAAACTAAAGAAATAATCTAAGCAAATTAAAAAATAAAATAACATAAAGTAAAGACATGAATAAAGCAAAATAATAGAAAATAAAGTAATGATTAGATTAATAAAACTAAGGTTTTCCTAATATCAAAGTCCCAACAACGACACCAAAAACTTGATTGACTCGATTTAAGTTAGTTAATTATGAATTAATCATGTATAACCCAAAATACCTATAATTCATGATCTGCATGGCCTGAGAGAAGTAGGTGGGCTCAAATATGACCGTGTATCCCTTCTTTGCTTCAAATCTTTGTTTTATGTTGTGTTTTTATCTAAATTCTTCTCCTTTTAGTTCTTGAAGGAAATTAGAACCTATAAATGCACTTGGAGAAAATTAAGTTCCAAATATAAAATAAAAGTATAAATATCAAGCAAAAATACATTAAATATGGGGTATAAATATTGTGAAATATGCATATATTGTACTTTGTGAAAGGAACTCTAGATCATATAATCAAGTACTTAAAAGGAAAACAATTAAACTTATTGTTTTTATCTTGTAATCAAGTACTTAAAAGGCAAACAATTAAATTTATTGCTTTTACTAATAATTATTTGACTAATTGTGCAAAAGATAAAAAGAGGGCATTACGTTATGATCTTAGCTTGATTTAGAATAATTTAAAGATAACGATCCTTTAAATAAATAATTTAATTATCTATTTCTCTTGAGGTTTTTTTTTCAAGTCAACTATATTTATAAGTTGTTCAGTTATCTTTTTTCTTGTAAGATAAATTTGGAAATATTTATAACGAACATGTTCTTCAAAGCCTATTTAAAAATATAGGTATTGAGATAATAAAATATCTCAATTATTAGCCTCAAACACTTTTCGTACCTCTTCCTACATTATTTTTGATAACTCATTACCTTCATATCTTCCTAATGAACTTCTTTTAATCATGTTATATTTTTAAGGGCATAAAGTAAATAGTAGTTTTAAATTGTTATCTAACTCTTGAACACCATTAGTGAGTGTATAAGATAGAATTGATTTATTTAGCACAAATCCTTTCTGTAGGCTTGTGGGCTTTAGACCCAAAAGTATAAGATCAATCAAGATAGGGCTCATATTAATAAGAAAATAGTCCTAACAAAAAACTAATTAAGTTTCATTGTTAAGTTCGATCTGAACTCTATAAGGATAATTAGAATCTAACTCTACTTCTAGTAAGATTGCTTATAAAAGGGATAGATCTTACAGTAAACATGGAATTACTACTATCACAGATTTACTTGAGAATACTCTTTGTACGTTAGCACCATTTGCTCTCGTTGACTTGAGCATTAAAGTGTCTTTATTGAGAATAACCCTAACACTCTTAACTATTTGTTTGTGCATACCTGTAGACCTAAGAACCAATTTAGCATGCTTGCCTCAATTTTAGTCCATATAATTTTGTCATCGGTAGAAAATTTTGAAAAATTGTATTATTCCTATTTAAGAAAACTTTAAACTAGTTAAGTAAAAAAAACAATGGGCACCAAAGAAGGGACCTAAAACTAACCTCACTAGAGTATCCAATACTAGGTGGAATTTTATGAAAAAAATGACCATAAAGCTTTATGGAGGTTTATATCAAGGCATAAAAATTTCTAGATCTAGAGGACATTAAATGAAACGTGACAAGTCTAACTAATAAAAATAATGAGAATAGAAAGAGGGGTGCATCTTCGATTAATGAAACAAAGAATAAGAAATCATTAGCATAACAAACTAAACATGAAATAAAGAAAAGATCAAAGAAGATCCCCCCACGTTCAATATATCACTAGATAAGGCAATTAATTATATCTTGGATAATGACTTAACTACAAATCCAAAAACGTTGCCACCAACCCTGTCAAGAGGGATAAGAATATGTATTGTCATTTACATCATGATAGGGGACATTATATCAATGATTATAGGAATTTCAAATAAATCATAAATGACTTGATTGAACAAGAAAGGTTAGGACAAATTTTAAAAGACAATAACATGGATGGCCATATAAGGGAATAATATAGAAGGAGTTCCCTACAGGCATTAAGAACTAGTGAACCAAAGAGAGAACCCCACCCTATCTAAAAGGTGATTCACATAATCATTTGTGAGGATCATAAAAAGCTAATATACCATTTAATGAATGTGACTATAATACAAAATAATATGCTTTTGTCTCTTAGTATTTAGTCTTTTACACCTACTTTATGTCGTATTAATCTTATATTTTGATTTAGGGTGCAATTAGAGATGTTAAGGGCAAATTGATGATAATTAGTCAGTTCTAGACAATTTTGATATTCTTTTAAAAATGGACATAACCTTTTCATCCAAAGTCTAATTGAGATGATTTAAGATTCTACAGAAAACTTTGGAAGATATATAAGACTTATATGTTTTAAGTCCTGAGAGCTATTAGTTAAATCAAGTTCAAAACCAAACTTGAAGGAACATAGGCATGTTAGAGCCTATGTTACTATTTGGTCAAAGAGTTAAAATTCCAATATGACATGTGACTAGGTGCACGGTTGTATGCTAAGGTGTGTTTTTATAAAAAAATTTGACATTGAGGACATGGTATGCTATATGGGTTAATAAATATTGTTTTAGATACTAAAGAAATTACCAAAAGAGATATGACCTAAAACACAAACATGTTAGAGCCCATAGTCATCCTTAGAAAGGTTTACAAAGAAATATTATAATACAAGACATGG
Organism: Erythroxylum areolatum; assembly: GCA_024520975.1. NCBI lineage: Eukaryota > Viridiplantae > Streptophyta > Magnoliopsida > Malpighiales > Erythroxylaceae > Erythroxylum > Erythroxylum areolatum. The sequence goes on along the minus strand of JANIJH010000007.1, from coordinate 25,411,668 downwards.
GGAACAATTGTGTCCCGAACTATGTTAATTGAAAAAAATTATGTGCCCATATTTAAAAAGTTTAAAACACTAATTTTAGTGAAAATTTTGGTATTAAGTTTTTCTAGGTTTTAGAATAAATAGCTGTCTTTCTTTTTTCTTTTTTTTCTATTCTTTTTCTTATCCATGGCTATGCGCGACTCACATTTTTTCACGTAGTCAAAGAAAACTAAAACTTTGGGATGTATTAGATATGAAATTTGATTTATTTTTTTGTTTTATTTATATTTTGAGTATTAAACATTATTCTGTGTTATCTTTTATGATTATATCACTTAATTTCTAGAAGGCCTACTAGTTTATTGTTTGTTATAATTAACTGCTAAGTTAAATATTATATTTTTAATTACTTAATCCCTCTAATCTATAAAGCAAATAGAGTTTAATAAATTATTGTATTAAAATTCTTAGATCCTAGGACAATTGATTGAACTAAATACAAGCATGTGCATATGTTATTATATTTCATCAATCTTTTTAATTTCTAAAGTTGCTACTTAATTAAATATTTGGCATGTGACTTAGGGTCCTTTGGCAGTTGAGGTTAATTAGACTGCATTTCTCCATAATTAACAATGATAAAAAAGATATAAGCAATAATTTCAAAGGTGACTATTCAAAGTATAAATTGACTTATAAATGCATAGATGATCATCATATCATTTCAATAATGTATGTGGAATTAGACCAAGGTTCATTTTTATCTTTTTTTTTCATATTTTCTTAATTATATTTGGTATTATTTTATCACAATAAAAAAACTTGTCTGTAAAGTATATATCTTGGTTAAATACTCTTGATAGGATCAACCTTTACTCTTACTATTACATATATTTTAAGGAGTTAACATTTTATCTTAGGATGTAGGTGATAATACACCAAAAAGGGAAACAAGAGGAGAGTTGTGACAACTAAGTTGACATAAATAAAGTTTAGAAAAGGTTAAAGGACTTTGACATAACCTTCCAAGAAGCACAAAATAGGTCCCTACCTCACCCTCATAAAGACATCATGATAGCAACTCTTTTGTTAGACAACTCTTTGACAAAAAAGCAAAATGCATTTTTAACCTTAACATTTACATAAAAATACATGTTAAATCCTAATATTTTGGAGTATTCCAAATGAACTCTAATTTTTTTAAATCATTCAGTTTTAACCCCAGACAGACAAAAATCTTTATGGGACCATGTCTCCATTATGTGCTACATCATTAATGATATCACACATATTTTTATTTTCTATTAGTTATGTGGGTCCCACTTTACTACTTATATTTCATGTAGCGTATAAGTGGTAGTGAGCACTCATTTTAGTTAAACATAAATTAATATTAATAAAAAATTTCCTAATTTCTCATTATTTTGACTGAATGTTAATTAACATAATAACCCTGATTTAATTAAAATACTCCATTTAAACCATAATTTAGCTAAAAAATCCTAATTTTGTAATCTTAATTTCTCCATCTATGTCATCTAAATATTCCTAATTCTTTATCTTTAATGGCCATCTCCATTTGATGAAATCTACTAACTCAATCTAAAAATTGTTGGTGGCCATCTGATTAGTAATAATGCAACCATTCTCCATTACATAGCTTATCTTTTCTTTTTGTTTGATGAAACTATTCGATATTCTAAATCTTCCTTCCTAAGGAACAATCTCATTTGATCATTCTCTGTTGCTAGAGTTTATGGGCCATCTAAATTTTATAACAGATTGGATTAAAATGGTGTTGTTAGTGTTGGTTTATACCCTAAACCTAATCAGTTGGTTATACTTTTAGTGACATAATTATTTAAAGGTATTTTTTAATCTTATACATATTCAAATATATATGATATAGTCCATTAGATAAATGTACATTGTAAATGAAATTATGATAATATTATAGTTATAAGATCCATATTGTATTTAAGTAATATCCCTAAATTATTTCCAATTATTATTCTATTGAGATTGGACATTAATAAGGCATAAAAGACTAGCATATATTATGTTTCTTCCTTATAAAGAAAAATTTTGATCTCATAGGCTAAAGTATGGAGATATTTAAATAGACATACGAATACTTATTGAAGAACAAGTTCATTAAACTGACCCAATATAAGAATTCCATTTGGAACATTACTTGTATGTCTATGGAAATTCTCATTATGATTATTTGTTTTGAGATCTCTATCTCATATAGAGATTGCTATATTTTTATGTTACTTATAAATTATCCTAGTTAAGGACATCTAAATTAGTAGCCATTGGATATAATATGAACTATATGAAGGTAGATGGATGATCAATATAGGATTTATCACCCTAAAGTGATTAGAAAGAGTGCTTTGTTGTTCTCAATTAGTATTAATTCGAGAAATTCTTGGTCAAGATAGAATATAATTTGAAAATAGTTTTAAAATGTCATTAATTGAATCAACTACTAATGTTAGAGAACCAATGTGATTAGACTTAAATAGATTAGGCATTAATTCCATCATTTATCTTTAATCAAAACATGGCATGATGAAAAGGTTGAATTATATGGAAAAATCATACTAAAAACATTAGTTAAAATAACTATGATATTCCTAATATTTAAGTGGTCATGACGTGTTTCTAGATACCAATCTTTATCCACGAATATAGATTGTTTAATTAAAAATTAAAGATAAATTAAAGGATTTTAATTTATTTAATCCCAAATACGGTTTAAAGTTATAATTTTTATCCATTACTAACATATTTATGAACATAATAGGTCACACATGGAGAACAATTGATAAGAGAAAAAGTTGATTGAATTAAGCTAGACTTGACTGTAAAGTTTGGGAAAAATTTGGGATTAAATATAAAATATTTAATAAAAAGGACATATATAAGATATTGGATCTCATTTGGGATAATTGATATTTAATTAACATTAATTGTAAGTATAATTATAATTAAATTGAAATTAGGATTTTTATTATTTCAATTAAGTAACTAAAAGGTCCAAATTATATTATAAATAAACTCGGGCTTTAAAGGAGCTAACATTTCTCGGCTAACTCTTTGTATACCATTTATAGATTTCTCTTAACTCGTTCATATGGATATAGTTAGAGCCTAGACACAAGCACAAATATGATGGTCGTGCTGAAACAATTTTATAAAATGTTGGAGAAAAATGAAAAGAAAAGGATCAAGCTACATAATAAGGTACAATTTATATTTATCCTTATTATGTTTATACATTAATCATTTTATAGAAATTTTAAGTTATCTTGACTATCAAAAAATTAAATGAAAAATTTTGATTTTTCTTTTGTTGCATGTATGCCCTCATTTTCAAACAGTTAGATTTGATGCTTACACCTTCCCTATTATTGTCAAGGCATGTGCCAATAGTTTTAATATTTAAAAGGGTATAGAGGTTTATGAGGATATGGTTAAACTTGGTTTTAACCTGGATGTTTCATGGGTAATACATTAATGATGTTTTATAATAACTATGGTAGTTTAAGGGATGTAGTTAACATGTTTGATAGAACGATGCTCGTTCCAAATTACATGTATAACAACGTCATTCAAGCAATACAAACCAATGAGACCGAGCGATGCCCATAAGGATTGAGTGAAAAAGTGCATTAAACTAGCTTTGATACTACAAGGCAAATGAAATTTAGTATTTTTCTTACTAAAATAGAAATATGATGACTAAGTAATGTAAATCTAGTTCAAAACTCACAAATTAAATTGAGGTGATTAACTAACTATAAAATGAAACAATAAACTAAAGATGAAGTTAATTTAGGATACATGTTTTTTTAGGGTTTGCATCTTGTAACTAAATTTCATTGCCTTACTAAATCTACTCTATAGATAGCCTTTAATTTTCCTTGTTGGTTTTTACCCACTAGTGATTAACTCCTTTCCTTTAAAGGTGAGCCAACTATTTTTCTTTAGAAAAACCAGATAATCCATTACTCAAGTAATTTCCTAAAGGGGCATTAAGCATAAATCTAAACTGTAGCTGATTTCTCTTTTATTTTCTAGAAAAATCACCCCTCTACTGAAGGTGTAACTTACCAAGCAATTAAATCTATGGCTAGGGACTTTTGTTTAAGCACAAAGATAAATTACTAAGGAAATGAAAAGCAATCATAGATTCAACTTATCAAAATATCAAAACATCACCACAATCTTAAATCCCCTAGAAGAACTTAGGAAATCTGGCCACTAATCATGTTTACCAACTCAAAATCTAATATTCAATCCAATTTAATCTAATAAAATACAAGAATGTAGGAGGAAAAGAGAGAAGAAAAACTCTAAAGGATGAGTCTTTAAACCTTTCGATTGATTGCCCAAACGTCTCTAAGTCTTTTTAGCCTTTCCTTAGTTTTTTCCCCTTTTCTGGTGCTACTTCTTAACCCTTCTTTTCTTTAGATGTGAATCATCCTTGTTTTATCCATCTTGGGTAAATTGGTCTTTTATTTCTCTCGACAACTGTTAAGTCCTAATAATTCTTGTTTTGATGCTATAGCCTTGTACTGATGTTGTAGTACTACAGTTGAATATGCTCTTCACTATAACATCAAGATTTGACCGAGTAATCTTTTGCTCCAGTAATGCCATAGCTTCAAATTGATGCTATAACATCAAAGTTCTAGGTTGCTCTATATTTTCAAAACTACAACTTCATATTGGTGCTACAATATTAAAGACAAAAGTTGCACAACACTTGCACCCATTTTCCAAAATTTCCTCCCTAACATTTTTAACTTCATTCCTACACCAAAACAACAATTAAATTAGAGTACTGCAAAATAAAAGTACTTTTAAGCTTAAATATGGGGTAAAAAAGTATTTCTATTTGTGAAAAAAAAATAAATTCATGGATGGAAGTAATTTTTTCTTCAATCCTATAACCAAGGTTGGACTGATCAACCTAACTTTGATTATGGATGGGATAACCATCAAAATTACTTCTATTATAGTTTGCATGACACACAACAATTCCCATGTGGACCAAAAGCTTCTTGTCAAAACTCAGGTACATCTATGGAAGAATTGATGAATGATTTGATTGCTAACAATCTCCAATTTTAACAGAGCCTACAACAGTAGTTGTAATAGTTCCAGTAGGAAATGAGGCATATAACATCTAGAAACCAGAATGTGGCAAGCCAAATGGGTGAGATGGCAGTGAGGATTGACTACCTAGAATCAAAAATAGAGAGGAGCAGCCATATCAACCCAAGATATACCCAATGGACGTTAGTGTAGAAACCTTACAAAGTGATGGGGAGCTTGAGAATTTTGAGAGCAATGCTTAAGGAATTGCATGTGATGAAGAAGTTGAGGAGGAACTCGAACCAGAAAAAGACATATCATTTAGCTCGGAGGTGAGTAATGAGTTCATGATTATTTTTGAGACTAACTCTTCACCTTTACATAGCAGATTGGAGGAATTAAATACGAAAGAAAAAGGTGAAGAGACATTTAAGATCCTTCTAGAGTGCATAGACTCAATCACGATTAAAAGTCAGTGTAAGGTCAGACTCTCTAAGCCTTTTTATATTGGTTTATACTTGGAGATGCTACTATATATTGATATATACATGGTTGTATATGAGTTCAAAGATGTATTTAGATCCTTTTGGGTATACATGTCAGTGATTTATAATGTTATATGCCTTTAGACGAACTTATAGTTCATCTGTATGTGAAATATTGGAGATTTATGATATATAAGTTTCTAAGTATGTAAAACTGAGTCCATTAGATGGATATGACTATGGTGGTTCAGTTAAATGTGTTCTAATGCCTTAGAGGTGATTAGACATCATTTATAGACTTATTGGATACTTAGAAAACTTAATTGGAAAAGTTGATATACATAAGGCCGTATTTACCAATTATTAAAAGTTAAAGGACTTAAATGCAAATTTTCAATTCTTGGAGGATAAATATGTAATTTTATAAAGTTAAAGGGCTTAATTATTATTGTCAAAAGTCCGGGGACCAAAATAAAAATAAAAATATTGGTCATTCCCACATTTTGGGCTTAATTGCAAATTTAGGAAAAATTTAGAGGGTATAAGGGTAATTTCACATAAGATAAGGGCAAAAAGGTAATTTCACCATATTTGGTCAAAGAAGAGTTAGTATTCTAGATCCTTTTTCCATATATGGTTGTGCACCCAACCATTAAAGAATAGAAACATATTGTTTTAATTGAAAAAAAGGAGAAGAGAGCAAGAGAAGAACCCATTCGACCATCACTAAAATTCTACCATTCTTTTTGATTCTCCAACCCAAATCAAGGTTTTCTAAGTTAATTTTGAATCAAAGAACTCAAATCTATCATTAGATTTGAGAAATTCTCTAAGGATTTTTAGATATTACCAAAGGAAGGTTTAGGTAAATTTTGTCTCATCTCTCTCTTCTTTATGATTTTAGATTTGGTGTTAAGATATGTTTTTCTCCATGCTTGAATATGCATGAAACATGGTTTAGATGAATGAAATGAGTCATGGAGAAGACTCCTTAAGCCAAATCTAAAATGTTCTCTTTTTAGTGAAAGTTTGTGAATTTTTTAATATCTTTTGAAATTGATGGTTTAAATGAATTCTATGGTATTAATTGTATATGTATAATGTGAATTGATGATGAAAAATGAAGAATATGTACATTGGATAAGGCTTGGTCGAAATGAAGGGAGAAGAAATGGACTAATGTAATGAGTTGTATAATTATGATGAATATGGCTTAAATTTAGCACCCCTTTACTGCAGGGTACACACCGGGTCGCCCGTGGGTCGTCCGACGCGTATCCCACAATAAGGGTGCACTACGTTCGATCAATTCTATAATCCACATGGCATCGATACAATAAAACCGCAATATCAAAATCATTGAATTTAAAAACCATAATGCTTTTCTCATTTCATAACATCAAACAGAAATATAGACAAGTCTATCAGTTCCCTACGGTCTAAATACAAAACTCCAAA
>JANIJH010000007.1:25379018-25404537 GCA_024520975.1 Erythroxylum areolatum | reverse complement strand
AGCCATGAATGCATGTACCTATAAATGCATGTGCAAGTAACTCATTCCTCTATAATTAGAGGTCAATGAATGCTCAAACCAGTATATGCAATAAAACCTATTAGCCCGTCCCGAATTACCAAAATGACCTTCCCATCAGTAACGGGATGTTACATTAAATGAAGGGAATTGGATTGAATGGAGTGGTGAATTGTGTTGTTGTTTGGAAGTGTTTGTTATATAATAAGATGGGAGCATGAATAACTATGATAAAATCTTAAAAATATGAGTTGAAAGTCATGCACATTAGGTGTTTCATAAAATGCCTAAGTGAACTTGGCTTAGAATTTAAGGATTTGTAATGATATCCATTGGAAAGCGGCTTTCATGTTTACTTATAGTAAACTTGCATTTTTGCTTAGATTGATGAGTAATGGCCTAATGTGCTTAGATAAAAATGTGCTTAATTATGTGTTAAGTCATCAATTTGCACTTATTTTGTACTTAATTATCTTTAATGTGTTAAAATTATTATATGAAATTAATGGGATTATCTTATAATTGTTTACAGATGATTTTCAACATCTTAGAGACGAAATTAAATCAAAAAGATGCAAAAGAATGAAAAAAATCCAAAATTTCTAATTTGACAGCAATTCTGTGAGTAAGCATGGGCACGCCTAAGGATGGAATAAATCTGCATATCAACTTTCAAAAGTCAAAATCAAGATTCTCACAATCATTGAAGATTATATTGCAATCTTTCAAGGGGATTGACTACCTAAAATTGGGGGATACAGTATCGGACGAGAATCAAGGAAAGATAAGGGGAAAAACAAGCATAAAAGAGGGAGGATGGTGGTTCACGCAAAAAAAGGAAGTCTAGGTTTAGGATAGGTTTTCGTTTCTACTGTTTTCTTTTCAGTCCTTTTATGTTTTCTGCACTTTCTCCTTTAGTATTTTCGTATTTTTCAGTAAAGGACCAGGGATGGAGACTTTACGTTTTGTTATTTCTTTCATTTTTGATTCTAGTATGAGTAGCTAAACTCTTCGTCTTGGTTGAGGGGATTCGTGTTATCATGCTAGTTTGTGTAAGATGTTTTAAATAAAGTTTACGTTGTTAATAAACATTGAATATCTTCCGATCTACTCTTTCTAATTGAATTTGTTAGTTTCTAGGTGCACAACTAGGGATTAATGTGTTTAACTGCTAGATTAAAGAAATATGATGTTCAGTTTCGCTAATCATAAGTAGCAATTACGATTGTCTTCTCTACGTTAGAGTCGGAGAATTCTAAGGAGATATTCACTTGATTGATTGCATGTGGTACATGTATTTCACTTACTCATTGGTTCTTGATTCGTAAAGCTATTATTCAATTTCACCTACGATCGTATCTAGGTTGTTGTTTAATAAGAATGATAGGATACATGTTTTTAGTCATTACACTTAAAAGAAAATATCCCCAATGTATGTTTGTTAATGATTGAAATTTTATATCGAGGATCCATTTTAGCGCGATAACATCGGTGACTCGAAACCAAGGTTTGTCTCTTAATTTTTTAGATTCAATTATTTCTTTTTATTTACTATTTTTCTTATACTTTTTCTTATATTTTTGTGAATCAAAAACCACCCCCCATTTTGTTTCTTTGTTTTAGTTTTAATCTCGCTAACCTTTACCGTTAAAAATTCCTAGTGAGAACGACATCCATTTACGACTACTACATTAAATTGTATTAACAGAAGTGATTTCTTTTGAATTTGGCTACAGGCATCAACATCACCAAATTTTGGCTCCATTGTCGGGGAATTTCTTAACGGTTTTTGTTAGTGATGTTTTTGTTTTTATTTTTCGTTTCGTTGCTCTTGGTTACCTTGTTTTTTGTTTGTTTCAGTTTCACAACTCTTTCTGAGTTTTCGATCTTTTAGTGACATGGCTCACTATCAGTATGCTTTTAATTCTGATTATTCATATTCTGCTTATTATGATAATGAGTTTCTGTCTGTTGCGACTCCTCGGTTTGACCATCAAGTGGCAGATTTCACACCCTTAGCCGTGCAAGTACCGAGGGATGACCAACAAGCTAAGGTATGTGAAGTTTGCTCATTTTTGGGTTATTCTTTTTGTACGTGTTTCTTTTTGCAGGATACAAAGTACGGATTTACTTCTCCACCGAACTACTATAAAGAGCAGTCCTACTTTGAGCCTCCACCTCCACCGTCGCCACCACAAGCTAATGAGATGTCTTTGGAGGAGATCATAATAAGTTTGGAGACGAGCACTCTTCAATTCTAGTAGTTTAGACAATCGTACGTGTCTCGACAAAATCTGAATATGACATTAAATGTCGAAGGTAAGTCTTCTTTGGAAGATACGTTGCAAACTTTGACCGCTAACACTTTGACGTTTCAGTGAAATACTGAAGCAAGTATCAGAAACATTGAAAATCAAATGAGCCAAATGGCAACTGTCATTAATCGATTGGAAGCGCGAACTTCAAGAAATTTTTCAGCATAACCAGAGATCAATCCAAAACAGAGTGCGAAAGCTATTACATTGTGGAGTGGTAAGGAATTACAAGAACCACTTCCAAAAAATTCCAAAAGAGAAGTGGAAGAAGAAATCACACAAAAGGCACCTTCACAACCAGAATTGACACAAAAAGGGGTGCAAAATAAGGTGCTTCCGCCTCCTTTTCCAAGTCGATTTTTCACGACAAAGATGGAAGAGAAAGCAGAGTTAGAAGAGGAAGATATTATAGCTCGAGAAAAGATGGAGGATATGCAACCTCCTAAGGTAAGTGATGCAGTTCATGTTATCGCTAATCAAAATTCGTTTCCTTTTCCTAGTTGTTTACAGGTACAAGAAGAAGAAGAACAGGAAGAGCCGCAAGAAGTACAGTTTTTAGGAGAGTTGTGGGCAAGCGAACTGAAGACTGAAGGTGGCAAGCAGGATGTTGAGTCTCCACAACCGTTGGCATTACTTTTACAGAGACCATCCTGGTGTGAGAAGGGTGATGCTCGAAAAGATGAGTGAACATTAGAGTATGATGGTGAAGCGATGAAGTTCCACTCACCAGAAGTCATAGAGTATCGTGCTGATAAAGAGCCTACTTCGAGGGAAGTTACTCTAGCTTTCTCGCGGAGTTTGAGTATGCTTCCTGTTGGACTCAAGCATCCATTCGATAATGGATTATGTACATATGACAAGGGTCAAGCTTATGACCTTTGATAAGCGCTTAATGGGAGGTACCCCATTCGTATACTTTCTTTTATGTGTTTTTCCTTTTTTTAGAAATTTTCTTTTATTTTCATTTTTAGGTTTAATTCAGTTTAATTAGGAATTTAATTTAATATTTTCGATTTTGCAATTTTAATTTTCTTCTTTTCATTTTAATTAACAAAAAAATGAAAATAAAAATAAAATTAAAAAAACAAAAAAATTGAAAATTTTTGGCTTATCGCCACTCCCTCCTTTCCCTCTCTAATTTTTGTCCTTCTTTTTGTTCTGCCCATATTCCTTCTCTCCTCCTCACTTTCTAGGTCGATACTCTACATACACCCACTTTAGCCAATCAATTTCGTCTTCCTACCAAGAATACACGCAACTTTTATCTTTCATTGGCTACTCACCCATTAACCCTCACTTTTGTTTTTGTGTTTGAATTTTGTGAAATTACAGGTGGTCTTTACAGCAACAACACAATGCCAAGGAGAAACAAGTGAGTCACGAAGGTTGGCTACTCCAATCACGTTTTTGATGGCCTACTGGGAGCATGAAGGATTTCAACCGCCACATCTGCCAACTCCTTGATTCGGAACTTCCACAATAGAGAAGCTTTCTTTCACCTTTTCCTTTATCTTTATCTTTATGCTTCTTTAACATCGAGGACAATGTTGGTCTAGGTGTGGGGGAAAGAATTGGACTTTTGATGTGTGAATATTTTCGATTTTTGTGTGGTTTTTCTTGATTTTTGTGTGTGGTTGTGCATATTAAACCATGAAGCTTTGTCATAGTAGTTTGGATGAGAATGGGTATATACATGACATTAAATTGAGCTAAATGAGTTTTAAGGTGAAGCATGTTGATTAATTGCACTAATTGATCTTTTAACCTTGGTCAAAATTTTGACATGTGAGTGATGAGGTAAATTGTGAAATTAAGGTAAATTCTTAAATTAAACCTGTGAGCGAAGTTTGAGCCTAAATGACATCACTTTTAGGTCATGCTAATTCTTTGAATTGTGTGATGCTCCTCTATTCATGTTGCCTTCAGAACTTGCATGGAACCGGTTTGAATTTGTTTAATCACATGGGATATAGAAATGATTAAGGCTTTCTTTGTTTTTACACCTTTAGCTTAAAATTGACCCACCTATTTATTTTCCCTTTGCAAACATTTTTGAGCCTTTGTCCTTGTTTTTCAATCAATCACCTTATATTAAAACCCAAAAACCCCATTAGCCTTACCCTATCACAAGTTGAATGAAACATTGAGTAATTTGGGACTTTTGTGCTATATTGTGTTCTGAGATATTTTTATAAGTACTTCAACTCATATGTTGTTATTTTCTCTTGTTTTTATTGTTTTCCCTTGTTCTTAGCATATTTGAAAAAAAAGAAAAAAAGAGAAAAAGAAAAAAGAAAAGAAAAGAAAAAGAAAGAAAGAAAGAAAGAAATCAGAAAAAAGAAGAAAAAGAAAAAGAATAAAGTATAGTGGTACTAGTTAGTAATGAGTAGTTATAGTCCTTTTTATTCATGTTTATCTTAGAATTTTAATTTGCATGTCCCTTTTACTTGATGCTTTGTGAATGCTTGTGATCAACCATTTGTCATTTTTACCTCACCTGTGAACCTAGCCCCATTACAACCTTGAATAAAGTCCTTATGATCTTTTAGCTCATGTGATCTGAATGATTGATAACTGGTGAAATTGCAAGCCTATGGTAGTGCAACATGTTATAGTGAGATTTGAGCGAAACACTTTGCCCTCAAACACTTGAGTGTAAGAGCGAAATCCGTGAGAAGAATTCATTTTGATTTCATGTTTGCTTTTGAACAATGATGTCATATTTTGACTTTGTTTATTTGCATTGGTGAAAAGCGATTATGATATGTGTTGCAAATTAAGTCTTACTAGCCTAAGTTAATGGATTGTGTGCACTTGATCTTGTGAAAGATGAATTGACTGAGTGTAGTGGTTTGACAAGTTTGCACGAGGGCGAGCAAGGTTTGGTGTGGGAGAATTTGTTAAGTCATCAATTTACACTTATTTTGTACTTAATTATCTTTAATGTGTTGAAATTATTATCTAAAATTAATGGGATTATCTTATAATTGTTTATAGATGATTTTCAACACCTTAGAGACGAAATTGAATCAAAAAGATGCAAAAGAATGAAGAAAATATGAAATTCCTAATTTGACAGCAATTCTGTGACTAAGCGTGGGCACGCCTAAGGATGTAATAAATATGCATATCAACTTTCAAAAGACAAAATCGAGATTCTCACAATCTTTGAAGATTATATTGCAATCTTTCAAGGGGATTGACTACCTAAAATTGGGGGATATAGTATCAGACGAGAATCAAGGAAAGATAAGGGGAAAAACAAGCATAAAAGAGGGAGGATGGTGGTTTACGCAAAAAAAGGAAGTCTAGGTTTAGGATAGGTTTTCGTTTTTGTTGTTTTCTTTTCAGTCCTTTTACGTTTTCTGCACTTTCTCCTTTAGTATTTTCGTATTTTTCAGTAAAGGACCAGGGATGGAGCCTTTACGTTTTGTTATTTCTTTCATTTTTGATTCTAGTATGAGTAGTTAAACTCTTCGTCTTGGTTGAGGGGATCCATGTTATCATGCTAGTTTGTGTGAGATGTTTTGAATAAAGTTTACGTTGTTAATAAACATTGAATATCTTCCGATCTACTCTTTCTAATTGAATTCATTGGTTTCTAGGTGCATAACTAGGGATTAATGTGTTGAACTGCTAGATTAACAAAATATGACGTTCAGTTTCGCTAATCATAAGTAGCAATTACGATTGTCTTCTCTATGTTAGAGTCGGAGAATTATAAGGAGATATTCGCTTGATTGATTGCATGTGGTACATGTATTTTGCTTGCTCATTGGTTCTTGATTCGTAAAGCTATTATTCAATTTCACCTACGATCGTTTCTAGGTTGTTGTTTAATAAGAATGCTAGGATACATATTTCTAGTCATTACATTTAAGAGAAAATATCCCCAATGTATGTTTGTTAATAATTGAAATTTTATATCGAGGATCCATTTTAGCGCGATAACATTGGTGACCCGAAACTAAGGTTTGTCTCTTAATTTTTCAGATTCAATTATTTCTTTTTATTTACTATTTTTCTTATACTTTTTCTTATATTTTCGTGAATCAATAACCACCCCCATTTCTTTACTTTGTTTTAGTTTTAATCTCGCTAACCTTTCCCATTAAAAATTTCTCGGGAGAACGATATCCACTTACCACTACTACATTAAATTGTATTAACAGAAGTGATTTCTTTTGAATTTGGCTGTAGGCGACAAATTATGTTTTGAAATGAGGAAGTATTGGATTAAAGGCATTAAATGCCTTGGAAAATGCAAAAGAAAAGTTAATGTGAATAGTAAGTGAAGTAACCATGTAAGAAGCTTAATGGCCGAATCCTATAGCTTAAAGATAGTGATATTATATTTGATACACTTATATGATGGTGTATAAATATGAGATACATGTTTGAGTAGTAAATACATTGTATATTTTTATGTATAAAGGCTCAAAAGCTGTGAATCAAGGAGCTCGTACCAAGGATTGTTGAAGTCAAGGGAGTGTACACCTTTTTTTGAGGTGAGTTGGGGAAACCATATCTTTTAATGAGATTAGAACATCCTAGGACATGCATGATGACTGGTATGTGAGTTTTAAACCTAGGTAGTGCATAATAGAATTGAATCTTAAATGGATGCTAGTATATTTATGTATTTAAGAAACAACATTGTTTTGAATAACACTTTGTAGTTGGAGTGCAAAAGATAACTTTTATTGCACGAAATAATGTTTTAGAATTTACATATGCATAATCAAGTCATGTATGCTGCATTTATGTCTTCTCTTTTGGCTTAGAGCCATGGCAAGGTTCCATTTTATCGATTGGACCTATAAATAAAGGCATGGTGCCTTACTTGATTTTCGTACTTAATATTTTTATATGATTTTTCTGATTGGTGAGGTAACAATTGGCCAATCGTGTTCTAGGTACAATAGGTTAAGCGACCCCCGTACCCTTGATATTGGTACATAAAAGTCGAGTCCCCATATTGACACCTTTTTATAGGACTTATGGGTGATTCCACACTTAGAGGTCTGGTCACTGACGAGGTCATCACCTGTCATGACGCTTTTGTCGACTATAATCTAGACTCACCATAAATAAAAGTCGAGCCAACACTAGGAATCGGTGGGTGTGCATATAGCATCACATGTATAATCAAATCTCGTCAGAAAATAAATTTCAGAATAGGCCAAAACAATTATGTGTGTCGCCACTAGTTTGGCCAACTAGTGGCAACACACATGATTGTTTTGGCCTATTCTAAGATTTATTTTCTGATGAGATTTGATTTATACATGTGATGTTTTTCTGCTTTTGTGTACTGTAACTGGAACCTATGTTCACCGGATGAGTGATTAAAATGCTAGGCCTATGTAGTTCCTAACCAGTATATGTTGAGCCATAGGCTAGACCTATGTGTTTTTATGTTAAGTATGTTCACTTCGTAGGTGGTTATGTGCATGTTAGATACGTGGGAAAACCCATCCTTAGGTTATCTAGACCGTCTTGGTGTGTTTTAAGTTCTGTTTGCGATATATGTTTTTTCTGCTGATTGAGTACATAGTGTACCACCCCTTTTGTTTTCCAATCATGTAAGTTAATTTAGTAAGCTTGAAGCTCTGAATAGGTCATGCAGTCTTTTGACATTTTCGGGGCATTACTGCAAGTCGGTAGTCTCTATTTTATATCTTTGTTGTATAATGGCTTATGAACTGTTTTCATTAAGTTGGTTATGTTGATATGTTTTATGATTTTATAAATTAACTCTTGACTGACTTGTATTTTGTAACAGATCGTATGTATGAACCTTTGGTGTAGCACCTTACTCTCATAGGGCATATTCCCGAACAAACCATCGGTATTTGAGAACTTACTCTACGAGAGTGGTATGCTAGAATAGTCAAACAATCATACTCATTGCAACTTTGTCACACATCACGTGCATATTTAGAAGATCAATAAACCTTTTTCGACTATTTAAAAACAATTTTAGTTGTAAAAGTTAACACATCATCATATATCCCAGTAATCATTTGGGCCCAATACAAAACATTTCTAGTCATATAGTTAATACACTTTTCAATTCGTATAAATGCTGTACAATAATTGTGGAATACAATTTTTAGAATACAAGGAAAGACAGTAGACATATATAGGTACAACTGATTCCGAACTTTAACTCTTATCCGTATGTAGTGGTTATTGCAGAATACAATCTTTAGAATGAAAGGAAAGACAGTAGACATATGTAGATACAACTGATCCCGACCTCTAACTCTTATCCATATGTAGTGGTTAGACTCAGTTGGTTTAACGAGGTAACTTCTCTGAGCTTGAAAAATAATGTTGTAATTTTTGGGATGAGTTTTGCGAACTCAGTGAGTGGACCATCCTCGATGGCACACTCATATCACATAACACTACGGTTCATGCTTCAAATTCACATACACTTTATGTCATCCTATATTCACTAATAATCATATAGCATCATATAACACTTTGATCACTTATTTCATGTTTCACATTCAGAGCAGTCAAATAGTTCATTTCTATCATTTAAAACATACATATCAACTATATATACAATGTACATGAGACTCATTTTCAAGTATTATTATTGTGATTGAGCACCAATAAATGTCCCATATCTATTGTGGATACTGGGCTCATTAATAACTGTCCCTTATCTATTATGGATATAGGGCTCATTTTACAGAGTGAGCCAAAGGCTCTTACAACATTATGAGCTTTAAGCTCTTTTTCACTTTCTTATATTTAAGCTCTTTTTCGGTGGTTACTCCAATCACAACAACCTTTATCTGTTCATGCATTCATGTAATGAAATGCATCATATTCACGTATATTCAGTCAATCGCTTATGTTCAATTACACATTCACATTCACTTTTTTTCATCGGATCAATATCCGACATTCAACAATAACATTGAGAATCACTTATTTCAGTCACATTCATATGCAATGAAGAACTTCCTATGTTCTCACATTTATCAAACTCCTCGAACTATTTATGTCCTGAATGGTCTCAATCGTAATCATATCAGTAGTATTTCAATACAGAAATTTAGAACGAAACAAACAATGAAAGTGAGACCATCTAGGTCGATTCACAATATGCTCCAAATTAATATTTGCTTCCATGATTCGAAACATCTGAATGTTGACTTTCAACCCTATGTATCAATTTTATGCAATACACACATTGCACACACATTACTAATTGTACAATCACATGAACATTCAATCGTACCCATATGTATATGTGTTATGTATAATGTATGCTCAGTTTGACTATTCTGGGTATGTTTCCTTTATTCACATCTCATGATCATTCATACTTTAAAACTCATATATGTCTAATTTGAACTTAGGTTTACACCTCAAGGGTACAAATTTATTCTAAGTTCATCACTCAATGCACTAAGGTTCATAGCTTAATACACTTGATTATTATATTATCATCAATCAACCATTTATCAATCCTTTCCTAGTTAATTTAGATGACAATGGAATTTTGTTAAGAGTAAGGACAATATGTGAGGAGCTTGTGGTTCAAATTTCAAGTCAATCGGAGATCCGGGGAAGAAGTTATGGTCAAAAGAGTGAAGGGTGTTTAAAGTTGTCAAGCAACAATGCACTTTCTCTGTCATGATCATGCTTGTGCATAATCGTTCAATTCCTGATGGTTCCTCAAGCATTATCGTGCAACTTCCTGATGGTTCCTCTTTGTCACGATCGTGCACTACCTGATGATCCCTTATTCAAGCATCATTCCAACTTTTCTCAAACATATTTTTGGTCAATTTTCCATGGCTATTTTGACAAAGAAAACGAGGTATTTAGGCAATACATTCTTCTAAACAAATGTTCCTATATGTCTTAAGTTTCTAATGAACTAAAGTTCATACAATTCGGTTCATTATTCTGCAAATTATACTCAAAATACTTCAAACTATATCCATATCTCTCTAGTTTAATATAAACTTAAAACCATCCCATTTGGATGTCTACAGATCAAGATATGGCTAAAATACAGATGTATGTCTAGTGGAAACGTTATAGCTACCATACTCCAGAAATTCTTCTTTGTCCAGATTTTCAACTCCTATATGTTACATTGAAACTATATTATGCATAGTTCATCAACTCTACATCATTTCCTCTTCATTCTCAGCTCAATTTCAGATCAATATCATTCATAAACAACTTATAAGCTATGGTTAATCTTAAACACAAAAACATAACATCAACATATACATACATTCATCAAATTTTTGCACACATTCTACTCAACTATCATGATCATTTCACCTTCAAACTATCATCATATATGTTTATATTTACACAACAAATAAAATCAAAGTAGAACTTGATAAAACTCCAAACTCTTCAAAATCACCATGAGACCTTAGCATCTAAGCTTATACAATCATCAACTCTTCAAGGAGGAATATATTAGGTTTTTAGTTGCAAAATGAAGAGATAGCAAAGACCTTGAAGAAACAAAGTGAATGGTAGTAAAAACTCTACGTGTTGAGGGTGGAAATGAGATGGTCGTGAGTGAAGAAAGCGAAAATGAAGAAGAAAAAGAAAGCATATGGCATACGTGAGAGACAGGGATAAGATGGTCTTGCAAGATGTAAATGACGTGGGGGTGTGTTTAAAAAACAAAGTAACATTTGTTTGGTAGGTGTTATGACACATGTCATGAAACTTACCACATAAAAATCAAAATAACAAGTCCTCTCCTTAAGCTAACATATGACTCTTAATAATCAGTCTATTTGTCTCTCAATTTCTAATCTAATTGTCACCCAATTTTCAATGACACTTGTCATTAAATCTTAATGTCACTTATCAATAATTTCTGCTACTATTTGACATTTGTTTCTACTGCCATTTATTAATTGTCTTGCCAGTTAGCATTTTTTTCCTAGTCCAAAAATACCCATAATTTTAGAATTTTCCCAAAATTTCACCAAAATTTCTAAATCAATAATATAATTCACCAAACCAATTTTCAAGACAAAATATTCACTATTCACATCATAGTCATTTAAAAATCATTTATAATTGGAAAAATGTCAGATGAGTGCATGAACAAATCATCGTAATGTGTGCAAAATTCAAGTTCATGTGTGTGTATGCTAACATTACGCATGAGTATGAAATGCATTTTTCTAATCTCTCATTGTTATTTCTCAGTTACAGAAATCTAGGGTTCTAACCCTTAGTATGGAAACAAGATATTAGGTAATGTTGTTGAGATTGCTTTTGAGTGGACTTAAAAGTCCAGAAGTTGTGGTAGAATTTTAATGTGAATATAGAAATGCATTTAAAACTATTTTGCAGGTGTTTTCATTGAGTTTTAGGATTTTTAAAATACAACCGTTGTGCTATCCAAATGTTTTTAAAAGATATTCAGTTAGCCTTGTATAGTTGGATTAAGGATAACGTGAATGTCCTTAGCCCAGGGATGCGACAGTTGTCATGTGTCCCATATGGTACCAAGACATGACAAGGATAAGGGAGATGCTGAATATGACAGGTCATTAACCAAGGCCCTATCCAGAAGAACTTTATGTGGAGGAGTCACATGTGACACCTGAAGACCACAATTTTGACACGTGAGAAGGAAACATGGAGTCAAGCCAGCGACCCTAAACAAAGTTGCTTCTTAAGAGGCAACCTAAGGGAAGTAAATTTATTTTCCTTTACATTTATGCATTACTTTTTATATGCATGTGTGTTTTTGAATTTGTTTGTTTGATTTGTTTTAAATTTTCAATCAAAATGAGAGAAAGAATAAAGAAACAAAACAATCATTTTCTCTTTTCTGTTGCTTGTAGGATTATATAATCATGATTAGAGTGTGAATTGACTAGAGAACTTTATAGCAACTTTAGCATGTATTTTTTCTCTTGTGATTGGTCAATCTGCATTATCTTTAAAAGAGTAGTGACTAGTGGTAGACAAAGTCAGTGACATTTTGAGCCTTATTTGACTGACACATTCATACCAGTCTCATTGTTTTTTTTATTAATGTGTGACCTTCATCACTTGTACATCCTGATTTTGCCTTTAATTTCTATTCGAGACCACATTTTTATCACATGCGCATTAACATGGATATGATTAGGCATTCTTTGCTTTTTCGAATTACATTAGCCAAATAGCCTACCCATTATATGATTTTCCTTTTTAATAAGCCCCCTTGAGCTTTATTTGCCTTTTTTTTGTGTATTAGCCACATTACATGCTTTAACTTAACCAAATGTCCTTCATAAGCCTTGAAGTTAGTGGAACATTTGTTGATTTTTAAGTTTGTAATCAAATGTCCTTCCCAAGCCTTAAAGCTAGTGGAATATTTGTTAATCTTTGAGTTTGTGGAAGTATAAAATTCTAAGTGTGGGGGTATGCATATGTGTGGGTTGGTGATAATGTTGGGATGTTATTTTTATGTCTTATTATTGAAATTCCTATGTTGATGTAGTTTATTTTAATTTTTATAAGAGAAAATAAAAGAAAGGAAAAGAAAGAAAGAAAGAAAAGAGAAAAGAAAAAGAAAAAGAAAAAGAGAAAAGAAAAAGAAAAAGAAAAAGAAAAAGAAAAAGAAAAAGAAAAAGAAAAATGCTTAAATAAATTTATCAAGGAGGAATTGCATATGTATTGAAAAGTTGTTTATGATTAATCTATCCTCCTAAAGTTGTAATGAATGTGTTATTGGAGTATGTTGAATATGAGGTAGATGTTGGCTTGGAAGGTTATCTCTTTTATGGTTTCAACGTATTGTCATCAATTATATGTGTGATTCCTTCAAATTGGTATATGTTTCATATAGTTTATGTGTGAGAGCTGAATTGAGTTATGAAATATAAGTGTTGCATTCATCATAGCTAATGGTACCCAGTTTTGTATGAATGTTAAATTGTACACTTAGTGGTATAATTGAGTGTTACTTTTGTTTCACTAGTTTTAATGACTTTCATGCTACTTGATCCAAATCCATCTCACTTCACATTTTCCCTAATTATAACCTTGAAAAGTCCTTCGATCCATGCTACTGCATATGAACATTAATGATGGAGAAATGAAATGATATGCAAAGTTACGGAATGGCATGATCATGAATGGTGTTGAGTGTACTTATGGATATATTTTAGTTAAACACATATTCCGAGTTTATCATTAGATTGCTCAGTTTTTGAAGATGATGAATGTTGATTGATCATGAGTAAAAGCTTGGAATGTTGACTTCTTGCTATGATTTTTGAAAGTCATTCATCTTTGCTTCTGATTATCTATTCTTGAAACATATGGGAATTTAGTATATGTTAGCTTAATTTTGATGTTTTGCCCAAGGATAGCCAAAAACTAAGTGTGGGGAAAATTGATATTTTCGGCCTACACTCTAATTAAACATATTTTATTAATTTGTTGCTCTTTAACCTCTCCTAGCAACTGTTAATCGTGGGTTAATAATTAACCCGATTTTTCCTTAGGTTTTGTTTAATTAAGATACAATCATTAATTAAACCTAACCATTGAATAACCAAGGATACGATCTCTAAATTTAATTAAGCAGTAGAATTACGAATTAGGAAAACCGATTAATCAAGGCAACAACCACATACATTGCGTCATTTAACTTAGGTTATGATATCCCTAATGATTATGAATCATTAGTAGCTACACATAAATTTCAACATAACAATTATGGATTATATCAAAATGCTAGCAATGGGTTTGCAAATAAATGATTCAATGAATGCATTAAAATCATCTTTTCACAATACCCAATTCAATCAACACAATATAACATAATCAATTCCTAATGAGAGGAAGAAACAACAAAAATAGTGAAATACATTTAACTTAGGCTGTTGGCGTCAATGTCACCTATGAACCAACGTCAGGATGTCTAGCCCTCCATGGATTTATCCTAAGAAAATGCTTCAACCCTTATAAAAATTGTCCCACCTTAAGATCGCCTTCAGCTCTCTTCTATCGCGCCTCCCTTTGTTCTTTAACACAAGCTACTATTCTTAATGTGACTAGTTAATTCTTGGTCCAATTCACTATTCACTTATTAAAACCTACGAACCTTTGCATCTGTTATTGTGTGTTGTAAGTAAAATATACCCTTGCATGCAAAAACATGCATGTGCTGACATCCATCATCCAACCAACTTTTACTTATGCACTGCTGTATTGGTGTTCTTCATTGTCCATTAATTTTCATGCGTCCTTTTCTTCATGTTTTCATTTTTCTTATCTTTTAATTTTTTTCTTGCTTTATGAGGACAATTGAAAATTAATCTTTAGAAAATGACCCAATTATCATAATTTCGACTCACTTTAATTTCTTTCCTTCTGAATTGTGCCTAAAATCATGTATGAGTTAAAGTAAGTATCTTAAGCAATTTCCTGTCAATAATCGCTAAGTGTTATGGAGTAATTACACAATCAATTAAGCATATATTAATTTTATACAAATATCACTCCCCTTAGTTAGTTGCTAGCACTTAAAAATCCTAATTAGTAAACAAAAAACATCAACAATAAAAAAGCTATCCAATTTAGATTACTGTTGATGAAAACAAGAATATGTCATGCTTTTTTAATAATTGAAAATTTCATTTAAGTAAGAAAAGTTGTATACTTGCTTTAATGGGTAAAGATTTGCTCTGTTAGTTTTTCCCTTCTCGAATGATTCATGTGAACAATAAGCAAGTCATATTTTACTTTGTAATTTCAACCATAAGCTTGCAAAAGAGCTCAAGCTCCCTTACTAGGTGTTGCACATAAACATTGGGCATAATGGTCCTTTTTTTTGGTTATAATGATGTTGGGTTTAATATGGAAGGCAACTGTTGGAGGCTTTTTTAGTAAATTTTAGGCTACTAGTAAAATATTGATATATGCTTAATTGATTATGAATTTATTCCATAACACTTAGTGATTATTGCTATGAAAAATGCTTAAGATACTTACTTTGACTCATATGTGATTTTGGGCACAATTCGGAGGCAAAGAAGTTAAAGTGAGTCAAAAGCACGATATTTAGGTCATTTTTCAAAGATTAATATTCACTTATCTTCATGGATTAAGAAGAAGAAAATTACAGCAAGAAGAAAACAAATTCACCCCAAAAGAAGACAATAAAAAAGCTACCAAATAAATCAACACAAGAGGATTAAAATGACAATACACAAGGCAACAGGAAGAGAAGCAAAAATGACAATAGTCCATGAAGAAAAAGCCAGTAAGAGATGTCCAAGGAGCATAAATGTAGGCCAAAATGATAGCAATGGGAAGCAAAGAAGTAGGAAATGATAGTGGAAGCCAACAACAAAGCAAACAAACAAGGAGCAGCAAAACATAGTGCAGGTGGATAGGAAACACAGACCAAAATGCGTGCAACAAAAACATAAATGGACAGGCAAAAATGATGACACAGGCCACTTGGAGAAGGAGTAGAAACGTAGCGCACATTAGGCCAAAAAAAGTAAAAAGCAAATGTATAGTGGAGAAATGAAAAATAATGAAAGGTAGAAACAAAAAGAATAGTAGCAAGAGTAGTAAGAGGGTCTTCAGTTGGGACATATTTGTGGGGGATAAAGCATTATTTTTGGGAATAAGCTCTCAATCTTGAAAGAACCATAGAGGGGTAGCTTCTTGACATTGGTTTAGAGACGACATTGATGCTGACAACCTAGTTAAGCATTCCTTCTATTGTTTTGTTGTTTCTTTCTCTCTTTAGAAATTGAATGTGTTATCCTATACGTATGAATTTGGGTTTCATGTATGAATGATCGTGTTATTGTTATAGTCTGATTATTTGTGTATGAACCCATTGGGTATTTTGAAGAGATAATTTTAATGCGTTCATTGGATTATTTTATTATAAACCCACTGTTATAATATTTAATATAATTCGTAATTGTTATGTTGAAATTTATTTGAAGCGACGAATGGTTCATATTCATTAAGAATAATATAACCTAGGTTAAATGACACATAGTGGTTGTTGCCTTGATTAATCGGTTTTCCTAATTCGTAATGCTACTACCTAATTGAATCTAAAGATCGTATTCTAGGTTATTCAATAATTAGGTTTAATTAACAATCGTATCTTGATTAAACACTACCTAATGGAACGGAACGGAACGGAATGGAATGGAATGATTTATAATGGAATGGATTGTAAAACATTGTAACATTAGAAAATTGTTATTTGGGAGGAATGAAAGGGTTCATAATGTAATTTAGTGAAATGTTATTTGGATGAAGGGTTGAAGGGTTTATAATATAATATAGGGTAAAGTTATTTATCATTTTACATTCCATTCTAAACCCTCCAAATCGGAGGTTTTTCTTTTTCTACTGTTTTGGATAGAATAAGATATAATATGAAACCCTCATCTTTTATCCCATTCCATTCCATTATAAACCCTCTTCCTAAACGATTGAATAATATTCCATTCCATTATTAAACTCCCAACCAAACATACCCTAAGCAAAAACTCGGGTTGATTATTAACCCACGATTAATAGTTTCTAGGAGAGGTTTGAGAATAACAAATCAATGAAATATGTTTGATTAGGGTGTAGGTCGAGATTGAACCAAAGAATCGGGTCCTTACCGAATTCCCCACTTTTATCATTTTTACATGTTTTCTTTAAATTGCTTTTATGAGTTAATTTAGCTTTATTTTATTTTCTTATTTAAAAAACCCCTTAACCTAAATACCTATTAATTTCGTTTCAATAACTTTACACGCACTCTGTGTGGGATCAACCTAAACTCAACACTGCTATAGTAGTAGTCTAGTTTATTTTAACTAACGTTACGATGCGCTATTAATTTTGGCGTTGTTGCCAGGGAGTGCGGTGTTTTAGTTTTTGATTGTGATCTTAATTGGTGTTTTGTATATATTTGTTCATAATTAGTTTATTTTTCAGCCATTTCTTAATCTTTTCATTTTCTGTTTCATGTTTGTGAAAAAAAGAAAAATTTGATATGGATGGAAGTAATTTCTTTTATAACTTTTATTCTCAATCCTATAACTAAGGATGGACTGATCATCCTAACTTTAGTTATGGATGAGATAATTAACATAATTACTTCTATGATAGTTTGTAGGATGCACAATAATTCTTATATAGACCAGAAGTTTCTTATTATGATTCAGATACATCTCTTGATTACTATATCAAGATCTGTAATGTTAACAATATTTAATTTCAACAGGGTATGTAACAACTTTAAGAGAGTATGCAATAATTGCAAAAGAATACCTTACAATTCCAATAGGATGGATGCCAATTTTAGCATGATATAAGGTCTAGGGTCTAAGATATGGAAAGTCAACAAGATTCAGGTGCATATATGAAAGATATGCTTAATATTATGACTATTAACAATCTTCAAATTCAACAGAATATGCAACAGTTTCAACAAAATATGTAGCAATTTCAACAGAATATACAACAGACCTAACAAGATATCCAATAATTCTAGTAGAATGAAAGCCAAATTTGGTATGGTTTCCAAAATTGGGAGAGCCAACAAAACTCAGGTGTATCTTTGGAAGAATTAGTTGATGATGTCACTGTGAACAATTTTCAATTTTAGCACGATGTAAAATGGTTCTAGCAAGATGCATTGTCTTAATAGGGAGATATCAATAATCTAGAATTGCAAAGCGAAGAGGAGTAGTCGTATCAACCTAAGGTGTACCCAATGGACGTTAGTACGGAAACCTTATGGAATGATGAGGAGCTTGGGAATTTTGAGGACAATACTCAAGGAATTGCTTGTGAAGAAGAAGTTGAGGAGGAGCTCGAAGCATAATATGATATATCTTTTAACGAAGAGGTGAATAATGAGTCCATAATTATTTTTGAGACTAACTCTTCACCTTCAAATACCAGATTGGAGGAATTAAACGAGGAAGAAAAAGTTGAAGAGTCATTAGAAAAGTTTCCCGAGAGTATGGGCTCAGTAGAGATCAAGATTTTGAAGACAGTGAAGATGTTAACAGGAATGATCAACTAAGGCCTTATCTTGAACAACCTTATGTGGAGGAGTTGCATGTGACACTAGAAGATCATAATTTTGTCACGTGAGTAGGAAATATAGAGTTGCATATTAGTCTCAGTGTCCTTTATTGATGTGTGTCCTTCATGACATGTACATCTTAATTTTGCTTTGATTTTCTATTCGAGATTACATTTTTATCACATACATTAACATGGAGATGATTAGGCATTCTTTGTTTTTTCAAACTACCTTAACCAAATAGCCTACCCAGTATATGATTTTCCTTTGTTAAGCCCCCTTGAGCTTTATATCTTTCTTTTTGTATAAACCACATTATATGCTTTTAAAATTAACCAAAATTTCTACCTAAACAATAAAGTTAGTTGAGCATTTGTGATTGTTGAGTTTATGGATATATAAAATTCTAAGTGTGAGGGTATACATATATGTGGGTAGATTATAAGGTTGGGATGCTATTTTATGTCTTATCGTTAAAATTTCCATATGAATGTAGTTTCTTTTAATGTTTATAAAAAAAGGAGAAAAGAAAAAATGTTTAAATAAAAGTATCAAGGAGGAAATAAAATTGTTGGGAAAAGTTGTTAATTAATAGTTTATTCTCCTTAAGTTGTATTGATTGGGTGTTTGAATATTGCATATGAGGCAGATGTTGTTTTGGATGGAGCACTTTTTGTGTTATGTTTCATGTGGTTTATGTGTGAGATCTGAATTGAGTTGTGAAACATAATAGATGCATTCTTCATAGCTGACGGTACCTAGTTTTGAATGGATGTTAACTTGTGTGCTTGATATCTCATTAAGTGTTACTTTTGTTTCACTAGCTTTGATGGTCTTTATGCTACTTTACCCAAATACATCTCACTTTACCCTTGCCCACATTACAAGCTTCGAAAGTCCTTTGATTCATGATTTTGTATATGAATTTTAGTGGTGGAGAAATGAAATGATATGCAAAGTTGTGGATTATCATGATCATAAATGGTGTTGAGTGTATCCATAAATATATCTTGTTTAAATATATTTTCCAAGTCTACCATTAGATTGCTTAGTTTTTAAAGGTATTGAATGTTGATTGATCATGAGTAAAAACTTGGAATGTTAAGTTCTTGCTATGATTTTTTAAAGTCATTCTTAATGTCTTTGTTTATGATTATATATTCTTGGAACATATGAGAATTGAGTAAAATCACTTTGACTAATATGTGATTTTAGGCACAATTCGGAAGCAAAAAAGTGAAAGTGAGTCGAAAACATAATATTTGGATCATTTTTCAAAGATTAATATTCACTTATCTTCATGAAGTAGGAAGAAGAAAATTAGAGCAAGAAGAAAACAAATTCAGTATAAAAGGAGACAACAAAGAAGCTGTTAAATAAAACAACACAAGAGGATCAAAACAACAATGCATAAGGCAGTTGGAAGAGAAGGAAAAAACAAAAGCAGTCTATAAAGAAAACGCAAGCAAGAGATGTCTAAGGAGTAGAAACGCAGGACAAAATGACAGCAGTAGTAGGAAGTAAAGAAGTAGAAAATGAAAGCGGTAGTAGGAAGCAAAGAAGCAGGAAATGACAACAACAGTAGGAAGCATAAAAGCAGGAAATGACAGCGGAAGCCAATAGTAAAATGCACAAACAATGAGCAGCAGAAATACAACTTAGGTGGATAGGAAACACAGACCAAAATGACGTGTAGCAGAAGCACAAATGTCCAGGGGATAATGACGACGTAGGCAAGATGGACAAGGAACATAAACACAATGCATGTTGGGTTAAGAAAAGCGAAGCACAGACGTACAGTGGCGAAGCGAAAAATAATAAAAGCTAGAAACAAACAAAAAAAACAATAGCGAGAGTAGCGAGAGAACAGTAGCAAAAGGGTCTTCAGCTGGAATGTATTTATGGGGGCTGAAGCATTATTTTTGGGATCAAGCTCTCAATATTGAGAGACCCATAGAGGGGTAGCTTCCCACACCGGTTTGGAGATGACATCGACGTCGGCTACACAGTTAAGCATTCCTTCCATTATTTTGTTGTTTCTTTATCTTTTTAGAAATTGATTGTGTATGTTATGCGTATGGATTTGGGTTTCGTGTATGGATGATCGTGTTATCGTTATAATTTTATTATTTGTGTATGAACCATTGGATATTATGAAAAGATGAATTTAATGCGTTCACTGGATCATTTTTTTACAAACTCATTGCTAGAATATTTACTATAGTCTATAATTGTTATGTTGAAATTCATTTGTAGCGATTAATGGTTCATAATCATCATAGATAACATAACCTAGGTTAAATGACGCATTGTGTGTGGTTGCTGCCTTAATTAATCGGTTTTCCTAATTCATAATGCTATTACCCAATTGAATCTAAAGATTGTATCTTAGGTTATTTGATAGTTAGGTTTAATTAACAATCATATCTTGATTAAATACTACCTAAGGGAAAACTCAAGTTGATTATTAACCTACGATTAATAGTTTCTAGAAGAGGTTTAAGAACAACAAATCAATGAAATATGTTTAATTAGAGTATAGGCCAAAATTGAATCAAAGAACTGGGTCCTTATTGAATTCCCCACTTTTATCATTTTTTATATGTTTTCTTTAAATTGCTTTTGTTAATTAGTTTAACTTATTTTATTTTCTTATTCTAAAAAACAAAACCCCCTTGACCTAAATACCGATTAATTTCATTTGAATAACTTTATGTAAACTCTCTGTAGGATCAACCTAAGCTCACCACTGCTATAGTAAGTCTAGTTTATTTTGACTAGTGTTACGACACGCTATCAAATATAAATTCATGACCTAAAACAACTAGACTATGTACTAAAACTACCATTACTATACTCTCTAACTTGTCATTGTTGCACAACATGCATGAATTTTTTATTTTCCTATTCTTTTTCTCCTTTTCTAAAATTTAACTTTTTGTTTTTGGTTTCAACAAAGACATTTCCACCCATGAGGTAAATTTTAATTGATGACTTATATAAAGAAAGCATGCTCCATGCCATTCCTTCTCATTAACTTCAACCAATTCCAACACTCTCATCTTATGTGTAACCTTGTAGCTTTTTACCCCTTCACTTAAATTGTTTTATTACTCTCCCTCATTATCTATCTCTACTTTTTTATACCCATTATACTTTGCTAACTTAGGTCAAATGTGGGTGGCAAATGAAAGTGATAAAGTGTTTTAATGTATGGTTCATGAAAAGAACAAGCCATAGGCTTAAAGAGGTTTCTATAAGGGAAAAAATCAATATAAGACTGATTATTTGGAAGTGAGGTTTTACCTAAATGGTCATTATATTCCTCAGGCCATAAGTGACATTATATCTTTGCAAAGATCCTCATGTAAGTTCTAAATCCATTACAAAGCAAAGCTCACTTAAAGAAAGAGATATTCACAATTAATAAATTATTGATAATTAGGCTCAAAATTTTCTTAGCAATTTCAAGTTCTACCTATTACAACAAAAGCACATGTTAATTACTTGAAAATATTTGACATTATTAAGTAAACAAATTATTCTATCTCTATAAACCAACGATCATCAATTAGGGTCCCTAAATAAATAACAATTCCTAAATGCAATTTAAACAATCCTAATTATGCTACTACATGCTTGAAATGAGAAATGAAAAGAAATTAACAATGAAAAGAAAAGAAATAAAAATGTATGATTATGCCATGAACCTAAGGCTAAATACAAAGA
Organism: Erythroxylum areolatum; assembly: GCA_024520975.1. Taxonomy (NCBI): domain Eukaryota; kingdom Viridiplantae; phylum Streptophyta; class Magnoliopsida; order Malpighiales; family Erythroxylaceae; genus Erythroxylum; species Erythroxylum areolatum. Next base: position 25,382,400 of record JANIJH010000007.1, on the reverse strand, counting down.
ATGACATACAAAGACTATACATCCACACCTAATGAGGTAGATATATAATCGAATTACTCCCATATTTAACTTAAACGTTGTCCTCAATGTTTAGGAACTATAAATATCAAGTGAAAGTGGAAATGGTGCACCTATATCGATCTTGCTACTTTGAGTAGGAGTTGGAGGGCTAATAGACTCTCCAGATTGGCGCTAGTAGTTATGTTGGCATCAAGGCCATATTGGATTCATGTATGGATGATATGAATCCATAGGTGTTAACTGCATCACAATAGGGTCTCCATATTGAGCCTTTACTAAAAAATGTATTGAATTAAAAAGGGATTCCCTGTTGGAGAAATGTTGTTTGTCTTGATCACGAATTCCATTAGCCACAAATCTAGTGTATATAGTACGATATAGACAAGCCTTCATGATAAAGTGACCTATATGGAGAAAACTCAAATAAGTTCAAGTCTTGACATTAGTTTCTATTATTTCTACCCTTTGTTAAAGATTGGAGATTTAGGTTTGAACAACTTCTTGATGAAGGCTTAGTTTCTCATTCCATTTTTAGTCCAATATAGCCATTTGTGAATTAAGCTTATTTAAAGCCTAGGCTACTCCTTCAAATGATGACAATGAAGATGAAATGATGATAGGAAAATTTAAATGACAATCCAATAATGAATATTTCAAATTTTTAGGCAATGGTTTCAAATCTATTTTAGGTGAAGCATCTCATCAATATCATCAACAAGAAAACGAGGTTCAAAATGCTCAAAAAGTTTTATTGGTTTCAAGATTCAAGAGATTTTATCATAAATGACTTAATGTATTCACACGAATAATTTCATCCATATCTTCTAAATAAGTCAACAAAGAATCTTTTTTTAAAATAAAGGAGATATGTTACCACATAAGAAGAAGCTATGTCAATTATGTTGCAGGGGTGTTTCATTTGGGTTTTGAAGAGTTCTGTAGATGTTGAACACTAACTCTTTACTATTGACTCTCAAAGCAAGTTCTCCGTATTGAACATCAACTAAAGCCCCTCCTGTGGCTAAAAATGCCTTCCTAAAAATGATTGAAATGTCTTGGTACTCCTATATATCCAATAAAATAAAATAAGTTGGAAAAAATGAATATATCAATTTTCACTAAAACATCTTCAATAATTCCTTATGGACATGTGAATGACTGATGAGCTAATTGGAGGCAAATTGTTGAAGGCTTAACCTTTTCGAATCCTAAATTACTAAAAATGGATAGAGACATAAGATTTATACTTACCCTCAAATCACAAAGTCTTTTGTTAAAATGAGTACTTTTGTCTCATATGGAATGGTGAAACTACCAAGATCCTTTAACTTTTGATGTAACTTTCTACGTAAGGCAACATTGCATTCTTTTATCATCAATACTGTCTCATAATCCTAAAACTTCTTTTATTTGTCATAATGTATTTGATGAACTTTGTATAGTTTTGAATTTGCTTAATTACATCAATAAAAGGGATGTTGATATATAACTTCTTGAAAGTATCCAGAAGCTTTGCAAATTAACCATTTACCTTCTTCTTTTGAAATCTTTAAAGACGGGAATATTTTGACTGGTCTTTAGTTTTGTTCATCTTTTGTCTTCATTATCACCTGTTTTGACTTCATGAAATCTTCCTTATTTTCCTCTTTCCTTGATTCTTCTTGCTAATTTTCAATATCATTTCTTTCCTCCTTGACTGTTTTTCTTCCTTAGATTGAGTTCAGCTCTTTACTCTAAATGGCACTTTTTCCAATTCCTTCTCACTGCAAAGTGTAATGGCCTTGTGTTGTTCTGTAGGATTTACTTCTGTGTTACTAGGAGCATTGCCTTGTTAACTTGATCCCACTTACCTTGGCAATTTCTTAACCTACACTTTAAGGTTTTTCATAGAAGAACCAATACTTGTCACTTGCATTTCTATGTTGTCTATTATGTTCTCATGCTTGTTAAATTGATTTCTTAACTTTATAATAATGCACTAAGCATCTCTTCTAAAGATTGTTTCTTCTCAACTTAAGGTTATTGTCCATAACTTGGTGGTGGGTTCATGTTTGGCTTCATATTTATAATTATCTTGATTTCTAAAGCATTTACTATAATATTTTGCATTGGATTAGGCCTGTACTTATAACCTCTTTGATTCATAAAATTCACTTATTCTTGCTCATTTTTTTTGATAATATTGGGAAGAAATAGCTGCTGCCACTTATTCCATTTTCTTTTCCTTAGTTTCAAACTTGGCAAATTTTTTAGTAAATGCTTCAATTTAAGCTAATAATTGCATAATCCGATCCACACCATGTAGTCCTCTACTTCTTTTTCCACTTGATCTCGCAAATGGCTATTGATAACTATTGGGTGCCATGTCCTCAAAAATTTTGATAGCCTCTTCTGAAGTCTTTACCATAAGAGTTCCACCTTCTACATCATCAACAATTATTCTAGTATGTCCATTAAGTCCATTGTAAAACATTTTAATTTGTACACACTTAAGATAACCATGGTGAAAACATTTTCTTAGCAAATATTTGTATCTTTCCTATTCTTTATAATTCATGTTGATGAAAAGTGACAATTTCATTAACTTTGCAACCTTAACTAGTGAGAAGACTTTAATGAGAAAATTTTAGAAACTTCTTGCCAAGTACCTATTCTACTTACTAGTGTAGTGCGTAACTAGCTTTTTTCCTTATCTCTAATGAAAATTGAAATAGGGTAAGGTGAATGTCATATGATATTGCACCTTTAATTCTTATGGAATCACAAAACTTATGAAAATTTGTCAATTGATCATTTAGGTCTTCAAGTAAGGCTCCTCCAAATTGGTTCATTTGAACCTAATTAATTAAGCCCGTTGGAATATAAAAATTATGTGTATTCGCTATTGGCCTATGAATTCTATGATAATTCACTGTCTGTAACACCCCACTCTCGTAAGACCCGAACTCGACATCGTTGGTGATATCTGAGTCCGTGTCCTGCGAGGGTAGCGTGCTACAACACTCAGTCAAATCTCAGTATAAATTTTTCTTTTAAACAAACACATACATTATAAATGTTATGAGGAAAACACTTTACATAACATTATCGGTAAATACAATGACCTCGAGGGCCCTCTTATAATTACAAAATAATTTAGTCCGATGCCTTTACAAAAAGACCGAATCAATTGTACATAAATTTAGAAATTATAAATTTTATACAAAGATAATCAGACACTAATGCAGACGCAACTGATCCTGACCTCTTCTATCACTCACCAGCGGTCGCTATACGCTCGTTGACTAACGGGGTATTCTTCTGAGTCCTGAAAAATAATTGCAAATTTTGGGTGAGTTTTGCGAACTCAATGAGTGACCAT
>JANIJH010000007.1:25366684-25378918 GCA_024520975.1 Erythroxylum areolatum | reverse complement strand
GCAAAACTCACCCAAAATTTGCAATTATTTTTCAGGATCAGAAGAATACCCCGTTAGGCCAACGGGAGTATGTTGACAGCATTCAAGTGAAGGATAGAGGTCGGGGATCAGTTCGCGTCTGCATTGCATGTCTATATTTTTGTATTAAAGTGTTTCTTCCGCAAATTTCCGTACGAATTGTATTTTGAAATGACTCAAGTGTTTGTTTTTGTGAAAAGGGCCAAATGGCCATACAAGAATTTTGTAAATGGTATTGTATGATGGAAAAGGGCTTTTGCCCTCTTTGATTATTGACTTCCGCATGTGTGTCTGAGAAAAAAATATCGAATTTTGAATGATTGAGTACTTTAGCACACCACCTCACGGGGCTTGGACTCGGATATCACCATCGATGTCGGGTTCAGGTCTTGCGGGAGTGGGATGCTACAGTATAGCTCTTCATCCTATCTTGAGCTACCTTAAGTCTTTACTTTACTAATTTAATCTTGTCAAGTATAGCTTGTACGAACTCAGGTCCTAAAAGTCTTCTTTCACCTTCCTTATCCTAACAAATAGGAGTTCTACACCTCCTACCATACAAGGCTTCATAAGGTGCCATTTGAATTCCTGAGTGGTAGGAATTATTGTAAGCAAACTCAATTAAAGGTAGATGATCAACCTTTGAAGTCCATAACACAAGCTCTTAACATTGCCTCCATTGTCCGTATTGTCCTTTCTGATTGACCATCAGTCTGTGGATGCTAAAATACAACTTAGTTCCTAAAGCCTCTTATAATCTTTCCCAAGATCTGGAGGTAAATCTGGGATCTCTGTTTGAGACTATAGAACTTGGAATCCTATGAAATATGATTATTTCATCTATGTATTTCTTGGCCAAGTCATTCAAAGAATCTATTTGTTTAATTGGCAAGAAATGTGCTAACTTGGTCAGCCTATCGACAATCACCCATATTGCGTCATGCTTCCTGTTAGTCCTTGGCAATCCCATCAAGAAATCCATTGTAATCTTCTTACACTTCCATTCAGGAATAAACAAAGGTTTAAGCTTGCCAGTAGGTGCTTGATGTTCTGCTTTAACTTGCTGGCACACTAAGCACTTTCTAGTGTACTCTGTAATATCTTTCTTCATTCCTCTCTACCAGAAGTGCTCTTTTAAATCTCTATACATTTTTATACTCCTTGGATGCATTACATATGGAGCATTGCGTGCCTCATCAAGAATTTCATCCTTCGATTCTAACTTATCTGGAATACATAGTCTATTACCTACCACCATCAATTCATCTTCTCTTATCTCTATTTTAGAGAGCTTACCATTTTTAATTTCTTCTCTAAGCTTGCTCAAATACTCATCTTGCTCCTATAATTCCTTAATCTTCTCATTCAACACTGGCCTTATTCTAAAATTAGCCAATATATAACTAGATTCGACTTGGCTCAATGTCACCTTAAGTTTGGCTAAATCCCCTAACAAAGGAAGGTATACTGTCTCCACATGTGCTATAGTACATTTTCTACTCAATGCATCTGCTACTACATTAGCTTTTCCCAGGTGGTAGTCTATCATCAAGTGATAATCCTTCAGTAATTCTAACTACCTTCTTTGCTTTAGATTTAATTCTTTTTGGGTCATCATGTTGGACCTTGAAATTTTCTTTTTATTTTTAGTGATTAATTTGTTTCATTATTTTTGGGATTGAGTTATTAATTTAGTATGCATGAATAAAGATTGAAAATTTGATGAAAAGATTGGAATTTAGTTAGAATTAATGTGGTGTTAAGTGGATTAAAGGAGTTAGAACCATAAAAGACAAAAGAAGGGCAAAATTGGAAAGGCTACGTAAGTGAGGGGATCGGTTGGAAGAGTGTGAGTTGGATATTCTTACTAAACATGCTTCAGTATTTTGGTGATTTCTTAATCTGTAGAGCTCCAATTGCAATGATTCTTATCTCTAAATAAACTAGAGACATAGAGTCACAAATTATCTGAGAAATCAAATTTTAATTCGATCTCTAAGACTTTCAATTTCTGAATGGAATTTGAGTATAGTGTACTGCTTCAGTATAAAAATAGTCCAAAAATATTCGGGCTATAACTTTTAGATTTCTGAACCAAATGGAATGATTTTGGTGTCATTAGGAACTTAATACAATGGGGAACAAATGTTCTGAAGAAGCCAAATTGAAATTCTAATTTTAGGTTTCCCAAAATCTATCCTGAAATTGAAGAAAAGGGTTTGCTCACGTTTTATGACTCTGAATGTTGGGCTCCAGAAATGGGGTCTAACACATCAAATATTTAAGACTCTTATGGTCTGTAAATACCTTGGTGGTGGCTCCATATAGGTAATGTCTCCATATTTTCATTATAAAAATTATGGCAGCCAGCTCTAAGTCATGTGTAGGATAATTCATCTTATAAGGTTTTAATTGCCTAGAAGCATAGGCAATCACTTTATCTCCTTGCATCAACACACATCTCAATCCCTTTCTTGAGGCATTACTATACACTATATACCCATCACTACTAAAAGGCAAGGTCAAAATTGGTGCAGTTGTGAGCCTATTCTTCAATTTCTCAAAGCTTTTCTAGCATTCTTTTGTCCACATAAACTTCTGATTCTTCCTTGTCAATTTGGCAAGTAGGGTTGCTATCATAGAAAAGCCCTCTACAAATCTTCTGTAATAACCAGCTAGACCGAAGAAACTCCTTATTTCTGCTATATTCTTAGGTGTTTCCCATTTAACTACAGCTTCTATTTTCCTTGGATCCACATGTACTCCTTGTTTGGAAATTATATGTCCAAGAAACACTACTTCCCTTAGCCAAAATTCACATTTATTGAATTTGACATACAACTCTTTCTTAGTATCTCCAAGGCAATCCTTAAATGTTCTTCATGCTCCTTGTCACTTTTGAAATAAACCAATATATTATCAATAAAGACTATGATAAATTGGTCTAAGAAAGGCTTGAAGACTCTATTCATTAAGTCCATAAAGGCTATAGGGGCATTTGTTAATCCAAAGCGCATGACTAAGAGCTCAAAATGCCTATATCATGTTCTAAAAGCAGTCTTTGACACATCGGACTCCCTTATCCCCAATTGGTGATAACTGATCTCAAGTCTATCTTAGAGAAGACTTTTGCCCCTTGTAATTGATCAAACAAATCATCTATACCTGGGAGCAGATATTTATTCTTGATACTAACATGATTAAGCTTCCTGTAGTCCACATATATTCTTAATGATCAATCTTTCTTCCTCACAAAAAGAATTGGGGCTCCCTAAGGTGAAGAGCTAGGCCTAATATAACCTTTCTCCAACAGCTCTTCTAACTACTCTTTAAGCTCCTTCAATTCTACCAGAGCCATTCTATAAGGTGGAACTTATAGTGGTATAGTACCTGGAAGAAGCTCGATCGGAAGCTCAATTTCTCTAAGTGCTCATAGTCCTGGAAATTCCTCTAAAAAGACGTGTGGAAATTCCATAACCACATAAATATCTTCTAACTTTCCTCCATCTACCGTTGTGTCTACCACATATGCCAAGAATGCTTCATATCCTTTCCTCATCATTTTTCAATTGTCAGAGCTGAAATAATTCTAGGTAGGCTTACTTTCCTATCTCCCATAAACACCACCTTTCTACCTTTGTCTAACTTAAACTCTACTATCTTTTGTTTGTAATTTAAATTGGCATTATATTTTTCTAACATATATATGCCCAAAATCAAATCTAATCCCCTCATCTTCAATGGTATTACATGCACCACTACTTTTTCTCCACCAATGTATATTTCACAATCTCTATAAACTTGACTAATAATGATATACTGGCCAATTGGGGTACTAACCATCAAACGACTATCTAATGGGCTTAAACTTCTACTATGCATAATTCTAATTGATGAAATAAATGAATGGGTAGACCCTAGATCAATTAGAACAATACTATTATCATTAAACAATTTAACCAGACCAGTCACAACCTCTGGAGTTGTTTATACATCCTCCCTCGTCATTGCAAACACCCTAGCTGGTGCTTGCCCCCTTGGTCTTCCTGGAGGATTCACTTTCTTGACTGTATCAGAAATTCCCACTTCAGTTGCAATCTTGAGTCCCACATTCTCATCCCTTTTGACGCTTACATCTGAGTTCTCTCCGTCTTGCATACTGCGGGCACTCTCTAGCCATCTGCCCTTTTTTCTCATAATTAAAACAAGCTCTAGTCAGCCTATAATACTCCCCTTTATGAAATTTACCGCAATGGTTGCATTTGGGAATGGATGAATTACCCTCTCTCCCTTTCTACTGCCTCCCACCATTGAGGCTTGATGACAAATAGTTCTCATCTGTTTAAACCTACTTGCACCACTGCTCCTATCCTCAAGCTATACGGGGAAAGTCCTGGCACTCCTCTCTGACATAGGAGCACTACCTCACCTCCTAAACTATTCTCTCCCTTTTCTCTTTCTGTTTATTGCACTCTTTATATTCTCCACATTCTCATCCCTTAACGCTGCTTCTAACAGCTATTGAAAGTCACATAAATTTTACACCACCACTTTTTCTCTGATGGCTAAATGCAATCCCGCTTCAAACCTATGACATTTAGTCACTTCGCTCATCATTAGTTCAGCCGCATATCAGGAAAGTTGCATAAATTTACACCCATATTCGCTCACTATCATCTCCCTCTAGGTGAGACTCAGAAACTCCCTTTGCTTTTGCTAGATATACACCTAAGAGAGATGTTTCTTCTTATAAACAGCTAGGAAATCCTTCCATATAAACACTGGTGGTTTTATCTAACTCCCTAGTACACTTTCCTAACAATGAAGGGCATCTTCTTGTAGTAAGCTTACAGCATATTCAACCTTTTCTTTATCCTCACAGTCCATTTGTTCCAATATCCTTTCTGTCTTCCTCAACCACCTTTTAACTTCTTCTGAATCAGTTGTTCAATAAAAATCCACTGCCCCATACTTCCTAAGCTTATCAAATTGCTTTCCTTTCTTAGCTGGGGCTGGGGTAGAAGTTTGCGACATCTGGCCCATGACCTGGAGAAAAGCTTGAGCAAAGGCTTAGAACAGTCTAGGATCTAAGGGAGTAGGCACTTGCGCTTGCGGAAGAGGTGACTTATACGTTCGTGATCGAAAGGGCCTACTACCACGCCCTACAGAAGCCTTAACATTTCTTAGGGCTCTAGACTCATTAGAACCCTCCTCTTTTGGTGGAAAGTCAGGTGCAACAAAAGTTTGTAAAACTCCTTATGTTCTTCTACGAGGTGGCATCTTACTCCTTCAATTTAAACATTAACATTTAGCTTACGTTTCATTTTGATCTTATTTCCTACATGTATGTATGATATGCATGTCACTTAATGCAATCAATCAATTCAACAATGCAAACAATTAATCATACATCATAATAATTTATACCACTATGTATTCTAAGCCTAGGAATTCTTAAAAACCCTAGGCTCTGATACCAAAAATGTTAGGCTTGGGTGTCGGTACTTATTACGAGGCTACTATACGAGAAAATCAGGTAAAGATCATATGAGAGGGAGGTCAAAAGCTTCAAATTGTGATAAGACTAATAGCATCAGCACCGGTAGACTTCACCGCAGCAAAGTAAATGTTTTGCCGTGGTGAAACTAGAGAATATTACCAAGGACCTTTCGAGAAAAATTTACCGCGGCAAAAGTCTAACTTCACCATGGTAAAGTTATAAGATCAAGCAAAAACACCTCTCGGGAAAGGTTTGCCACGGCCAAAGTCATTCCTTTGCTGCTGCGAAACCTTCGAATTAGCAACCCAAACCTGAAGCATCCAACAACATACTATTCTATTTCCAATAACAAATTGACAACCCAACAAAGAACATAGATTTGAATATATACAAAGGAAACTTCTTCAATTTTTAATCTCATCACTAAAAAAAACAAAATTTGAGCATAGCTTTAATTACATATCAATAGCCACATCAGTAGCTTAATACAAAATATAAATGAATGCTCATGTTTAATATGCTTATAAAACTACTCAACAATATAGTCAAACTAACTTAGTTACAAAAGATAGCTATCTTGGAGTTTGCCAAAGCCTTATAAAGATCAATAACCTTCTTGTTATGTACTTGAGGAGTGAAAAATAATGGGTTGAGCTGTGAAGCTCAGTGGCTAATATATTTATAGCCATTGGTAACAAGTCATACCTATATATATATATCAATCTAGCAATTAAATCATCAATGATTATAGCTCAGAAACTTATAGTTAAGGATGTTATCACATAAAGCATATCATGTATTTTTAACCATCAAAACATAACACTTAATTGTGTATCATGCTCGACAAATCAAAATGAAATGCATAGACATAATGGATTGACTTTGAGAGTCCTATAGATCAAAATGGTGAAACTGAAGTTTACACCATAAACAAAATGAGTCCATTTCTTAGGAGCTTATGTGTCACAAGCGGGCAATCGGGAGAAGGCTTTAAGTCAACGTGCACATGATAAACGAAATGGTATCTCTTTTCCTCAAACATAAGGAAAATTTTTATACTCAACTCATTTCATCACATGTTCATACTTTCATGCTTCTTATGCATTTTCCTCTTTTGATTAATACAAAATGTCATAACATCTTTCAAGACATAACATGGTAATGAACCATAATGCATTTTTTTCCAACAATCACAAAAATTCAAGTCACGTAATTAAGCACACAAGCAAGCAAGAAATTTGCCCATTATCACATTAACTATAAACATATTACCCACCTAATTGCTTGTAAATCCAAACTCAAGTTTGTCTTTCCTCTTGCTCTTGCATGGGATTTTCTAGGTTTCCTAAAGGAAACCAATTTTCATTCAAACCAATATTCCAATAGAAAATCCATAAAGTTTCAATAATCCAAAAATATAAAATAAATAAAAATTGAGCTTAGACTTAATCTACCCATAATTTATCTAGGATAGAAAACTAAGACCTATTTTAAAAATCTATGAAAATCAAAATGGGTTCTTGGTCCTCTTCTTTCTTCTTTTATTTCCAAAGCAAAACTCATTTCTGTAATTCCTTTTCTACCCAAGCAAGAAAAAAAGATGATGAAGATTACCTAAAACAAGTTGATTCCTCATCCTTCTTCTTCTTTCTCCTTCTCCACATTTTTCTTCTTCCTTCTTTCTTAGCTTCCATGTTTTTCTCTCTTCTTTCTTTCTTCTTTCCACTTTTTCTCCTTTCTCTCTTATTCAAGACCACTTTTTGTTTTGTCTTTCCAAATTTACCCTTCCATATTTAATGTAATGCCTACTTACTTCTTTAATCTGTTATGCCTATTACACACTAACTAAATTCTAACATTTCTATTACAAAAATCTAATTTCTATTTATGCTTGCTAAATTAATGGACTAAACTTTGAAAATAAATAAATAAATTTGGGGTCCAACAGATTAATCCTTGATCATAATTTTCAGTATGATTAGTGCGTCTAATATTTCTCTTTATCGAGCAAAGATTGTTATAAGAAATTTCCTCTTCATTTAGTTAAAAGAAGAGTTTAGTGGAATTCTAAAAGAGACTTATGGAGTAAACATAGACAAGGTTTATTTGTTGAACATCTAGAAAAAGGCAACCTCTCTTTCCTATGCTCTTTTACTTTATCTTTAGTTGATTTACTGAGTTTAATTAAATGGTCATAGTATTTCATCATTTAATTTGAAATCAACCAAAGGTCTTTTTTAAACTACATAAAGTTTTCTTAAATTCACTAACACCTAATTGACCTTCCCATTAGGTATCATTAAGGACCAATGAAGACCCATAAACTAAAAAGATTCTAAATTCAGGAAAAGTTTCCTTATCTCCCTAACCAGAAAATTGAAACATATAGGCAAGAGAGTTAGACTCTATAGGCCTGCCAAGTTCATTTAAATTAATTTTTTTTGAAATTTGGCTAAGTAAAGAGTTACAACTAATGACTCAATAAACTTGTCACATTTACTTATAATTTATTTTTTTTGAAATTAGATAAGGTAAGAGAGGTAGAATTTATAAGCATATCAGTTTCATTTTAAGTGAACATTTAAAGTTTGACAAACCTATTAGGCGAGACTTTGTATGTCTACCAAGTTGTATTGATAAATTATTTATTTTTTGTTAAGGTAAAAGAGCTAAACTCCATAACCTTACCAAGCTTCTTCAAATCTATTTTTGGTTATAAAAGGCAAGAAAGCCATCCTTTCTAGGGTCCAAATGTGAGATTTACACCTTAACATTAAAAAAAGTTTAAGTATCTACCATTATCTTTGATATCACTTTGCATCATAGTATTACTAAAATGTTATATATTACATCTTGTATAGGGTGTAAAAGTAGCATTAGAGATAATAGTAGGAGCTTGCTTAAATCTTTTATAACATGAGGTGCAAATTGCACATTTGGCTAATTTCTAAAGAAATCATTTTTAGAACCACGATAATATCTAGTTGGTCCAAATTGTCTAATTGTGACACCATATATACTAAGTTGACAACCTAGATACTAAGAACTAATAGAAACCTAACTTCATTAGGGTTTAAGGTGCTAATGGTACTATTTTAAAACATTAAGGTACAATATGATACTATAGATAATGGCAAAGGGTTATTAAGACCTTTCAAAAAATGGTAAGGTATGGTATAGACCTTTGGTCCCTTTCTAAGCCTTAAAGGTTTTATAAAAAGAAACGTCGAGGCAAGATACAACTTAATTTTGCAAGTTTAAAAAAAGTTACTGTAAGTTCTAAAATGAACTAAGATAGAAAATGTTAATATATTAGTAGGCAAATTTCATAAAAAAAATATATGGGTTAAAAATGCCAATCGTTTTTGTATCTTCACTCCAAAAATATAGGAAAACAAAATACAAGGAGAATTATAGAAAAGAAGTGAAAGGCCTAAATGGAGATTGGGGTGCTTCCATAAGCAGCAAAATTATCATCGACAAGTTTAAGAGCCTCACTGCCAAAAGGCTTTCAACATCACCATCAAGATGCAAAACTCTTCAGACTCCTCATTCTAAATTGTTTGAACTTAACAAAATGGTAGCTATATCGAGTTTTACACAAGATAATTTTCTATATTTCTTTTGTACAACCTTCATACAGGCCTCAAGTCTTATTATAGTAACATTGATTAAGTTATCATAGTTCTAATTCTCAAAAGATTTAGACTTATATAACGGTAGGTGATTTCAAATTTGAATTCATCACTTTCAAACTTCCTTTTTTGTGCTTCAACCATCCCCTTCAAACCTTCAACCTTATTCTTTAAGCTTATGTTTTCTCTCTTTAGCTTAATAACTAACTTCAAGAGTTACTTATTAGTAATATTCTTCTCCTTTTAGAAGTCTCAGGCCTCCATGGTTACACTCGTAACATCCTTCTTTTCAGTAACTCTATACACCTTCTCATAGCCCATGATTATGAAAAAGACATCCTATAAAAATTGGATGTAAATGCTAAGCCTGTAAAAGAAAGGAAAGGAGTCTAAATAAGTCAAATAAACTTACCTCGGCTAGATGCCCCTCAAAGAATGAGGGGATGAAGTCCACATACATGTCTTCTGAGCTTTGCTTGTCCCTAAAAGTCATCATCCCACTATCCATCTCTGATCTTATTCCAATCTTATTGAAAAAATGTTATTTTTTCTTTAGGTTAAAGTGAGGGAAGATGCAGACATCCTCCTTTATAGGCCTAAGAGGCATATGAGAGCAATGGCGTTCTTTACAGATGCAGGTGGTCAAGTTAGGGAACGTAAGGAGATAGGAGTGGAAATAACATGTTAAGTTGGTTCAATAACAATGATATCATCAATTTGGGTCACCTTCTGCTTTTTCTTCTTTTTGAAGGAAGATCCCAACATAATTTTCCTTTTGGTCATGTTGGTCCTCGCGAGTATCTTATTTATGTTTACTAATATAACAAGGTATTTAATGAGAAATTTAAACATAATAGAAACCTACAAGAACGAGTCTCCTCTAAAAAATACTCTTAACTAGATTAAACTCAACTCATGAAAGAGTGTCTCTTAAGATGAAAGGGATAATTTGAATTTACTAATTTTTGAACTTCAGGATTGCATTGATCATATCCAAGTGAGAATACATATCATCTAGCTCCTTTAAGAGGATCCTAAATGTACATATACTTATTCCATTCGTTATGATTGATTCATATTAACGGTCCACATTAAGAGATGTTTTATCCCCTTGAGGGTAGTGAAAACTTCTTTAAATAGTGAGGGACAACTAAATTTCACATGAAATTTTTATAAGAAATCTTTCAAAAGATGATTCATGTCCAATTCTTAACTTGGTAAATGCAGGCCTATCATATGGTAGTTCCTATATAATCCTTAGTTTGTCTCATAGTAGGCATACATTAAAAATGATTCATAATATTTAAAAGTTTATTTGATTGGCTTGAAAAGTTATTATGTAGATGATAATACTCTAATAGTCGATCCAAGTCTTAAAAAGAGATTAAATAGAAAATGAGACACATCTAATTACTGTATGATATAGACTTCATTTATTCAACACCACACACCTTTTTTCTTTAAGTTTTTGGGTTCAAGTCTGCATATGAGTCTCAATTATCCATAAAAGATAACATTAATCAAGACAAAGTTCATCTATAAGTGAAAATAGAGTCCTCACCAAAGATTATCAAGCTACGGATTTTGAATTTTGGAGACCAATTTATTTTTATGTAAGATTTCTTATAAAAAGGAAATACCTAGAAATAAACATAACATTCCTACTATAATAATTTACCTGAAAGCACTCTCTCCCTTTTGACACTCTTTACTATCGTTTTCTTGAATGTCAGTATTTTAGTTGGGAACAACCCTAGTCAATCCTAATCACCTCTAAACAATATATCAAGTCAGTTATTCACTAATATGGCATTACTACTACTCTTAATGACTTTGAAAGGCAAATGCCTAACCGTCGTATCTTTCACAAAAACTTATCCAATACCGTTGTTTTTTCTAAGGCATGGAGTAAATGCTAGTTTTATATTCTTACTTGGCGTTTTAATAAGAACATTCTGGAAGACCCGATTTAGGTCTCAACAGATAGAAGCTGCAGAGAACTTTGAAGATTTTCTAAACACGACATTTGGAGTACAATCTGAACATTTTGCTATGACAGAACTCTTGGATATATTTTCTAAAAATAATTATAAAAAATTTAAACTTTACGCCATTTTATAAGTATAACTCAAAGTTTTAAAATTTTCAATAAAATATCTGAATTTTTATTTTTCACAAATATATCGTAAGTTACGTCTAATGTGTTATTATACAAATAGGATGTTATGTGTTGTGTCAAATAGACATTTGGTTTTAATAAAATAGTGTTAAAGGAATAAAATAACAAAGAAAACCTAACTTTTTTTTTTTAAGCTAAAGAAAACCTAACTTACCTTTCTCCTCTCCTCTGCCACTCTCAAAACACTCCCCCTTCTACCACCAAACACCATCTCGTCTGCCACACTCATTTTGTTCTTCTTACCATCCGCCCCCCATCCGATAATGTCATTCTACTTGTCTTTTTGTCTATCTTCTAGTTGGAGCAAGCAGAAATTTGGACTCTCATTGGAACACTCTCCCACTATCATTCTCCTATCCATGGTATGTTTTTCCCGAAGATTAAACTAATATGTCTGTAAAGCTGTGTTGAATTGTAAACAATTATGACTCATCCCACAACTGCAAATCCCACATCGAGAAAATATGAATTTGTGGGAGGTTGCTTCCTTTATAAAATAAACCCTCCTCTAGTTTTAATTATCCCAAAATTGTGTATCTTTCTTTAAGGCAAAAATTCTCTCTCTCTCTCTCTCTCTCTTTCTAATATTTTACTTATTTTATTTCCTTGAAACAGTGAAATATTAATTTAGTAGTATTCAAGGATATAGGCATATTTAGCAGAACCTTATTAAATTCTCGTTTTTGTTTTTTGTTTATTTAATAGCTACTTTCGGGTATAATTGTAGTGAATTATTTTGCTATTAAATTACATGTCTAAGAAAATTCTATCTAAGGAGATTGGGCTTTAAGTGGGACCATTTGTGATCCCTCCAATCTTTCTTGTGAATTTACCTGGTGTGATTTTTTAGTACAATAGTTCACATTCTATTCACCTACCTAACAGTGCTCGAGGTTAATTTG
>JANIJH010000007.1:25348439-25366584 GCA_024520975.1 Erythroxylum areolatum | reverse complement strand
TGACATCAATTGACAAAATAGAATGAACATCACTAGGGTACCTCATAGCTTCAAAAATATTAAAGTGAACAATTTCACCATCAAACTCCATAGTCAATGTTCCTTTATCCATATTGATCTTCATCTTTGATGTCTTTAAAAATGGTCAACCTAGAAGGATAGGTGCAAAATTAGACGAAGGTTCTCCCTCCATGTTCAACATATAAAAGTTAGCTAGGAAAACAATTCATTGACCTACATTAAAACATCCTCTACAACCCCTTCCGGATAAGCATTAGATCTATCAACCAATTGAATTATAACACGTGTTTCTTTCAATAATCCCAAATTCAATGAAGTATAAATGGAATATGGCATAACATTAATTGAAGCTCCCAGATCTAACATTACTTTTTTAAATCGGGTATCACTAATTTTGTAGGGAATTGTAAACGTACCTGGATCCTTACACTTTGGGGGAAGCTTTCTTTGAATGACTACAGACACGTTCTCCCCCACACTTACTTTCTCGTCTCCCCTTAATTTCCTCTTAGACGTGCATAACTCCTTGAGGAATTTGGTATATCAAGGAACTTGCTTAATGGCATCAATTAGAGGTATGTTCACTTCTACCTTTTTGAACATCTATAAAATCTCCCTATCTTGCTCTTCTTTCTTCGATTTAGCAAACCTGCTAAGAAAAGGAGGCAAAGCATTAGTAAGACTTTTAATTACAGGAGATTTAGAATTTATCTGAGTTCCTGTTTTCGCTTCTTTTAGAGGCATTTCAAGTTTTTTTTAGCTTCTTCCTCGTCTCCAATAACAGAAGTCTTGTGTGTTGCCTTTATTTGCTTACCACTTCTCAAGGTAACAGCACTTGCATTCTCTTTTAGGTTTACAATTGTTTGAGAAGGAAGCATATCTGAATTCTGATTCTCCAATCGATTCACCACAATAGATATATGACTCAGTTGATTCTCCATATTTTGGATGCTAGCTCTTATTTGTTGTTGGAATTGTATGGCATTATTTTGGAGCTGAGTGCTATTATAAGTTAATGTTTTCATCATTTCTTCTAGTGAAGGTCTCGAACTTGATGGTTGAACTTGTCTTTGATATGGTTTTTGATAGGAACCTTGTTGTTGTCCTTGTTACCCATAAGTGTTGAATAGAGGATTCTTCCATCTTGAGTTCTGTGCATATGGGTTTCTAGGATTTCTTTGTAGTTGACCCAGAAAGCTTCCAAAATCATTCACTTGTTATGCAGATGTATCTTACAAAGTTGGACACATATTAGTAGGATGCCCTGCCATCATGCAAATTCCACAAACATTTACTTGTTGAGCACCACTTGCAACCATTTGCCTAATTGAAGATGTCAACCTAGCCATTTGTTGCTCCAATGTAGTAATACTAGCTTCATTAACCTTCAATGGTCGGGCGTCCTCTCGAATACTAAATTATTAGGAGTTAGCAGCCATGTTGGAAATAAGATTTCTAGCTTCAATAGGTGTCTTGTCCACCAGTGCTCCTCCGCTTGCTACATCTACCATATTTCTTTCTTATGGCATAAAACCCTCATCAAAATATTTTATCAAGAGTTGCTCACTAATTTGATCCTCTTGAAATGCACCCAGTACTACTCATATAATGTTTCCTTATGATGTTGTCGAATTACATAGATCTCCTTCCAAATATTTGTAGTTTGAGACGCAGGAAAGTATTTTTCCAGAAAAAGTCTTTGCATCTCATTCCAAGTGGTAGTTGATCCGGAGGGCAAGTAATAAAGCCAATCCTTAGCAGTGTTTCCCAACAAGAATGGGAATGCTCTCAACTTAATATGCTCTTCTTGCACCCTAACTGGCTTCATGCTAGAACAGACCACGTGGAACTCCTTAAGATGCTTGTGAGGATCTTCACCTGGCATACCATGAAAAGTAGGCAAAAGATGAATTAAACCAGATTTAAGCTCAAAAGTAACATCAATAGTAGGAAAATCAATGCACAACAGTTGATGATTAAAATCAGGGGCAGCCAATTATTTAAGAGTATGATCATTATTTTTCCCAGCCATGTTAGAAGTAGTATCAAAAATCACTAGAAGAATTAGAAAGTAAATCTAAAGTTATTTGAATGCCTAGTGAAGAGTCAAGTTTTCTGTCAGATGATGACGGATCCTCGGAACTTTGTACAACTTGTCTTCTCGCTCTGTGTAACGTCCTTTCAAGTTCTAGATCAAATTTCAATTCACCAATGTGAGAAGATCATTTCATGCACCGAAACTAACCAATCAAGAAAAGAAATTAACCACAATTAAAAATAAAATAAAACAAATAAATTTAAAAAAGAAAAGGAAATTAATCCTCGGTAACGACACCAAATTTGGTTGCATGTCGTAACACTACCAAAATAACTAGACTAAAACTATAATTAGCGGTAGACTAAATCGATCCCACAAAGATTAATTTCAATTACTTTCCTAAATTATTTGTATAAGCAAAACAGGGGGATTCTGGTTTGAAGCAAATTATAAGACAAAGTAAAATTGAATCTATAAAAACAAATCAAATTAAACAGCAACAAAGTGATAAAGTTGATCAATGAGTGGAAATCCGATTCTTTGGTTTAATCTCGGCCTATGCACAATTTCGCAAATGTTGTTGAATTATTGTCTTTACACCTCTCTTAAGACTATTGATCGTGAGCTAACAATAAGCTCTGTTAATTCCAGTTTTTCCTTAGATCATAGTTAATCAAGAAGAACTTATTAATTAACCCTAACTATTGGGAAACCTAGAACAAGCTCTCTAAGTTTATCTAGACAACCGCATTACAAGTGAGAAAAACAAACCAACCTAAATAAAAATCATATAAGATCAGATTATTTAACTTATGTTACATTATCTCTAACGATTTAATACGGCTAGTTGCCACATACGACCTTTAACACGACTATTACATATCGCATTCAAGTTTTAGCTATGGGTTTTCATGAAAAACGATTCAATATAGCTTTAAAATCATTCTCATACAATACCCAGTCAATCCATACAAGATAACATAAACAATCTTAAAAGAGGTAAAGAAAACAATACACAACAACAATCTGCTTAATGTGCTCCTTGGCCTCTATTGCACCTTCGAATCAGTGTTAGGAAAGTTAACCTTTCATCTCCATCTTTAAGTTCTCACCATCGACCATCCTCTCCATCGCCACTATCGGTGTTAAAGGACGAAGAATAACCGAAGAGAAAATTAAAGAAGAGTGTTTTTGGCTAAGTTTGTCCCCAAATGTCCTTTCTATCGTCATTCTCTTTTCCTTATGTAATAAAATTTAGGTTTAAACCGAGTGTCACCTGGCCATTAAGGACATCTAGCTTTCTTCAACTAATTCTCACAGTATGAGAATTCACGGTTGTGCAAGGTTATTGCACAGCTGTGCAAGCCTCTCATGGATGTGATAGATCTCTCATGATCGTGATAGATTTCTCACATCCATGTAAAAAATTGTTTGGTTGTGAGACTTCTCCTTTTTTTTTTGTTCTTTATTTGACATTCTCTCTTCCTCTTATCCTTTCAATTCTCTTCTTCTTCATGCTCCATGAATCAATAGAAAATGGAAAATTGAGAAGATGACTTCAATGATATGCTTTCGGGTCACTTTTGTTTATTTACTTACGAAAATTACCAAAGATCAAATATGAGCTAAAATGAGTATCGTAAGCATTTCTAAGGCATTAATCACTAAGGGTAGTATATCAAATGAATCAAAATTTAAACACATATCACCCAAAAAATGATGAAGTAGATGCAGAAACTCCTGTGGTAGAAGAGGAGTCAAATGAATAAGAAGTTCCAACCTAAAAAACTCCATAACAACAATTACCAATTGCATTGAGAAAACCAAAAATGAACACTCAAGTACCTGGTCGATATGTTAATATGGTGCCTTATGCATCTCTAGTTGAAATTGATGCCATTCATACCATTTATAATGAAGCAATTTGATGTTCAGAAGAAGATATGTGGAGGATAACAATGAATGAAGAAATACAATTCGTTCATAAGAATCAGACATAGAAGTTAGCTAGTCTCTCGAAGGGAAAGAAGGCAATCGATGCAATTGATTATATGCAAAGAAAGATGGATTTCCTGATAAGAATGATGTTCACTACAAAGCAAGGTTGGTGGCTTACGCTCAGACAGAGGGAATTAATTATAATGAAGTTTTTTCTCCAGTAGTAAAACATTCCTCCAACCAAATTTTGTTGGCTTTGGTAGCACATTTTGATATGGAATTAGTTCAATTGGATATAAAAACAACATTTTTACATGGAGACTTGGAGGAGGAAATCTATATGCTAGAAAAGAGAATATGGTGTGCAAGCTTCAAAAATTATTGTACGGATTGAAGCGATCTTTAAGGTAGTAGTACAAGCGATTTGACAAGTTTATGATGGGCCTAAAATACACAAGAAACAAATACGATCACTGTGTGTATTTTTGCAAGCTACAAGATGGATCCTACATCTATCTTCTCCTGTATGTTGGCGATATGTTGATAGCTCCATAAAATCTAAGAGAATTTGAGAGATTGAAGATTCAGGGATCGAGGTGAATCCAAGATGATTCTCAACATGGAGATAAGCAAAGATAGGGAATTGGGGAGACTTTGACTCAAAAATAGTATATGAGAAAGGTACAAAAATGTTTTAGTTTAAATGAAAATTCAAAGCGTGTTAGTACTCCGCTTGCTCCTCATCTCAAGCTCAGTGCATCTTTGTTTCCAAAGAATGATGTAGAACGGGAACATAAGTCAAAAGTACTGTATGCAAATGTTATTGGTAGCTTGATGTATGATATAGTGTGTACGAAGCCCGACATTTCACAGGTAATTGGGGTTGTAAGCAGATATATGCATAATCCTAGAAAGGAATATTGACAAGCTGTGAAATGGATTCTACGGTACATTCTAAACACCATAGATGTTGGTTTGGTATTTCATCGGGATAAGTAAGGCGGTTAATGTGTAGTTGGATATTGTGATTACGAATAATGTCGATGATTTGGATAAGTATTGATCAACTACTAGCTATGTGTTTATTTTTACAAAAGTACCAGTTAGTTTAAGGTTTACCTTATAGTCAACAGTTGCTTTGTTGACTACGGAGGCAGAGTATATGATAGCTACAGAGGCTGTAAAGGAGGCAATTTAGCTTCAAGGATTGCTTGGTGAATTAAGGATTCAAGAGAAGCACATCAAAGTGCACTGTGATAGTCAGAGTGTAATCCTTTTAGCAAAGAACCAAATTTACCATGCAAGGACGAAGCACATCGATGTCTGTTATCGCTTTGTATGAGAGGTTCTGCAAAAAGGTGGAGTAGCAATCCAAAAGATTAAAACCACTAAGAATCCAGATAATTTGTTGACAAACGTAGTGACTGCAGTCAAGTTCCAACATTGTTTAGGCTTGATCAATGTTGCTCAAAATTGAAGATGGGCACTATGAAATGCATTTGAAGATACTACTAAAGACGAGTTTTATAAAAGATTTGAAGATGTGGAATTCGCCAACGTGGAGATTTGTTGAATTGTCAACAATTGTGGCTCATCCTACAATTGCAAATCCCACATCGGGAAAATATGGATTTGTGGGACATTGCTTCCCTTATAAAATAAACCCCCCTCCTTTAGTTTTAATTATCCCAAAATTGTCTATCTTTCCTTAAGGCAAAAATTCTCTCTTTCTCTTCATAATATTTCATTTGTATTATTTCCTTAAAATAGTTAAACATTAATTTAATAGTGTTTGGAGACGTAGGCATAATTGGTCGAACCTTGTTAAATTCTAATGTTCTTTATTTTTTATTTAATAGCTATTATTGGGAATAGTTGTAGTGAATTATTGTGCTATTAAATTACATGTCTAGGAAAATTTTGTCTAAAGAGATTAGGTTTTAAGTAGGACTATTTGTGACTCTTCCAGTTTTTCCTGAGAATTTACCTTATGTGATTTTTTAGTACAATCATTCATACTCTATTCACTTACGTAATAGTTCTTGAGGTGAATTTGTTATTATTGGTAAAAATTAATCCGAGTTTCCGCAACAAGTTTTAGTCAATTGGTTAATATTCTAGGAAAATTGCGTGCAGAGGAGAAGATTGAGGTGGTTGTTGCTTCTTAGGAAAGCAACACATTGCTTGTCAATTTTATTTAGTCAAAAAAACTATGGTGTAGCTTTGTCCTTTGACTTCAATAATGCAATTGTTTTGTTGTGATACCTTACTGATTTCTACCGACTAAAATGGTCCTTTTGTAAAATGACAAACTTATATGAATCTGTAGCTATAAAATTAAAGTTGTTTTTATATTCTGTAGATTCCACTTTAGTGGTTGAGTGTACGCATAGTCTCACAATTCCACTTCAGCGGTTGAATTTACCCATTTACCTTAACTGCATAATGTTGCAGAAGAGCAGAGAAAGATAGGTTAAAGTTTTTTTTGTTTTTTTGGTTATTTCAATTTTTTAATATTATTTTATTAAAATAAGATGTAAATTTTGTATGGCATATAACATCTTACACATACTAAGATGCAACTATATAGCTTGTCATATCATCACGATACAATTTTTGTTTCAAACTAGCTGGTAACCACAACGTAGAGCTAGTTACCACAAAAGGGATTAATGTATCAATTTGAACGTTCGAGTATCTTCCAAACTATTTACACTTTAAATACAATAGGAAGGAAAGAAAAAGAAATAGAAATAGACATGTTTTTCGTCTAGAGTGGACGTTCCCAAGCCCGAGTTAATGTATTAATCCCATTCGACGTCAAAGAATCCAGCATCTTTCATCTCAGAATAATACGCATTCTCCAATAGAAAATCTTCCTCCTATGAGGATGTCAAATGAATAGTACATAATTAAGGTTTCCACAGGAAATATGGTAGCACAATCAAGAACCACAAGAGCAAAAAGAAATTCACCTGGAAAAGATCTGCTAGGAATGCCACGTATAGGATGGGAAGATAGAAACAGTGATAGCAGATAACTGTGAAAATGTACAACCTGCAGCATACAAAAAAGACCAGAATTTGGAAAGGCTCTTTGAAAGGATGGAAGTTTATGTATAATTTTTTTTAAAATAAACAGGTTTTTCACAAGTACCAAATGCCGATGCTGGCGCCAATTCCGGCAAACCCACAAGCAAACAATGCCACAGCATTTAAGATGAACATAACAGTAACATAGTTGTAAAATGCTGGCCTAACTGTAAAAGGGGGAAGATGTCAAGTTCAATCTGATAAAGAAGATGTAACAACATAGTTATTGTACTCACGGGGTAAATTCTCTCTCAATTTTGAGAAATGCACAAATAATACATATCCATAAACGCCAGCCAGCAATAATTTGTGTATGATCCAAAAGCCCCACTTCATTCTTTGTGTTGCATCAACACCATCAATAAAGAGTGGCACACCAAACCCAAAAACATAAACAACCTGAGAAAGAATAGCTACAACTGGTGAAATGGATACACTATAAGTTTAAGTTTGATATAGACAACATCGAAATAAATGATTGACACATGATAGATGATGTAAAACAACTATTTACCCACAAGGATAAAGCCTGTCAAATTAAACAGTTAAAGTGTGACAGAAAATATAGGAATTGTTTAGAAAAATATCTAACGTATGAAACTCGTGAATCTTAAAAGTTGAGAACATAAATATAATATATAGAAAAAAAAATAACTGCTCAAGCTTCAAGTAAACACTAAATCAATCAGTTGAAGTGCATAAAAAGCCTTAGTTGGCTTATGAAATTTATCATACCGTAAATGAACTGATATAGCGGCCCACAACCTACCAAAAGCATTTATGAACCTAGAGGCAGAAAGTACCTTTAGTTTTCCTTTCAACTTAATAGCCTAAATACTCTATTACCATTTTACCACCTCGATTAATAGTAGTCAATCTCATAGCAGAGAATTTAAAAACAAGAAACTCAAAGGTAATAGTGAAGAAATAATGTTATTCACCATTAGATGTTTCAATTATAAGAGTGAAATTGGATCTGGTACCATGTAGTAGAGGTAAAGAAGAAAGAAATGGAAAAGAGAGTACACAAGTTTTAGGTGGTTCGTCAGTGTACTTAATGTCTACGGACACAGACTACAATAGAGAAGAGCAGCCAAGTGTTTTACTCATAAAGTTTAGCCCATTTATTTATTAGTAATGCTATAATATATATAATAAAGTAATACAATATTACTACAAAATATCTAAACTATTCTACTATATGATACAAAAAAATTTCTTATATCGAATATATAATAATGCTAAACTCATCTCTCTAGTATCTTCAACAAAAGAATACACAAGAAAAACTGTTATAGAGTAACAGAGCTCCTACTATGCCCTTTCATAACCCCTCAGTTTTTCGGGATCAAGTTTAACATATTAGAGACATGCCTAAAGATCTGCCAACATAAAAATTCTTCTCAATGGTACAACCCCCATAAGTATTCAACTCACTTGGTTTCGAGCGTATGAATTCTTGATGTAACAAAAGACTCATCAAAAGAGATAAATAAAACCACAATGTTCACACGCCCTTATACTTTTGATGCAACAAAGCATAGTCCAGATTTTCATTCATCAATTATTATGCATTTCCATTAATGCCTTCTGTTTTTCTCTCTGTGTGAATCCATACTTATTCAGTCTTACCGCTAGTTAACAAATTCAAGTGTAAATGCCAGCACTCTAACTAATCTAGCCTTTACTGTTAAATCCAAAAGACAATCATTGACCCTGCACAAGCATGCATTACAAATTCACCTTAAAGTATATGGCAGAAACTTGAATGTCAATCTGTAGCATCATGATCACTCTTTTCAAATTGAAGAAACACATCCAAAAACGGGAAATTCTAATCACTATCTCCATTCTACTAATATTCCTGGTATATAAAATTATAAATCCATCATCATGGAAAAGTCTCAATGATTTCTTGTTGACATGTGTGTACAATTCCAGTTGGGAGACAATTTACGCCCATATTCAAGACCGACATCTTTCATCAAAATATTTCAAGTTTCCGTCAACCAATTCAAAAAATTGTACTAACAAATACTTTTTTCCCTGAGTGAGTTATCAATCTGCAGTTTGCATGTTAGGCTTGTTTATAGATTCTATTGTCATAACATCTTTCTCATACTTTTTATATAGCCTTGTATAGGATATCTTTATAAACCTACAACATGAAACAAATACCAAAACTGAATTTGCTAGAGGTGCAAAACTGGTAATTCTGAATTCAGTTTGCCTGGTACTACATGAATTGACTGCATCAAGCTGGCTGCCCTACCCTGTTATTTCCTTAACACAAAGAAATTGCTTAACACAAAGAAATTGACATTGTAATAAGTATGCAAGAAAAAGGAACTCTTACCAATGCAAGAAAAAGGGAACTCTTACCATACGTTGAACCTTTACACCATGAAAAGGACCAACAAACACAATAAACCTGAAACTTTCAGCATTTCTCTCACTGAATAACTTTGGAATTCTCAAAACATATCGACCTAGTAATGCTTATTGTCCAAAAGTCCATTCTGAATATTGTGAAAAATCTGTTTTAAGCAATTAAAAACAAAAACACGCAATACCTTGAAAAGAATATCCACAACAACAACGACTCCTGAAACAACAAAAGTGCGAGCTAAGGCTTCCAATCGACTAGAATAATTATCTTGCAGTAAAAATGCCAGTATGCTGATTTCCATGAACACCATGCTAGATGCCGTGAACAATGACAACAAATTCCAAGCAATCTCCTTCCCAGGAGTGCATTGCCAAGCCTGTTTGTCAAACAAAAGAACAGGGAAGAAATATATCAATTGGATAAACAAAAATTCAGCGGAGAACATTCTCCAAGGCCAAGAGAACAGTCTCTCCACAAACTCGTCCAGAAATTAACTCTACAAACTCAATCCACACAGAAATCACAAGTAAATAACCTGAACAGAGCACCAAGCGAGATTGAGAAAACTAGCGAGCCAGAGAAGAGCATAATAGGAAATCATAATAAATGACCTTCCACTCCAAAGCTTCCTCACATTCCTCTTTGCGTTGATCGCTAAGTACAACAAGAACAGAACTGCCGCCGCCACGAGCACGATCTCGTACCATACCAGGTGACATTTCTCGCCGCCGCCACCTCCGGACAACGGCGACGAACTCTGTCCGTTTCCGTCGGGAAGAGCCGAGACTTTTGGTGGGAGGGAAGAATAAGAGACGTTGGGAATCGATGCCAGTAAATTCATCTCGAGAGGGGAGGAGATCAATAAGCTATAAGGTAACCGTCGCTTGGACGGCTGTAATTGCATCATAAGGAGGTGAGCATTGGGGTGTGTATGTGTGCTCGATGCTCTACTAGTGTTACCCGCCGAAGAAGAAGAGACGATGAACCAGAACAGAAGTCAATTTTCGTTGGATCAACGGAGATTAGGTAGTTATGTAGAAGTAGCTTTACGGCCCGTTCACACTTTCACTTTCACTCGACATGTGAGTTTTCTTTTTTTTCTTTTTCTTTTTTTGAAAGGAATGGAAATTATAAGAGACTATAGGAGACATGTACGAAATGTTTAGGATCAGAATTTCATCATGGAAATTAAAGTAGCTTAGCTATTAGACCCTGAGTTGTCGTATTGGGATCGTGCTAGTATCGATAAGATTTGATTAGTGTTTGATTTGCGGAATAACGGAACAAAGCAAAGACTCGCGAGGAACAGTAGGAGGCCTCGTTCGCTATAGTGACGGCAATTGACACAGGGGCTTCTCTCAGAACATAGGTTGGTGTACAGTGCTGTCAGCGGAACTCTGGGCGGTCTACACCGGTCTCTCGTTGGCTTGGAGATTAGGCTTCCGTAGGATTGAGTTGGAAGTGGACTCGCTGGGGGTCCACCAGCTCCTCTCTTCTGCGTCCTCCTGCTCCCAATCGAGCAACTCTATGGTCATGGGTATCCGAGAACTTCTTAACCGGAATTGGTCTGTTGTTCATCGTCACATATATCGAGAGAGCAATAAATGCGTGGACTGACTCGCTGCCTAGACAACTCATTCCGACCTTGGTGTCATTTTTTTTATGTTCCACCTATCGGGTGCCACAGTATCCTGCTAGAGAATAGGTCGAGGCTCTGTTTCTCCAGACTTACTTTGTAACCGGTGTACTCTTTTTTCCTTTATATATATATATATATAAATAAGACAATGTCAAGTGTTGGCATTCATTGGTGCACATTGATGAAAATCTTCGACGAAAAGCTAGATTCGGATGTGAGACTAAAAGAAGACTTGAGGCAAATATCAAGTAGAAGATTAGTTGCATCACACGCATGATGGGAATATGCGAGAATTCTAAAGTGACTTAGCAAGTAGATCAATGGTGCGAGTTTTTTGAGAGTTTCAGACCTTGTACGAGTTGACTTAGCTAAGGCTAAGTTCTTAATGGACTAAGGACTTAGTGTGTGCTCAAGTAGATAGACCATAACATACCAATGTGCTATTGACTTGGATGACTTATCATCAACAGATAAAGATGAGGAGATTTTGGATGATATGGTGGATAAGATCACAGTGGATGAACATCAACTCTAAGAGATAAAGATCATGTGGAAGGATCATCTAAAGATAGAGGAGATCTTCATAGATATGGATAACCATTCCTAGATAGAGTAATATTTTATCTTATTATTGAGATATAGCTTAATCCTATTAGATAGAGTCCTAATTAGATAAGGATATCATCTATTGGTTAGTATGATGTAATCTAATAAACATAAGAAATGATAGAGATATCAAAAAAGGCTTAGCTTGGCCCAATTTTGGCCTAAGTTGATCGAGCCACTACTAGCTCAACCCGACCCGTGGCCCGACAATTAATTCTAAAAAAATGTCATTTAGGAAGTTTTTTCTCAAAAAAATGGAGGGTTGGGTTACAGCCGACCCATCTCAACCCGCCTAGCCATGACCCACTATGGTCCGGAATCAGGCTAGGTAGAGTCAAAAGCAGCGCGGGCCTGACTCGACCCATTAACATCTCTAAGATAGGATAAGATTGTAATCTTAATTAGTAAAATTCAATTATGATTATAGCTTAGTCATTTAGAGATGCCTATAAATAGCTTATTTAAGCCTTGCTCTTCTCAATAAGAAGTGGGAAGTGAGTGTGGGAGACACTTAGAGATTGAAAGAGTACTTCTTTGTATACTTTGAAGGAAGTAATGAAGGTTGGATTTTAAGCTGTATCTCTTTCTTTTATTCTTTTGTTGCCGTGATTATTTAGTTTTTTCGTAGTTTTCTTGCAAGGGTATGAGAGTGAAATACTGCAAGGGTCGTGAGGAGTTCGAGAACAAGTAGGTTGGTCGACAATCACGAGACAAGGCTAAATCTTGCTTGAATGGAGCTAAGTGAGATTATCGTACAAAGGAGTTTATGCATCTTGTGAAAAAAGTTTATCCTTGAAGGAAAACCTTTGTAAGAATAGCTATAGTTTTGCATTTTGAATAGCTAAGCTCCTAGACTATTAGAAAGTGCAGTGAATTTGGTTTTAATATGATACTATATTGATATCGGTTAATATTGTGTATCGTTTTGAACAATTTTTTAAATTTGTAAATAGTCTTTAAATTTTTTAAAATTATAACATATTTCTTCTATATATTGTACTATATTAATCTATAATTTTACGTCAACCTATATTCAAAAATTATAATAATAGATATTTGAAATAACATCAATCTATTTATTTCTATTAATATTACTTTTCAAATTTACATACAAATAATAACCACAACTAATATAAAAAAAAGATTATACAAATATAAAATTAAAAACAATATCAAATACTTAAAATATTACAACTTCATTATATAATAAATAAATATCAAAACATCAAATAAAAAGAATAATAAATATTCATAACTCTCTAAGTACTACGATTTACAGTAAGAGTTTGTGCTTAGGAAACAACCAATTAGAAGTGAAACCTGATGAAAAAACATTTGTAGTTATATTTCATATATAAAATTTAACATATACATTAAATATAAGTACAATTAAAATAAGAGGAGAAATGAAAACCTGAAACTTCATTCAATCGAATATCTGCTCAAATAGGATTGATCTCAATTCTCATTTGGTACAAAATTTTTATCATTAAGACGAGCCTCATCATCACCATTATTCAAATTTATTGCAACAAATGAGATTTCAATACTTTTCCATCAAAAATTATCTTCAAGTCACTTTTATCTATTAAACTCAATTCCTCAAAAAAAGATCGAAATGGTCAAGGTAAATTTAATCTACAAAACTACTTATTCTATTAAGATTCCTAATAAATAAATAAAACAAAATAATTAAGAAATTACAAAAATTATATTCAACTTAACAATGATAGCATACCTTTCCTAAAGCTTTTAGTTGTATCAGATAAAGAACAAGTCGTTCAATATTTTATATTTCAATATATTTCTTTTTTAAGGATGGATGAATTCAAGTACGATTCAATTCCTTTCACACCCTATTATACTCATATATTGACTCAGAATTCAAATTGTAAATCTTTACAATTCTAGAACACCACTCCCGAATCGGTCCAACTAGGCAAATGTAAGACAACATCAAACTTTCATATTCTGTTTGAAAAGCATATCAAACTTTGATAAACATTAATAAGCTATTTTCTAAAGAAAAACATTTGTACTTTAAACTGTTGAAGTCCATATAGCTTTCCAAAGGCTTATAAGAGCATCATCTTTGGAAGTGTCTAAATGTCTCCTTTTTAGTAAAAAATTAATTTTTGCTCATACAAAAAAGATATCTGAACTGGTAGCACTCTGTGATGTTATTATCCAATGAAGTGGCAGAAGATTAAATTTAATGTATTTTTGTTTAGCCAAAGAGTTAGTGAGTTAAGACCTTTCTATAATTATTGTATTCAAAATTGAGACATATTGGTTAATCATAAGTATCTCTCTAAGTGTTAAGATCAAAGTGATGGAACAATTAGGTAGATATAGTGAGATCATAACTTAATTAATATTGAAAGAATAGGACATAAAATATTATTATGGGTAAAAAAAGGAGTTGCAATACAAATACTCACCAACTATAAATAACAAATATTAATTTGTAAATTAGAACTAATAATATTGGAATCCTTATAAGCTCTATTTTTGGATGTTTGAATATATTTCTTCATACATGAAACAAGAAAATGGATAGGTATATATAGGTTAAGAAAGCTAATTATAGCTATACATTTGAAGTTATTATAATTATCACACATTTTATATTTCTTTTATACCACAAATTTTTTATTTTTATCAAGATATTTTATCTAAATTCTTCCAACGTGAATATTATCTAGATATTGTGAGTAATATCTAGACTCTTCTACAGTCTCTCACATAAAGATTTGATTAAAAACTAATCAATTTTCTTACCACTCATCATTTTCATGTTGCTTACAATTCCATCAAGCTACAAAAGGATCGATAATAAATAAGCTTCTAATTATTGACTGTTGTTATCATAAAATCTGTTATATTACTTTTTGTATGAAATTTTTATATATTCATAATTCCTTCTTCTACTTTATCATGAATGAAGTGAAATTGAATTTGTATGTGTTTTTTTTATATTGAAATGTTATATTTCTTATTCCCAAGTTCTAACACCAATTTTAACTATATCATTTCTTTACTAGCTTGTGCAACTGCTATATATTCTACTTTTGTTATTGGTGTAACCAAAATTGGCTATCTTTAGAACCTAACTTAATACCCTACTAGTAAGTGTGAACACATAACTTGTAGTAGATTTACTTTTATTGAGATCACCTTCATAATTAGAGTGAAAGTATCTTTTGATAATAATTTAATCCTCCGTATCGTAATGCAACATCATAGCCCCCTTAATGTATCTTAGTATCCTTTTTACAACATTCTAATACTCTCTATCATGATTTTTCATGTAATAACTAGACTTTCCTACTTCATATGAAATGTATAGTCTCGTACAAATCATGGCAAAGATTAAACTCTTTATTATAGATTTATATAGTAATCTAGACATCTCCATCCTCTTATCTTAGTTGTTAGGCTGATATTAGAGAATAACTTGAAATTAACATGAAGAAGGGTAAATTTTGGCTTATAGTTTTGAATATTAAAATGTCGTAAAACCTTCTTTTGGTAATTCTTCTAAGAAAGCCAAATCTTTTCAGTTATTTCTATCTTAGTAATTTGCATCCATATAATCTATCTTAGTTGATAGTTCCAAATCCTTCATTGTAAAATTTCTAGCTAGTTATGCCTTAATTCTTTAATATGATCTTTGTTAGGACTTAAAACCAACACATACTCCATATAAAACAACAAGACAATAAACTCATTATCTCTAAACTTTTTTAAAAAAATGCACAAGGGTATATATTAAGTCTATTAAATCCAAGGTTGATGATAAAGGGATCAAATCTTTTTTTACTAACACCTTGATGTTATTTAATACCGATAGAGATTTGTTTAACGTATAAACAAACTTCTCCTTTTGTTTTTCTTTAAAACTTCTCATTATAACACATAAATTTCTTCTTTAAAATCTTTCTGAAGAAAAGTAGTATTCACATTTAGCTATTCTAGATGTAACTTAAAACACATCATATATTGACAGAATGACTCTAAATGTAATAACTTGAACCATAAGAGAAAATCTTTCATTAAAGTCAATTCCTTCTTTTTGAGTTTGTCATTTCACCGCTAATTTTACATAATATCTCTCCACTTGATCACCATTTCTCTTGATTTTAAAGACATGTTTATTACCAATTATCTTCCTTCCTTATGGTAACAATACAAGTTACTAAGTTTTATTTTTATGAATAATTTCAATTGCTTTATACATTATTGCCATCCACAAAGAGGTATCTAGATTATTAAGTTATTTTCAGAGAGTTAATGGCTTCGATCCCTTTTTAAAAGTTAGTATATTATATTGCCATCCATCTCATAATCTAAATACCAATTTAGTGGTCTTTTGTGTGATCAAATAATTAAACTTTTGTAGATCCAAACTCAATTGGTTACTGAACAACTTGCCATGGTATTGCTTTAAAATAAGTTCGAAATTTCTTTTTCACATGTATAGTTGTCTTTAAACTTCTTTGTAAAGTGTTATTGTCTTCTTTTATCTTTAGTAATTTATCTTCTTCAAAGATAATGTCTCTACTGATAATAATCCTATGGGCAGTAAGATTCCACAAATGATACCCCTTTCCTCTATCAACACATCCTAAAAATAACTATTTACTGATTTGGATATAACTTTGTGATTTGTTTATCATTGTCCAACATGAACATAGGACTTTCATATATATGGAGGTTAGGATAATCCAGTGACTTTTCATTCCATATCACTATTGACTTCTTCAACTTAGATAGTGTTGATGGAACCCAGTTCACCATATAATAGGAGATATTAATAACTTGTTATCCAAAAGCCTTATCTAGAGCTACAACTCTCAACATTGCTCTTGTTCTTTCTAATAAAGTTTTATTTATTTACTCTATCACTCTATTTTATTAAGGGTTATACAACAGTGAATTATCATTTAATGCCTTTTCACTTATAAAATGTCTCAAATTCATTACTGGTACATTTTACTCCATTATTTGTCCTTAAACACTTAATCTTCCTACCAAAATCAAGTTTATTGTGAGCTTTAAGAATTTGAAGATTGAGAACACAAATATTTTCCTCTTAATAAGGTACACTTAACTCTTTTTGGAATAATCATCAGTGAAAAAGACAAAATATTTTTCTCCTCCTAGGGATGTAACTAGTGTGTGCAATACATTAGAGAGAACCAATTCAATAACAACCTTTCTTCTTGAATTTAATATGTTAAATTTTACATCATTTTGTTTACTCATAACATAATGCCCACAAAAGGGTAGTGATACCTCTATGAGTCTATAGAGTAACTTATGCTCAGTAACGATCTTTATTCCTTGTTTAGATATATGTATAAGTTTTTGATGCTATAATATTAAAGATGTTTCACTTAGACTGCTTAAAGTGACTAATATTTCTCCTTCTAGTAAAGTTTCTTCCTTTTATCTTATACAAGTTTGCACTAATCTTTTCTTCCTTTATAATTATAACTACAAATTAAATTTTCTACAAAATCTTGTAATAATTTCTAATTTGCACCAAGATTACCGAGTCACCCTAAAGAAAATAAATTCTTCTTCGAACCTCCCAAATATTGTTCCTCCTAAAAAGTACAAATTTTACCACCATATATCTTCAACTTAATGATTCCAATACCAATAACGTTTAAAGGATAATTATCATAATTATACATAAATCTTCCTAAGATAGGTTCATAATGATATAATCATTCTCTTCTAAAGATCATATGAAAAGTAACTCCTAAGTCAAAGAACCATACATCAAGTAGTAGCTTCCTTCTTTCACTTATTATGGCTTCACAATATATATCATTGCCATCATTTGAAGCACATATAATTATACATAAATCTTCTTAAGATAGGTTCATAATGATATAATCATTCTCTTCTAAAGATCATATGAAAAGTAACTCCTAAGTCAAAGAACCATACATCAAGTAGTAGCTTCCTTCTTTCACTTATTATGGCTTCACAATATATATCATTGCCATCATTTGAAGCACATACAAAATTTTCTTGAAGACTGGAATTTTTATGTAAATTCTAAAAATCCTTTTCAAGTGGTCTTTCTTGCTATAGCTTGAGCATTTCAAATTCTTCTTACTTATTGATTGTGATCTACCATGATTTTGGCTCCCACTTAGGCTAGTATCCATTAATATCCCTCTTATCAATGTCAAGGCTTTAAATTATTGTGAACTAAACTTCCTAAAATCCTTATTTTAGTATCAACTTTCTTCATCTAAAAATGAGGTTATAAGATCATCAAATACTAGGTAGTTTATAAAAGATTTAGTGTAACATCCCACCCCGACTGGAAGGGTAAAATAGTAAATTGTCATAGGATGAGATTGATAGGGATTAATTAGTATTGTTCATGCATACTAGTATTA
>JANIJH010000007.1:25315834-25328501 GCA_024520975.1 Erythroxylum areolatum | reverse complement strand
ATTTTATGGCAAAGCTCCAGCTGTGGTTGAAATGTGCATGCATGCAGGTGCAGAAGTCCCAGAGAAATATAAACCTAAGATGAGGCTTGATATTATACTACCGGAAATTGACGAAGCAGGATTAGTGGCATGATGAGATTTGTGAAGATGACAAAATTCTTCAATGTTAAGCAGAAAATCTAGGAAACCTGTAAAGTTTCTAGGCCATATATATGTATGATGTGGGATTTCCACAGTTAGAAGAAGAAAAGGAATCAGAAATCAAATGGAACTGTTTTCGTTGTATTGGAATCTTCTGTTTCCTAGTCTCTCGGGTGAACCAGTTTGAACCTGATTGGATTAACCTAGTGGAGGAAAGTTTTCAGGAGATGTAATTTCTTTCAGCCATTCTGATTGGGCGTAACTATCTGAATAGATATCTTGCAAAGACATTTTTCCCCTTTCAGGTACCCAGGTATTATCCATCTATCTGAATAACAATTTTCTTTTCCAAAGTTGACAAGAAGTATTAACTTTTTTAATAATGACTAGGAGCAGTACGCATGTCAGGGCTGGTCTCATCAATAGGACTTCCTAAGTTAAGTCATTGATGTTGTTTTCTTGAAACTTGTTGGTTAGTTTCTAGGAAATTTAGGATAGTAAGCCTCAAATTAGGCTGCTCGATCTTTTGATAAAGTCCTGAGAAAAGTGTGGTCTCAACCATGTTGTAGCGACAGTAATTATCATCATAGTTCTTGCACAGAGCAGGACTGCCATTGGAAGAGTTTATCAGATAGTATAGAACAGAAAAGTGTGGTCTCAACCATGTTGTAGTGACAGTAGTTATCATCATAGTTCTTGCCCAGAGCAGGACTGCCATTGGAAGAGTTTATCAGATAGTATACAACATATTCTAACTCACAGGTTTAGTACATAACATACTCTTAACTCAAGGCACAGGTTTAATGGCGGCTTTTACTAGCGTATTGACGTGGTAAGGATCTGACAGTAAGCTATCATGAACTCTTATCATTAGCATATTGACTTCCATTTCTTTTTATGTTTAGGTCGAATCTATAGTGTATTGATATATGTGGAGACCATAGTTATAATTCAAAGCTTGTGCATTATCTTTCATGATTTGAGTATGGGATGCAACTAGTGAAACCTTCTTGTTAGTTTATGAACCTAGTGGGGGTATGTCCCCTCCATCCCACTCAACTAGGTTTGTTTTGATCAGGTTCAGGTATTGGCTCATGAAAACCATTGGTACAGTCATCATCCACTAGTTCATGTCGTTGCCTATCTATTCCAAGCGGGAAAGACGATAAACTAGGCTTGCCCGCTAAGCTTGTTAAAAAGGTTTGAAAAATAGATAAAAGTTGACGAACTCAGACTTTTTGATTGGATTTGAAGCTCAATCGAACATTTTTGACAGGTTTAACAGGATTTGAACTCGAATGTATAAATTGAATTCCAGATTAAATTTGTTTATGTTTGTTTTTATTGATCAGATCATGAAAGTTTGGAATTCAAAGATACTGAAAATTTCCTGTTACAATCGGCAATTTGGTAGGCCATTACCCGATACCAGGAAGATACTGTAGAAGTAGAACTCAGGTTTTCTTCTACAGTTAGTTGGCAACTCCAAGGCAATCATTCTTTTTCTTTTGCCTGTAGTTTAAAAGAGCCAAGCAGCTAGTTTTGAACATGGGGACCAGTAATCAAATTCCCAGGTTGCATGTTCCACACCATCCAATTCCAGGATTAAAGATTTCGAAAGTTGTTGCATTTAAGGACAAAAATTAGTTGCAAAATTGAAGGAACATCTTCCTGTGAGATGGGGAGTCAGGAGGAGTCACAGGAACACCTTCCTGTGCTAATTGGTGGTGTTTAGATCTATTAACTGGAGTTTGCATGTTTCTAGTCTGGTCAAACTCATATGGCATCAATGTCACCGAGCAATGGGCACCAACATTGAGTCCTGCATACAGTCACTCATCTTTTTCACAATTTGAGTTGTGTTGTTCCAAAATTCACATATCAATTTTTAAGAATTTAACTTTAAAAAATATGGAATTTGTAATGTATGTACAGGAACATATGCTCAAGGGGGGCAAATCAGTTTCTGTAGTAATTGCAGTTGCAAATGTCATAAACGCCCTTTAGTCATCTTGACGGACGATTTTGTTAAGAATTTGGCCATTATTAAAAAGAATTCGTACCTCTAATGTGATAATTCCTTTGACCATTGACTGACTCTTTTTATTATGCTTTTCCGGGTAACAGGGGAGCTAGAACTTAGAGGCACACCAGATCTTCTGCAAATTGAAAAGAATATTATTCTTATTTTTAAAAAAAAAATGAAA
Organism: Erythroxylum areolatum; assembly: GCA_024520975.1. NCBI lineage: Eukaryota > Viridiplantae > Streptophyta > Magnoliopsida > Malpighiales > Erythroxylaceae > Erythroxylum > Erythroxylum areolatum. The sequence continues at coordinate 25,326,153 of JANIJH010000007.1, read as the reverse complement.
CTAAGACAAATATTAATAAATTTTATGTTTTTTTTGAACTAATTAAATTTGTTGTAGGACCCCTTGTAAATATCCAGGGAAGAACATTGCGTTCCATGTGAATGAAGGCTCAACGGATTATTGGCTGTCTCTTCTGGTGGAGTTTGAGGACGGTGATGGCGACGTTGGATCCATGCACATAAGAGAAGTAAGCAATCAGAGACATGTGTCTTTAAGTCCAAATGAGTTACTTTCATTAACTAACTTTGGGCGCTGCTACTTTACCAACTTTGGAGCGTAAACCCATGTTCTAAAGCTCGAAACTTTTCCATTTCCCCAAAAAGAATGCATGCTTAAAATATGGGTAATCAATGTAGCGGTATCTCTGTCTAAAGTTAAAAGAAAGTGTTTCCTAATGCCGAGGTTATACCAGCTCGAAAGTGTTGTTAATCGCGCATTTCATCAAAGAAATGAAAAATAAATAGTCAAATGCCTCCAAAACGTACTGCGAGTCCTCCACAGATGCATGTGACCACTATAAAAAGTCACATCCTGAGCATGTCTAACATAACATATCTCTCGCTACTCCATTTATGAGTTGAACAGTGTTAATGGCATCTATACTTGCAAATCATTCAATTTTTATCTTTGAATCTTTGTCATATTAATATTTGGCAGGCTGAAGGAAGCGAGTGGTTAGAGATGAGCCATCTGTGGGGTGCTAATTGGTGCATCATTGGGGGACCCTTAAAAGGACCATTCTCCGTAAAGCTAACAACATTATCAACGGCAAGAACGCTCTCTGCAAGAGATGTTATTCCAAGAAACTGGACTCCGAAAGCTACGTACGGTTCCCGCCTCAATTTCTCGTCCTAGCCTAGTTCGTCGCAATCGTGGCTCTGAATCTGCAAAGCCCTTCCCATTTACCTTGCAAGGCTTTCGACCCTTGTTATCGTGGTGTTTTCTTTTCCTACATTAGGTTCTGATTTTTTTTCAGGAAGAAAATCAGCGATTGGATTGCATGCACAACGCAGCATCCAAAGCTTTGTTCTGCTTATTTCCTTTTAGGTTCTTCTGTTTGAGGCGTGTGTACTAGATGAAATTATCATATGCGTATCATGTAGTTGTTTGTACAAAATGTAGCCCTCTCCAAAGGGAGAGAGAGCGCGTAATGTAATCTGCTTTTTGCATTTAATGCAAGTTTGTCGCCTATGTGAACTTTATTGTTGAAAGTTGAATGTTGAATTTATTGAAATGTAGCTGATAGTCAACATGAGCACCCCACTCCACATGTTTTTTCATTTTGGGATTAGTGTCATGCTCCGAAACCGAATTAGGCAACGTGGTAAAATCGTTATTCGTCAATAAATTGTACTCATCATCCAATCAATACTAAAAACCAACCATTATCTCATATTATATATGTATAGTTGAACAGATTTAACTTTTGAACAGAAATGGTCAACATTATTTTGTTGTTTAGAAGTCAAAATTAATTACATCTATTTTTACACTAGTGATTCATTAGAATCTTTAAATTATTTGCAAAGTACTTTCTTTCTTAACTACTTGTATCAACAATACAGAAAGTCTAATCCCTTAATTAAAATATTTTAGCTCTAAACTATTCTTATTTACTGTGTCAAAATTTTACTTTATGTTAAATTGACAATCTACAGTTGAAACTTAGAAAGATTGGGAGGTTGTGATTGGTGATTGTTCTCTGTTGTGACTAGCGACCCCAACGACACCAACCTCCTCTTGATTACTTTACTCTGAAGGATTAATTTAAGTAGTTTTTTATTTGTTTTTTTTTGCTTAGAATGTAGTTTGTGTTTGTCATGCAATTTTGAAGATTTTTCTGCAGGATAAAGTCTCACAGCGTAGAGAAAACCAGTTAGGATTTGATTTGTTCTTATCTGGTTATTCAAGAATGTAGTGCAAAGATGAAGTAATCATTTTGAATTGGGAATTTTTTGAAAATTCGAGAGTGATAGCAGCAAAAACAAACTGGCATCTGCTAATTCGTTTCCTGGCATCTACATCATCTTGCTTTACGTCTAATCTGTCCTCTCTACTGATATTAATTATTGAGCATATTGTCATAGCACCGAAGATCGACGACAAACTGAATTGGGCACAACGATTAGGTGGTGAGCGTCGATTACTAACTCTTCATACAAAAAGAGGAGCAGTCAACTTGGACTTGGCAGTACCCATTGCACATCAAGGTTTAGTCATTTCAAGGAGCTACTAAAACAAGACACTTTTTAGTTTCTCTGTTTCTATTTAAGGAATGTTTTAAGATTTAATTAATTACTTTATAATTATTTTATTATTAATATTATTTTATTCTTATTCTTATTATTTTATTATTCAATTTTATTATTCTTCAATTTAAATAGTATTAGTAAAGATTTAGCTATTTATTTTTACTCATTATAATTACTAAATTTTTATATTGCAAGTGTTGGAGTATTTCATGCTTGAACAGGAAGCAAAAGGAGGAGCTACTGACCTTACATCTCTAAAGGCATAATCACCGTGAGTCCCTTTTTCAGCGACAATTTAGGTGAACAACGACTAATACAATAGGTAAATACAAAGTTGGTGTGTGGATTCTTTGAAAGATCAAAACGATTTGTTTTATTTATTTATTTATTATTTTTATTATTATTACTTTCTAATATTATTGTTTTTTAACAGCTCTGTCTCATGTTCTAGCTTGTTTTTATGTAGTAGTTAGTTGCTAATAATGGCTTAACTTTGGATCTTGTAATTTATTTTTATATTTTTAGTATCGTGCATTTAAGGTTAATTGTGATTTCTCTAACTTGTATACTGTCACGCCCTTTTGGTGGCTAAATATCAATCTTGCTTCTCTTCATTTCTTGTTATTAGAGTTGCTTAGGGGCTTATTATGCATGTCTTCTTTAGTTTGTTTTAGGTATTAGGATAGCAGTGCTGACCGAGAGCTCTGATGTGAGTACAAAGGTTAGTCTTTCGGTGAGGTTTAGGTTTAGGAGCAGAAAAGATGTTGATAGATTACGAATATGTTCTTGGAATATCGGGTCCTTTATGGGGAAGTCTTTAGAATTAGTGGAGAATTTAGAGAAGTATTAGATTCACATAGCGTACGTGTAGGAGACAAGGTGAACGGAGGTGAAAGTGAAAGAGATTAATGGATTTAAACTTTAGTATTCAGGGGTTCGAGACGAAAAAATGGACTAGGTATCTTGGTAGCCAAGGAACTCATACAATATATTATGGGGGTGAAGAGGACTAGCAATAGAATCATGCCCTTAAAGATTGTGGTGAAGGGAGCTATTAGAAATGTGGTGTGTGCTTATGCACCTCAAGTTAGGTTGGATGAACACATTAAACGTCATTTCTAGGAAGAGCTAGATGAGATGATTCAATAAATACCCCCCAGTGAGTTACTTATTCTAGGAGGAGATATTAATAGTCATATAAGATTAACCTTAAATGGATACTCAAGAACATATGCAAGGTTTAGGTATGGTGAAAGGAATCATAGTTAGACAACTTTGTTGGATTTCGTAGTAGCCTTTAAGTTGGTGATAGCCAATTTGTTTAAAAGGAAACGAAGAGCATCTGGTGACTTTTAGGAACAGAGCCATGAGGACTCAAATTGACTACTTCCTAATACGACAGAGTGATCGATCTAGCTGCAAGGATTGCAAGGTGATACCTAGTGCTTACGTGTCAACCCAACATAGGTTTCTATTGAATCTTTTTATTAAGGATTGGAGTAGAAAGAGAAGTCCTAAAAGGTGCACCAAAATCATATGGTGGAATTTGAAAGGGAATATGGTGAAATAATTTAAAGATAGGGTAATTTATGGAGAAGATTGGGTTTGGGTGGAGAAGCTAACCAGATGTGGGAGAGAGTTGCAACTCTTTTAAGGAACACAACTATCAAGACGTTGGGTATTTCTAAGGGTTCAAGGGGTAGTAAAAGGGAGGCTTGGTGGTGGAATGAGGATGTTCAAAAAAAAGTTAAGTTCAAGAAGGCCACCTAGAAAGCTATATAGGATAAACTTACAAATGTAGAGAGAGTTAGTAATTAAGAAAGGTATAAACTGGCAAAGATGATAATCGCCTAAGCTAAAAGTAGAGTTTACAAGAAACTTTGTCAACGATTGAATACTAAAGATGGAGAAAAGGATATTTTCAAGTTAATGAAAGCTAGGGAACAAAAAGAAAGGGATTTTGACCAAGTCCATTGTATAACGTATAATGTAGGACAGGTTCTTGTAGCTGAAAATGACATCAAGAGTAAATGACAGAGGTACTTCTATAGCCTCTTTAATGAAGAGGTAGAGGATAACATTTGTTTAGTTGACCTTAGCTCGTTTGAGAGGTTTTGTAATTTTACTTGCTGCCCACAGATTACGAGGGATGAAATTAAGAATATGTTGAGGGAGATGAAGGGAGGTAGGTAGTAGGATCTAACGAGATACCAGTAGAGGTATGGAAGAGCCTAGGCAAAGAGGGTGTTACTTGGTTAGCCAAACTTTTTGCTGTGATTTTTAAGTCTTCCAAAATGCTAGACAAGTGGAGATGTAGTATGGTAATTCCTTTATACAAGAACAAAAGGGATATACAAATCTGTAACAACTATAGAGGCATCAAATTACTTAGTTACACCATAAAGTTATGAGAAAAAGTGATTGAGAAGAGAATCAAAAAGGATGCTCCTATCTCGAAAAACCAATTTGGGTTCACGTTAGGAAGGTTTATGATAAAGGCTTTGCACTTCTTTACGGTTAATGGAGTACTACAAGGAAAGACAATGTACCCTACACATGATTTTTATTGATTTGGAGAAGGTATATGATAAGGTTCCAACGGAAATCATGTGGAGGTCTTTATAAGTCAGGGGGGTGTTGAATTACATACAGATTATTAGGGATATATATGAAGGTGTAAAAATTAAAGTAAGGATGATAGGAGGAGATACAAAGCTTTTTTTATATAAATATTGGGCTATACCAAAGTTCTGCTTTGAGACCCTTTCTGTTTGTAGTAGTAATTGATGAGCTCACCAAGGATATCCAAGGGGATGTGCCTTGGTGTATGTTATTTACTGATAACATTGTTTTAGTATATGAGACAAAAGAGGGGGTTAATGCCAAGCTTGAATTTTGGAGGGATATGTTAGAATCAAAGGGTTTTAGATTATGTAGCACTAAGAATGTGGAGTGTAACTTTTTGGGACATAAGGGGTTTAAAGAAGTGGAGGTAAAGATTGGTTCAAAAGGGGGTTTACAGATGTAGAGGTAAAGATTGGTTCAGATCCTATATTGCAAAAGGAGTGTTTTAAATATTGATGATCTATCATTTTGAGCAATGGAGAAATTGATGAAGATATGGTTCATTGGATCAAATTAAGGTGGCTAAAATGGAGAGGTGCTTCAGGAGTTTTGTGTGATAAGAAGATATCAATCAAACTTTAAGGCAAATTCTAGGCCAGCCATGCTCTATGGGACAGAGTGTTGGCTTATCAACAAGTCATAGTCATAAGCTAATAGTAATGGAGATGAGGATGCTCCATTGGATGTGCAACCTTACTAAAAGGGATAAGGCAAGGACTGTTATGGTAAGAGACAAAATAAAAGTAGCTAATATATGGACAAATTAAGAAACAAAAGGCTTAGGTGGTTTGTACATGTTAAGAAGAGAAACTCAGATGCTCCAGTGAGTAGATGTGAGAAGATTGTACTTAGGGATTGTAAGAGAAAAATAGGGAGGCCTAAGAAAAATTGGGGGGAGAATGATATGAAGTTAGGTTGACCTATCTCATGTTCTCTTAGGTTGACCTATCTCATGTTCTCTTTCTAAAAATTATTTTAAGGAAAGACATCGACTGATCAAACTAGAGATATTGGTTAATTGAAGCCTATAAAGTGAGATAAAGTTTGACTTTAGAAAGTTTTTAGCGTTTTAAGTGAGCTATCAGTTGATACATTAATCAACCAATTGATGATCATATGTTATTGAGGTGTGAGTTGACTAACCAAACACACCAGAAATTATTGCTATAATGACTAACTTTGCATTGAATGAGGGATGTTCTCATTTCTAATGTCTAATAAATAGGAAAATGTCTAATAAATACTTAAAATTTTAATTTTTTGAGGATCTTTTGATATATTTATGAGTGTTTAATTGTTTCTTAAGGATTTTAATGATGTTTGTACATCTTTATAAGTCATACTATGTTGGTGCGTGAAAGAGAGAAATTGAGATATATTTGATCTTTCTTGATAGAAGTTGATTTGTATTTAGTAGTACTATATAGGGTTATTTTTTACCCTAGAGAAGGTAAAACAATAGGTTACTCTTCACATGAGCAAAGAAGACAATTGAATGGTTTACTCTTTAGTTAGGTATGAGGGAGTTTCTTGATATATGCTTAATTGATTATATATTTACTCCATAACATTTAATGATTAATACTATGAAATGTTTAAGAAAATCATTTTGGTTCATATTTGATTTAGTTATAATTTGGAAGTTCAAGAACCAAAATGAGTTAAAAAGCCCATCTTTGAGTCATCCTCTTGATATTCAAACTCATTTGTCTTTGTGAAAAAGAGGGAGATGGATTAGGGTGAAGATGGGATAACAAAATGCAAGAAATGAAACATTCACCATGCAGTGCAAGATGCATGATTGTGCACAAATTTAAAATCAGAATTGCTTAGTTTTTCATCTAATTAGATATTTGAGTGGACAAGAGAGGTTTGAGAACAATAAAACGATGAAGTATGTTTATTTGTGTGTAGGCTAAGATTGAACCAAAAACTAGATTCCAAACTCATTCATCAATTTCCTCACTTGTAGGTTGTTTAATTTGATTTGCTTTGGTTAATTCAATTTTGCTTTATTTTGTCTTTTAATTCCAACCAAAACCCCCCATATCCTAAACACAATTTTTTTTTTCATTACAAAATCTACATGAGCACTCTCTATGGATACGATATCTACTCACTACTGCTATAAATTTAGTTGTGTAAAGATAGGTTTTATCTAAGATGAAGATAAGAGATTCCATAAAATGTCCAATGATAGGTTAAACTGTCCTGAGTAGTTTCTATTTTTAAAGACTTCCCTAATCCAATAGAGTGTATGTTTTAAAGGAGCAATGGTTGATAGGACTATTTGAGAATGACTTCTTATGCGTTTTCCTCCATATTGAGTATATGAAGTAGCTGAAGATGGTTTTGAACATTTTTGATTCCTACTTATAACCTAAACTTAAGTTGTGATGCCCACTCATGATATGCTACTATTAGTTGCAGCAACAAATCTGACAAAGTTAGATTATGGATTGCAAGTACCAGTAACAAGGAACCAATTAAAGAAGAGATGATCTGAGCTTTCATATTGATCATTACAGAGGGGTAAGCCTGGTTATTGAAGGAGCCATAAAATGTTATCTTTTACACTTAGGCATCCCTTAATTGGAAGAAAAGGATGAAGGGATATTTAGGTAGACTAGAGGAATTTTAGACTAGTTTATGACATTGAACTATGTGAATTGTGTCCATAAAGATTACATAACCTGATCTATTGTTATAATCCCTAGAAATATGCTTATTCTAGATGACCCTGTCCTATTTACTTAAATTAAGTTGATATGAAGACATATTATCCATAATGATAGAGCAGTTTAATGTTTGATGATATGGCCAAGACTAAGAGCTTCCATTGATGAGCATCTTCACAATTTATTTTGTAGGGAATCTATTCATCATGATAGTAACAATAGGGAGCAGATGTGGGGGCCCTAATGGCTGCCATAAATTATACCACAAACATGTATTAGCTCCATTGTCTATGCTGAACTTAAGAAAAAGGATAGACGTGTTGGGATAGTAAGCAAATTTGAGCTACTAGGTCACTATGCTATCTCTTAACCAAAGCAAATAACAAATGGTAACAAACTTCCCTCTTAACATGAGCAACTACTAAAGAGACCATGAGATTTTGGGTTTAGGTGTCACTATCCATAGACTTTTGTGTTTTAAGAAGTGGATATGCATCCAACAAACCCACAGTGATTTCTTATTTTTAAAGAGCTTCCGTAGTGCTTTAGCAAGGACAACTTTTTTCAACATTTGAGTGGATTTCAATCCTAATACCTTTATATTTTTAGTAGTAAATTTCTAGGCATTTGATATGAAATTTTGAAGAGTTGGAAGGATTCTCACTTAAGAGAAAATCTTTTAATTGTGTCTCGATGTCCTTAGTGATTTTATATGAGATTAACAGATGATTGCACCAAAAGACTTGAATACTTGAGTGAAGTAACTTAGTTAACTACTATCTACTTATAAATAAAATGAGATTGTTACAAAAACTTCTATTTTTCTTATTTATAGTATCAAATAGAAGCTGAATGTCTTGGCAAGGAAGCCTAGAGGTTACAAAGAGGATTCTTAAGTATTTAATAGGAGGTTGTAGCTTTTTAAAGCTAGACTATTTGATAACTTTTTTAACAATCAAATTAAGGCTTGTAAACACAATGATTTTGTTTTTGCCACCAGTAATGGAGAGCTATGAGATGAATTGAAACTTATCAAGTACATTGAGCATAAGATTGACTGAGTCTAATGAGCATAATCTTGACTGAGTCTAGCTTAACTCTGCATAATAGTAAGATGTCATTTGAAAAAATTTGGAATAAAGAGCTAAGTTTTCCAACATATTAGAGCTGAGTTTTCCTACATCTGGAGTGGAACTAAAATTGTTAGGAGTTAGTAGTATTATGCTTGATCATTATTAAGAGAAATTCCATGAACAAGCTAAAGAGATAATAGCAAAGAGGGTCCTCTTTTCTCAAACCTCTAGATGCCTTGATTATTATTGATGGCTCACTATTGATAAGTATATTGTAAGTGTGGTAACACATTGGTGGATTCAACCAATGAATTCGGGGGTAAACCATAAGGATTTATAATTTCAAATAGAAAACCCCATCCTATTGAGCCAAAATCCTTACTAAAATCAATTTTAAGGGAATACATTTTAATCATGCTATCCTTATGATAATTCCTAAATAAGTCTTGAGAAATAAAGATATTATCACTAATCTATAAACAGTCAAATTAAAATGGTTTTACAAATGACACAACAGCACAAAATTAATCTAAAATCTTATAGGATAAAGAGGTTATACATTTTAAGAACAAGAGTAATGAAAGACTTATTAATCTCATGGAGAAGCTTATTATACGAGAAGAACTTTAGTACAACTTTAGTGGCTATGTCTCTTACAAAATTCCATCATTTTAAAAGGAAGTAGCCATTGAAACAGTTTAGACTTAGGGTTTTATTAGCCTCCAAGATATATAATGCTTCCTTAACCTTACGACTTTGGAAAGGGGTAGTGAGAGAGGAAGTTTGTTGTTCTACAATGCCAGTTTGGACGTATGTCTTGATGATATTCTTTGGATCACTAGTGCCTTTAGAAGAACCTAATGTTTTAGTGGATATCTAGATCATGAAGTTCACCTTGAGAAAATCTTCAAAAGCCCTCATTATCTCTTAAAACATATATTCTATTGGTATTTTTCTTACTCATCATTGAGGTATAAAAGAATATGGAGTTTCCATTCCCCACTTTTAACTATTAGATCCTTGATCTTTAGTTGAAAGAGAATTATTATTATTGAGAGAATTTCTGTAATCATTGAGGGAATTCCTTTTCTACATAATGAGTTGTGTCTTTTTAGGCTTAGTTAGGAGTAATGTTTGATGGTATTTGAGCTTTTCCCTTGTTGATTTAAGAGTTTCTAGAGTATCACTGTTATTTTAGGTTTATATGTCCTTGAGTTCTTACTTAATGTCTTTAAGATTGGAGTAATATTTGAAGGAATCAAATTCATGCACTTGTTTTGACATGCTTTGATGATAACATCATTGAATTTGGGATGATTAAACAAGTAGTTACTGAACCTGAAAGGATATTTCTTTTTAAAAGAGAGCTTATTGATTATGAATTCAATAGGGGATGGTCTGAGACCACTGGAGAAAGGAACTCACAAAAGTTGCTATAGAAAGTTGAGCTCTATTATCATTGATGAGAGCTCTATCTAACTTTTTCCTAAGAAGTAGATGATCTACTTGTTTATTAAACTAAGTGAACTGGTGTCCTATATTCCTAAGATCTTTTAAGCCTAAATGGTGTAGGTAATTACTAAAGATGCCTATTTGAGGCACCTAAGTCTGGTAACCTTTTACCTTATAAGTGTAGGGTCCGTGAACTCTGGCCATGCGACCACTACAGTAGAGCCCGGGCTCTACTGTAG
>JANIJH010000007.1:25286057-25302379 GCA_024520975.1 Erythroxylum areolatum | reverse complement strand
AGGGCACCCATGTCAAGAGCAATGAGCCTCACATCAGCAAGATTACTTGGCACATCTCCCCTCACAATCCTTTGTGCCAAACCTTCAACCACAGCAGTTTTACCAACACCTGGCTCACCGATCAGTACTGGGTTATTCTTGGTCCTCCTCGATAGAATCCTAACAACCCGTCTAATCTCCTCATCTCTTCCGATCACTGGATCAAGTTTTCCCGCTTGTTCTACAAGATCTCTACCATAAGTCTTCAAGGCTTGGAAAGTGCTATCTCCGGTGGCACTCTCCACTTTCTTCCCCTCCTTTCCTCGGAGTCTCTCAACTTCAGATTTAACCTTCCCCGAGACAACTCCAGCTTCCTTCAATAAGTCACCAATCTGGGAATCCTCAAGAAGTCCTAAGATCATCTGATCTACCGCCAAATGCGTGTCACCCCGCGACTTCTGCGATGCTTGTGCACGCCTCATGACTTTAATAAGACTGGTACTAGCCGGAACCTCATCTGGAGGTGGAGACTGGGACGGGAGTTTCTTCAACGCCTGATTGAACACCCTTTCCGCTGCCTGTGCAGCCTGTTCTCCGGCAGCAGCATTCGTAATAGCTTGTCGGAAGATACCATTGGGGTCCGAAATTAGGGCCACAGCTAGGTGCAGAGGCGTTATCTGTGCATGGCCATTGGTGATTGCAAGCTCATGGGCTGTAGCAAGAGCCTCGTTGGTCTTGTGAGTAAACTTGGAAGGATCCATGTCTCGACTTCACTAAAACTCAGCAAAAACTATTCCAACACACAAAAAACACGAGTAAGAATTCAGAAACCAAAATTTCTCGGCAACACTCGGACAACAGCAAAGTACTCCTCCAAATAAACAAAAACTGCATAAACACACCCAAAAAAAAACTGATACAGAATGCAAATCGTTCCACCAACTACCACCGCCATAAAAACTCAAGGAACGCATAAGAGAGGAGTAGAAAGTTACCTTTGGGAATTGGCACCGATAAAGTTGAGCGGATCGACTGAAGAGTGAATTGTTGTTTAGAAGTTAGTCTGTATGTACGTATGCGAAGAGTAAAGAGTGAAGAGAAATGAGGGAAGGGGGAGAAGGAAGAGGCAGTTTTGTTGAGAGAAAAGGAGACATCTGGAAGAGCCTACATACGTGGCGCCAGAAGCTGCTAGAATCAGCTATCATATTCTTTCACCTTCCTTCCACTCTTTTTTTATCACATATATATAAAATAAAAGATATCTGACTTACCCGATTCGGCTACCCTCTTTCGAACATTCCAGGCCCATTTATTGTACATTAAACAGTAAACATGTCAGTTAGTACATTTAAAGATATACAATCACGCCGGCTAGTGGGGGTACGGTGGTCAATTCTTTTGGAGATTTTGACTTTGGCGAAAATGCTTTTTCCTGGCCAATGGCATTTGGGTGGTGAAAGCAAATATGGTTACTGTTCGAGCTACTGTTAATCATGATGCTAGTCGCAGCAAATATATTGGCTGCGCCAAATTCAGTGAATACAGATAGAGCGAAGTGAGTGTCCAATTGGAATGCCTCTGCTAGGGATCTCTTTTGAGATAATATTAGTGGTTGGTTGGGAGGTTTTGTCTAAGAAGCACAGATATAGACACGGATATAGATGTGAGACACGACACGGACACAGATACGGACACGGGGACACACCAACTTCTAAAATTTGGTGGACACGGACATGGCATATATATATATATATATTATAAAATTAAGAATTAAGAAAAAATTCAAAATTCATAATATGATATATATTGATTGATATATTTCAAAACTTCTAACATCTTGATATTTCATACATGTTTGGTACTTTATAAGCCCCTCTCAAAAAACATGGAACATATATTCTATGGAGCATATATTCCATTAAACAAAGTCCGAGCAGCCTCCAGATGTGTCCGACCTGTGTCCGCCGAGTGTCAGTAGGTGTTCGACTTGGACACGTGTCCGACATGCGGACACGGCTACATTTTGCCGTGTCCGTGCTACATAGGGTTTTATCCATAATATTAAACTTTGCTCGCCACTAGACATTGAGCGGGTGTTTATTCGGGATTGAATTTAGCTTGAGATATGGGTTATCGAAGAATTAAACTAGAAGTTGATTTCTTGGTCGACATTAACATTCTTTTATCTTCAAATTTAAGATCTTACAACACCTTTCTAATAAAGAATATATTAGTTCTACTAGCTAAATCCTAAACGGTTCATCTCTATTATGTCTTTCGTGAAAGAAATTGTTGCGAGAATCGGGTTAACTTTTCATACGAAATTTTTTGGTTTTGAAATTACCAATTTACATTATCTTATCAAAGCAAAACCTTTGTTAGGATTGATTTCAAATAAAATTTGAGGTTTAAATTCAAAGTTGGATTAGTCCGCTCTTTCAGTCCAATATCATCAATATGCAGAATATAGTTGGACATAATAGATCTAATTGAGTACCATCGCATCATAATTGTACCAGTCACAGAACTAATATGGTATAATCAGAACTCTTAGAACTAAGGAGAAAAAAGGAAAACTGAGATTATAACGGATAAAAAGCCCCAATGCAATTCCATACCATATCTCCTGAAACTGCCGTTTGAAGCACAAGGTATACAAATACCTTGTTTGAGACACATACAGCCATTATAATCTTTTCATCAAGTTGGATATAAACTATACAACACAAAAACCCAAGTTCTACCTATAAACAGTTCTAAGAATTGTTGTGTACGGCAACTTCTGGGAAACCAATCACATGCCACGACTTCCCAGCTCCACAATCAACATTCGATCTTCTTTCCTCCTCCATGTTCCCGCTCATAGAACTCCACAACACTGCAAAGCTGGGGAGAAAATAGTGCTTGCATCAACAATTTTGGTGATAGAAAGCTGCCAAAGTTCCATTGCAACAATAGTATGGAAGTTAGTAAGTAGACAGTAGCAATGCCAACACTCAAGTCACTCTATCACCCGTTGAAATACAACATAGAAACAACACTTCAAACCCTTTCGACAGTTTTCAATAGAAAGTTTTATTAGCAGTTCTCTATCCTTTGAACTATGTTATATCTTTTTGAAGTTTTATTTGATAATACAATGTACAAACTTAAAAATAAATTGGCCATCCATACTCGATTGTCCAGCAAATGTTGAAGCAGAAATATACTCATATTATGCTGAAGAATCTTTGTTACGATGCGACAGAAAAACAGTTTGAGCAATTAGGTCAGCGTGCAGGTGCAACACTTGCCTTTTCTTCTTTTGTTAGATGACGTACCACATAACTACTAGGACCTCTAATTCCACTCGGAACAGAAAATAGCACCCTATTCTTTTAAGCTCAATGGAATCATATCCAGAAGAAATAGAATATATGGAAGATGCAGTTATGTCATCCCATTCTAAACTGAACAAGCATACGAAACCATGATCCTATTACCAGTTGCTAACTGCGCTTCTTATATTTTCAAGGAAACACCTGGACTTGGTCCAATTATGTTCAGATTTTGGAGATATAACAAAGAATATCACGTATGATAAAGTCAAGATTTTTAAACTGGAACCCATGTGGTCCATAATATGCATGACAATTGACAACCCTTGGATGAAGACAATTTCTCATGGGACCAACGTCAATGTGGCACAACTCATGTTTAATTACTTTATAGAAACATGAAAATGGAATTAATGATCCTATGGATGACGTTATCCTCAAATCGGTGACACTGGGAATGTCAATGACTTGTGCTGATGAATGTGCTCAAATACGCAAGTTTAGGAATGTCTTTAAAGCAACATGACAATAGAGTTCCCAATCCAACGGTATAATTCCAACTACCATATGTGTTCCTAGAATCTAAATATAAGATGACTGAATTTAAATCTGGTGATTTATGCTCAACAGAAGTTTTAAATTTTTTTGCACATAACAGTTATCAAGTATCATCTTTCCTATCTTCTTTAGAAAATATTGGAAGACAAACAAAAACAGAATGGAAGATAATAGAAAACAATCTGAGTACAGAAGTAACACTCACATTTTACGACATCAAATAACAGAAAAGCCACAAGTTTCAATCCTCATCACTGTCATAAACAACGGCCATGCGCCGATGGCTTGAAATCTTCCTTGGTGGAGAGTCCTCATCATCTGATTCAATCCCCACTCTTTTGCGACTGCCTCCAGAATCCTTCCTCTTCTGCTTTGGCTGAAATAATTGCAAGATAAAGAATAATGAGGCTCAGCCATATATTTACAAGAAAAGAGATATTAGAAGAACAGCTAAATCAGCAAAGAATGAAATATTAACCTTCAAACATGACCATTACAACAAACAGAAAATGGTGAACATGTGCCTCTCTCAACAATTTTTGCCATTCCTTGCATTGCATCTTCTAATGACATTAATATAACATCTAATATGGCATTTATGACAATATTTATTATACACCAGTCAAAAGCTGTTTGGATGTACAATAGGTAAGAAATCACCACTCTTATATTGACTCGTTTGTCTGATCCACGTTGGAAATATTATGAGCAAGAGCAAAATGCACACTATTTTAAATCTTCTATTCCTGGTCCTATCAACTGTGGTACTGTCAAGACTAAAGCAGATCCTTACCATATAGTGATAATTAAGATTATATAAGCTCATCAATACATTAAGTAATCAGTAATATTGCGTTGGCATTTAGAAATATAAAATTTCTAAATTAAGGTGGGCCCTCATACAGAGAACCTTTACAAAGCATAATTTGGACTGCCAGAAATCCTTAACCTTATGGATATAGAATTAATTGGAAATATGATTTTTGTTGAGATATTCATAAAACAGTCATACCACCGACTACACACAATTAAAGAACTAATAACTGAGTAAGAACCAAGCCCTTGCCTTCGTAAATAAAGTCAGTGGGCACTACTCTAAAATCCAGGAATAAGCAGTACAAAAGCAAGCAAGCAACAAATAATGTCGATCTAAATATCAAGGAGTTAAAGGTAGCCTTGAGGTTTATCTAAAGAATTTTTTAGTCGCACAAACCAATCACAACAGAAAGACGAGTATGAACAGGCAAAAGTTCTCAGCAATTACAGTAAGTCATCTAGCTGGAAGGGAGTGGTAAGTCATCTAGCTGGAAGGGAGTTGTTGGTCAAAAGTCTATCAATAAAATTGACAATGTATGCTCAATAAACACCTAGAAATATTCATTAAAATATGTTAATTTTCAGATTTAGATAAAGCAATTTCAATCTATATTAGATATCATGTTCGCTAATTTAGCCACCTTTCCAAAAATCCAAACTGTTACTGAATAAGTTAAAGTTAACTTTTTAAACAATGCCGGTTAAGTATTCAGTTACATGGCAATTATCTACTACATAGCTCCCCTACCATTTCCAAACATCTGAACTGTTAATGGGTAAAGCTAACGTTTTCAAAAATGTCAGTTTAAGAGTTACGTAGCAATTGTCTACCACAAAGCTCCAGTGTATCCCACAAACCAGATCACCTGGTTAAAATATGGCAAAAGATTAGCTTGATGATATGGATGCACAAACCCCATGCCAAATCAGCAGAAGTTTTCAGAACCTGCCTGTTTAGACTGTGAAATCCCCAAGAACCTTTTTGCTCAATCAAGGATTTCCCAAATATGTGAAAATAAAGTTTCCCCCAAGTCAAATCCCTAGTTCAAAAAAACAGGAACAAGATTGGTACAGAGAGATATGGAGCTCAGGATATGGACAGTAGATATTAAATCTGTCCACCAAGAGAAAGATAGTTGTATATGTGAGTGAAAGAGAGAGTAAGGCCATGCATCTATCTACAACCGATTGTAACGTTTGAGATTGAGCCTATGTTAGATTAGATGTCTGCATGGGAATGTTTATTGCTAACTTTACTTCCCTACCAGATGATGTTATAGCACGTTTCATGACTGTCGAAGAACTGTGGAGCTCTTAAAGATTGGGCAACTACATCAAAGACCTTACTAATTAACACACACTAACAAACGTTGCTCATTCTTGTCTTTACCCAACTTTCATATCCCAGTAACCAAAACCACTGATGAAAAAGAAAAAGAATGGAAGGCCAAGATCACCTTATATTGACTCATTTGTCTTATCCACTTTGGAAATATTATAAGCAAGAGTAAAATGCACACTATTTTAAATCTTCTATTCCTGGTCCTATCAACTGTGGTACTGTTAAGACTATAATGCAGATCCTTGGCATACAGTGATAATTAAGATTATATAAGCTCATCAACACATTAAGTGATCAGCTATAAGGTCTTGGCATTTAGAATTATAAAATTTCTGCATTAAGGTGCACCCTTATATGGAGAACTTTTACAAAGCATAATTTGGACTGCCAGAAACCCTTAAGTTAATGTTATAGATATTCAATCAATCGGAAATGTGATTTTTAGTAAAGATATTCACAAAATTATTGTGGAAGTAGCTCCCAGTCATACCACCTACAACACACAGTTAAGAGCTAATAACTGAATTAAGAATCAAGCCCTTGCCTTTGTAAATAAAACGTCAGTGGACTAATTCATTACTTTAAATTCCAGTTACAAGAAATACAAAAAGCACACACAGCACCAAACAATGTTGGTCTAAATACCAAGAAATGTAGGGTAGCCTCGAGGTTTGTTTAAAGAACTTTTAACATGGACAAACCAATTGCAACAGACAAACAAGTAAGAATAGCAGGCAAAAGGTTTTAGTAAAACAGTATGTCATCTAGCTGGAAGGGAGTGGTTAGCCACAATTTTATCAGTAAGTTTGAAATACATGTTCAATATTGATTTCTTATACACACCATAAGAAATAAACATCTAGAAATAGCCATTAAAATATGTTAATCTTAAGATTAAGATAATAGCAACTTCAATATATCTCCATACTTCCTAATTTAGACACATATATCTAAACTTCCAAACATCCAACTGTTACTGAATAGGGTAAAACTAACTTTTTTAACAATTTCAGTTAAGTATAGAATTACGTGGCAATATCTACCACGGATCTCCATTGTATTCCACATGTCTAGCCTTAGAAATCCCCAAGAACCCCTTTTTGCTCAATCAAGCATTTCCCAAATATGTGAATATAAAGTTTCCTTAAGTCCAATTCCTAGTCAGAATAAATAGTAACAAGATTGGTAAAGAGAGATTTGGAGCTCAAATAAAGACAATAGATTTTAAATCTTTCCATTGAGAGAGAGATACTTGTATGCATGTGCAAGAGATTGTGAGGCCTCACACCTATCAATGACCAAGTTTAACGTTTGAGAATGAGCCTGTCTTACATTAGATGTCAGCATTGGGATGTCTATAGCTCATCATTTATTTCCCCTACCAGATAATGTTATAACACGTTTCATGATTGATGAAGAATTGCATAACTCTTGGAGATTGGGCAACTAAATCTAAGACCTTACTGATGCAAACGCACAACCATATACTCCATGTTGCTCATTTCTTGTCTTTACCCCACTTTCATACCCCACTTAACCAAAACCACTGATGAAAAAGGAAAAGATTCGAAGCTCAAGATACTAGGTTTCATCCTAACACAACTCTTTAGAGCGACTAAGGAGGTGGTAATGTACGTCAATTGTCATAATGATTTAGTAGGATTGGGAAAATAGCAGCAGCCTCTTCGTCAATGGTCTTAAGGTATCCCATTTCAATTGTTGAAAGTTTACGTCAATCAATAACCGTTTTGAATTCAGCTTTGAAAACTAGAATCTAAAAGACGTATGGGATTTTAGATTGTGCAAATCTGAACACTGGGCAGTCTATATAGGAAGAACTTTCCTCTGAAACTTTGTAGACATACACTACAATGTCAGTAAATTAGAACTTTTTTTCTCTACATGGAAAATTAATGGAGCTACATACAATATTACAGCCATGAAAGCTGTTCTCTGATAGATATGTTACAAAACAAAAATGAGGAACTAATTTTGCACCTTTTTTTATTAAAAGTTACAACAGTCTTAGAGACATCAAAGAATATAGAAATAAAACAGAAAGTGAGATACTTATGAAGGACTGGCAGTACAGTTATTTCTTTTTCATACTAAATTGAAATATATACTTGTATTCGTTTTCTTAATCAAGATTTTTTAAATAGCTAATCGTGCATAGATAAAAGAAACTTGATCAATGATTTAATGATTTCTTGTTAAATTTAAGAGCATAAGTTGATATAGCTATTATCAATAAATTAAGTTGTTTATCAGACAGAACACTGTGGAAAGTAGTTAACTTAAATGCATTGATTTGGAACAACAATGTGTATGATTGCGTCTCTTTCTGCATTACTAATAGATGTCCTAAGAGAAAGGACAATACATAGATCAAATTAACACTCGTTAACTGCGGACATTTATGTTAATACCTAATAAATAAGGCAAAGCTTTAAAGGAGGTAAAAACTCCTGTCATGGTAGGGAGAAAAAAGGGGATAGTTGCAATATCCTGAGACATTGAGATCACTTAACTTCTAGAGATTTGAAACCTACCAAGAAAAAGGTTTTCGAAATTTAACAACTGAGGGGATTTAATAAATATCATAATCCCAACATTACCCTTTTAAAGTTAACTAAAAGTTTAATTAGGTATGTTACATGTTACATAATTTTCATTGTCTTTCTTTTACCACAAGTATATACTTGCGAATTAAAGAAAATATGTTAAGTTCATTACAAATACATGCAAATAATATGATTTCGTGAATAAGCTAAGAGAAACCACCATCATTTCAATTTTCATGACAATTTTCAGTACACTAAGGGTGTTTTTGCAATTTTGTTGCACAATCATGGAATTTTATACCAACCAAACATAAATAGGAGGAAAAGCTGGTTAAATCTCTTGTAAGCAAACAAAAAGATATTTAAAGTCCATAGTTTTGCATTCATGACATCAAGAAAATCCTTATACCAAAAAATCCGAAAGAATATTCATCTAAATAAACCAAAATTTAACTCCTGAGAAAAAACCTGAAGAAGTGAAATGCATCAGCAATACAGAATAGCAATGCATGCAACTTAGGTATATTCTCTCTAAGTTTACACAGGATCCAACCAGTATTTAGGACAGACAGTAAATCACTTCATACAAATAAAAGAACAAAAACTAGAATGTCCATCCCAAGTCTTCAGGATTTTCGATTGATTTCTCACAGTACCACATACATTCTCAGCTAAAGCAAATATTGCAATGTTTAATAGACTATCATACCTCAACCTCTTCTTCTTCCTCTGACGCTCCATCAACTTCTGCCTCTTCTTCATAATGCTCTTCCTCTTCATCCTCTTCTTCATATTCTGCTTCTGGTTCCTCAACCCTCTTCCGAGAAGGAGACCTTTCGTCTTCATCCCCATCACTTTCATACTCAGATTCCTCTCTCTCACTATCAGAGAAACTCACTGGGCGTTTTGAGGACTTAGCTGTGGGCAAAGATGGCTTTCGTATAATGTCCTGTCCCTGGTATACACAAGGCAGATTTGTAGACAAGTGCATTGGAAACAATCAAAATGTTAGTTAGAAAATTCTATCCAGGTTACAAAACCTTCTTAGCATTCATAATCCGTTTCTCTGCTCGAGCTTCCATCTCCAAATCTTCCTCAAACCGGTGGCGAGAACGACGGGGGTCAAAATAATCTGGTTCATCATCCTGCTTGAAGGAGAAGAATCAAAAGACTAAAAACATTTCAAAATTTTCCATTCAGATGCAGTATGAAGATGAAAATAAAAACAAGTGACTTTTAATTATGTGATCCAACCTAACTTACAGCACCTTCAAGAAGAAAGGAGGACGAAAAGAATATGAAGGCAATGTAAACAGCAAGCACAGACCTCATCAAGAGCACCCTCCAGGAACCCAGGTGAGAGCTGGCGCCGACGCTCTACTGTTTGTGTATATTTCCGGCTCACCTTTTCCCTCTTTCGGTTAAGAAGAACATTTGCTCTTATTGTCTGACTTTCGGCCTATAATAACATAAGGAAAGCATGAACAGTAAATCAAAAAATATCAGTAATTAGATTAATGAAAGTACAACCTTCAACAATTTACTACCTTTTCTTTTTCTTCCTTTTCTCTCTCAGGATCAACATCAGTGATGCAGTTCTTAACCTTATAAACCTTCCTATGCCGTGAGTCAACAAGAGCAGTCAACAGCCTATGAGAATTTGATGTCAATGATGACGGCATAAACCTCATCTTACTTAAAATTCTACCTTGTGATTGAAGAAGGGACTGCAAGTATGAATATAGTCAGCCTCCAAACTTGGAATCAAAGACTGGTGAATTGCAGAAATACCATATAAAGAGCATGTCAAAAATCTAGGTCAAACCAGATAATGCACAAGCACCACAAATAGCAACATTGCGAAATTTTCTGTTCAATGAAGTAAAACTCTTCTAATAATAGCAAAATTCATAATTCGTCACAATAGTTACAGTAAGAACGATAATTCTATAAGCGTTTGGAGTGTCCAAATTGATGGATAGGATATAAAAAATTTACTATTTTCTCAACAAGCTTTTCGTAGGTGAACAAAACAATTGGAACGTTGAAAGGTGAAGATACTTTTTCCTAAGAAATTCTGGTTTTCCATTTTCCAGTTTCAGATAATATATTTTAGGTTTTTTGATAAATTGTATAAAAACTCCCAAACAAAATTATGATTTTGTAATTTCCTATCTTTTAAAAAGGAGTAAGGACAAGCTTGTAGGAAAGAAAAGCTTCAAAGAGGAATATGACAAATACGGAAGGAAATGTTAACTAATTTCAAATATGGAAGGAAATGTTAACTACTTTGTATAAGTGAACACACCCGTAAGTTACTTACAGATGAAAATATACCCGCCGCCACAATCTAGCTCAAACAATCATTCTGATTGAGACATACAATCCAATGTATACAGATAATGTAAAAGCTCTTCCATGTCAAAAAGAAACAAGAAAGTTTCCAAAATAAGTATTTTAAAAGCCTAGACAATAAAGAGACATCAATATCAAGGATGTATTCTCTAATGAGATGCAAAGGAGGGGGGTCACATCATTTTAAGAATACCACAAGCAATTGCATACCTATTTAGGAAAAGAAATTAATCAGTCCATTAGAAAAGGCCCTCAACTTGCAGCTATCTCCCACAATTTTCAAGCAAACATTGTCCAGAACAATAATTAACCAAGACAGAATATCAGTAATAACAAGGAAAAACCTTCATCAAGCTTCACATATTAGACAGCCAAAATCGTACCATCATCACAAGAATGTATAAATATATGAAAAACAGAGTGAGAGAGAGAAAGAAACAAAAGTCATTTAAGACTTCACCTTATCGTGACGAAGAAAAAGATGAGTTTGATCATGTTGCGCATCTTGTACAGATATATCGAGAACTTCGTTACCGATTAAGAGCTGTAAACTGCCGTCTGACCATTTAACAAAACGTGCATTGCTTTCAACCTATGCATAGGTAGACGGACTACACAATTATCCAACTTGTTAAAGGAAAAGTCAACTATGAAGGGCAAAACCACCTTCACAGATGACATTTTAGGTCAGCTAAGCAACTTAGATCTTAAACCTTTCATACATATCAAATGATGGAAAACAGAAGTAACCACTAACAAAAATTGAAGTAAAAAGACAACTAAGTATCATCCTTCTCAGTTCCTCTCTGAACCTTATTTTCTGTCTCTTGCTCTCTAACACTCCTCTTGCACTGCCTCTATTTTCAGTTCAGTCCCTAGATTACAAAACTACTCATAAAGTTGTGAACCCAAGAACATTAATACTGTCACTAGCACAAAACATGCTCCATAGGTTTCATCATGAGATGAGTTAGTTCTCTCAAAACATAATGGTCCTACAATAAATGAACTGCAGAAACTTAAATAACTGAGTGACTATTGAATGGAATGCAAGACTTGATAAAAAAAAAGCTCAACATAGCTTGAAACAACTCTTCCACATGTAAAGAGGAAACGCTGTTTGTCAAAATGATCTGAAATGAAAACCAAGCAAGTTTATTTTTTATCATTTGCAAAGTAAAAGCAGTGATGGTGATTAGTTAACAATGTAGTTGATTAGGCAGTAAACTAAAAGCTCAGACTACTGCAACTAAAAGCTTGGGCTGTCTGGATGAAAATGAGATTATCGTACCCGTCAGATTTGCAAATTTATATTCAAGCAAGTGTTGATTCATACTTCATAATAAGCTAATTAACAGTGATTCCTCAGGCCCATATGCTACTAATTCACATGCCATAACTTAGTAAAAACGTGAAAAGGTGAGACGCGCAACTTTTCAAGGAGATGTACGAAATCCAATATCAGTTATACCATACACCTATATCTCATTTTTTTTACATTGAGAAGTTTTATGAAGCAACAGAACTACAATATTTACTCACAGATGTAGTTCCATCAGGATTCCGAACCCTTCTCCATCTCACTATATTATTTTCTAATCTCAGTCGTCTTTTAGCTCCAGATTCATCCGTCACAAATGTTTCCTCTTCCACATACGTCTTAGGATCAAATGGTTTTGGATCAATGCCCATAATGTTGGAAACTTTGACAATATTCATCTGCCAAATAAGTATCAAAATTTCACCATAAGATAGAACAAGTTACCACATAGGTCTCTTCAATTAAGACAGTAGAATGTGAACTAAAGTTTTCTTTTTTACTTTTCAACATCAAAAATAGAGCAACAAATATACCAAAAGCATCTGTGAAAAGTCCCTTACTTCACATATACAATCAAGCCATCTTGTAAAACAAAAACAGAATGTGAATTAAATTTATTAGGGGTTTCAGCAGGAACCCCAATGGAGCTGTAACATAAAACCCAGAGACCCCCATATGTGTTGAACCCCCAACTGTACCAAATGGACTTCCCCATGAGACTCAATCAGATACCACTTTTGAAATTTAAAACAGCATTTTCTAAACATATTTTCAAAAACCAAGAGTAGCATTTCAGATTGTGAAGCATTGAATAGATTTCTTGTCTCATGATTTCTCACCCAAGAGTAACAAAAAATTCCATGATGAGATAAAGTAATGAATACTGAAAACACCATTTACACCGATGACATTGAATATACGCAATCGCAGACGGATGAAACAAGAACATACCTTATTTGGAACAGCTGGAGGTGGGCGAAAAGGAAGTTCTATCTCCAAGGGAGGTCCAACTGGCTTCTCTTTAGGTTTAACCTCAACATCCTCTTCTGATTCGTATTGAGCATCTTCATCGGCCAGTATATCCTCAGGCCTAAGATTTTTCTCATAGCTCCCTTCTTCCTCAATAGGAGACCGCTAAATGAAGAAGCACCAAGGAATATCCTCAATACTATGAACATGCTCGGCAGCACAAGAATTTATAGAGATATAGAGATTTCTAAAGAAAACAGAAAAATGCTACCATCCTCGGCTTCCAATACTCACATTCATATCTTGGTCAATGTCATTTTGTACTGTGTATGCTGCCTCCTCTTCGTCATCAGAATCACCAAAAACATCCCGAATCTCAGCAGCTGAGTGTGAAATGTGACCATGATCCTTCTCCACCCCAGGTGACTTACTGTTGTGAAAGTAGGTTCAATAATATAAACTGGAGACAGCTCAATCAAGTAATAACTCAAGTAAAATGTGCAGTAGTGAAGAAACATTTTTTACAAAAGATGGACAAGAATAAAAAAGTTTGTTTAAACAGAATATTAAGGAAGCAAGTCACCTTGGACTTCTAGCCTGATCAACCTCCTCATCCTCATGGTCAGCATAATGTGGTTCCTCAGATCTCTCAGACCCACTTTCAATAACATCACGTCTTCGACTTGTTACCACTCGGTGTCCAAACTCTTCTTTCTCTTCACTGTCAGTATATTTAGCCTCACTTTCTTCTCTCTGATCACCAACATCTACGTCCTGTGAACTTGGTTCCCTTTCACCCTCACTTTCTCCAGGATCAGGTTCTACCTCCCGCATCTCAACTTCACTCTCGATATCAACATCCTCATGCTCCTCTACTTCACCCTCAACATCTATTTCCCCTTCACCCTCACCCTCATTTCTCAGCTCTCCCTCAGCTTCATCCTAGAGAAAGCAACATCATAATTAAGAGACAAAATATATCAGGGAAAAAAAGACGGAATTAACTCCAATTACTTTTCTTTCTTGTACTAACATAGTGATGATGTTTACTATCAAACAAGCAGTGCACACCCAAACACTCTTATAGCGATAATGTTGAGAATTCAATCCATGTAATTTTGATTCACAGTTTCTACTTCCTCGATTGCTTAGATAGTATAATATCATAATAAAAATAATAAGGTCATACAACCTACAACAATTTCTTCAACAACAACCTGGCTCATCCAGCTTACTCATTCCAATTCAATTAGTTCAAACTTACAACAAGAAAACAAAAATCAGCATGAAAGTAACTCAAATTCTACTAGCTCTGAAAGCAAGCAACCAAACTCAAACCATGCAATAGAACCACACAGGAATAATCTCTCCACTTGCAGAAGAGATTCCTTTAAAAAATTTTACACCTTGTGGGACCCACTTGTGACTCCCACACAACCTCCAGCCTACTGCATGTTGAGACCTGATATGGAGATTTATAATCCAGCCGAAAATCAATTTCCCCAAAAACAAAACAACGCAATCAAGCCAAATGTATCACAGCGAAGCAGAAGGAACGCAATTAACACAGTATTTCCCAATTCTCCAAAACAATCGATCAAAGGCTCAACCTTTCCCTCCTCAAATCGGAAAAATCAACCCTAGGAAAAATACCCACATTCCCAAATCCTCGTAATACCATAGAAATCAAACCCCAAAATCACACATATATGAAGTAACAACATCATAAACACGAACATGCACTGAAAAGAAGAAGGGAAACGAGAATGGGGGTGGAAATAGGGGGTTACAGAGGCGTAATTGGGCTGGGGATTGGATTCGTGCTCGGAATCGATCTCTTCCTCCTCTTCGGACTGATCGCCGAAGAGGTTCTGCATCATCTGGTGCCTCTTCTCCTCACCCCCCATCTCTCTCTCTCTCTCTCCTAGCGATTAACTGCGATGCTGAACGAATTCGAGAGCACCGAGTATGGCACACAATCTCTCCCTGCTCGCCACTCTGTACGTTTTAACTGTGTGAATGACGTGTTTGGGTCTCTTCTTTTGAGAATTTCCGAATCTTTGACACGTTAGGACTTGTGAGTTACTTTCCAGCAAAACAAACGATAAATGAAGGGAAATTTTAATTTTATACCTATTAACCCTCGCCTCTTCTTTTTTTATTCCTATAAAAAATTCAAGTCAACGCACTTTCCTATCAACTTTTTCGTTTATGTGAATTATTTTAGAACAAAAGATTATTTATTACGTAATAAGATAAATTTTTAAAAATGACTTAATTTATGTGAAAATAATAAAATATTTTAATTATTTGAAAAATATAATTAATTAATATTACATCTTAAATTTTTATTTATACTTTTTAATATAAGTAATGAGACCCAAAATATGATAAATTGATAAAAATAAAAATGCATGTTCCCAAAAAAAAATGCATGTACCATATTTATTTATTTTATTTTCATATTATTGTTTATAAATAAATCAAATTACATTGCATAACATGACTATTCAAGTGAATTGTTAAGGGTTCCAAAAATATTATGCCCACAATTTTGTTAATATTTTAATAGAAAAATTACTTTATACTATTTAATAAATTATTAAGATTGTTTTAAGAATATTAAATTAATTGAATTCTTAAAAGTAAATAAATCAACATTTTTTATCATTTACAATTTAAATTGAAACAAGAAAATTAGTAGAGCTAAAAGTGGAATTATAGTTTTACCAATAAGTTGCGTTACTAAAGTTATGTTTAGTTAGGTCATTATTAATATAATATAATATTATTCCATCGTTTGGAAAAAAAGGTTTATAATGAAATGAAATGAAATGGGAGGATTTTCATTACATCTCATTTTATCCTAAATAGTAAAAATAAGCTACCTTCGATTTGAGAAGTTTATGATGAAATATAAAATAATAAGCAATATTTTACTATATTATATTATAAATCCTTTTTAAAAATAATATTTTACTATATTATATTATGAACTTTTCTATGCTTTATTATTACGTCCATTTACATTCTATTCCATTAAAACCTTACGTTAAACCAAACATAGCTTAAAAGTATAAGAATATAGGCCAACAATTAAA
>JANIJH010000007.1:25230481-25253431 GCA_024520975.1 Erythroxylum areolatum | reverse complement strand
GATCAACCTGTATACCCTCTCCAGTCACTATGTGCCCCAAAAATATCACCTGATCCAGCCAAAATTCACACTTACTGAATTTGGCATACAACTGTCTCTCCCTCATAATCTGTAAGATAATCCTCAAATGTTCAGCATGATCCTGTCTAGTCCTCGAGTACACCAAAATGTCATCAATGAATACAATAACGAACTGATCCAGGTCCAAAAGAATTGATTATTCCTTATGACAACAAGGATGAGTCTTTTAACAGGTTAATATTTTTTTCATTATATATTTTACTATCCTTTTTTTTACAATTGCAATTACATTTTTCTTATATGTCATCATCCTTACAAGGTTACTTGAAAACGTGTTCCTTGACTTAAGCTTATATTCATCTTATCCATATTAGATGATAAACAGATGCGTACTATGTCTAACAAACAATTGTGTTGATGAAATTAATGACATGATGATTCAAAAATTGTCAGGAAATATGCATTCATATATAAGTTTTGATAAGACGATTGACCGAAGATATCAAGCTAATTATGAAGATTTTCTCAATTCTTTAAATCCTAAAGGCCTATCTCCACATAAACTCTTGCTCAAAGAAGGCTCTCCAATTATGCTGCTGAGAAATTTGAATCCAAATGAGGGACTATGTAATGGAACAGGGTTGATATGTAGACAATTAAAAGATCATACAATTCTTACAAAAATTGTGATTGGACCTCACAAAGGAAAATTGATTTTTATACGTAAAATTCCTTTACAATCTTCAGATAATGAAAAAAATGGAATTCCTTTCGTCAGAACATAGTTCCTTATTCGTTTGTGTTTTGCAATGACCATAAATAAATCTCAAGGTCAAACACTTGATCGTGTATCTCCGTCAACCTATATTCTCACATTTACAACTATATATGGCTCTGTCAAGAGCTCGATCTCCTGAATCAGTTAATTTTTTGATTATTTTAGGAACTTTTGAATTTTCAAAGTTTGATCAAAAAAATAAGAAATATTGTTTTTCATGAAAATTTTCAATTAGCCAAATTATAAAAGATAAAGTTATAAAGAGGTATGCTAATTGTTTCTTTTCGACTCATTTCATGTAAAAATTTCTTTCTCTTGACTTATTCATTAAACGAATTCTTTCAGCATGGAAAACCGTTTATTGATTAAGGATATTTAACTTAGTGCTCAATGGTGGTCTTGTGAAATTATCGTCCAAGAAAAACAACATATTATCACTTCACCTGCTACACCATCAAAGAGACAAAAGTTTATCTTGTTTGATTCTGAGGTATAATAATTACACTTTCCTCATTTTACATTTTTTACTTAATTATTAATAATTTCCTTATTATTAAGAAGGATCACAAGTTGAGGGTATCATATTCAATAATGATATCCAACGAACGAGCCATATCTTGCAGCTGTGTAAGAAATATATTATTTCTAATATGATTGTGAAATCAATTCTGGCTCAACATCAAACCAAAAATTAAAAAATACGATGGTAATTATGGGCTGCACTGCCATTGAACCTATCCCAGAGGATGAAACGATCATCCCCGTGAAATTTAACTTTATGCCTTTCAGCGATCTCATCAACTGTGTAAATGACAAGCAAAAATCAGTTGGTTAGATCCTTAATATATTTCTTCATACAATGTTCACAAACTATCTATTTTATCTAATTATATTTATATTTAACACGTGATAGATATTTTAGCCATCGTTATTGAAGTCTTGGATAGAAAAGAAATCATCAAAGATGGAAGAAATTCGACTATGTAGAAATTTGTTTTCACCAACAATAAGTAATTTTAATTCTCTGTTATTCTTTATATTTTGCATGAAACTGAGATAAATTTTTTGTTTTTTTGACATTTCTTTTTTATTAGACACCAAACGATTGTACTTTCACTGTGGAATTCTTTTATTGATAACGAGGCCAACAAATTACTGAATCCCTATACTCTTATCCAATAATTGTGTGTAGAAAACTGAAAGTGAACTTCTATACTAGTATTTTTTTTCTTCCTTATAACATTACATGTTATTACTTATCTTTTTATTATATCTTAAAGTTTCATTTCAAAATTTTAGGTGTTGCATTATCGACATGGTTCGACTTAGCAATTCTTGTTGATCCACCAATACCCAAAGTTGTAGATGTTAAATTGATACTGTGTTATCTTTGCTACAACATCTGTGCTTCAATGATCTATATCAAATTATACATCTTCATTTCAACTGTCAATAACACTATGTCAAAAAAATTTAAAATCTTGATGCTTTCATATTTATAATTATTATGTTACAAATTATATAGAAATTTTATAAAATTTTTATGCTTTCATATTTATAATTATTATATTTCAGGGCATGATGAAATAATAAGGAAATTAAAAACCTTGTTAGTGAACAGTCTTACCTCAAATATAATCTTGATATATCTTTCAGATCTCATCAGAAAATAACCAAAATCATGTGCTTAAATTCTGCTAGCAAGGTAACTACATTTATATATTTTTATCCAATATTTCGTTTAATTTTTTTAATTTAAATCTTATTATGGGTTATTTCCAAATATCATGGATTAACGTTAAACTTTCCTTCCAACAAATCTTGCAAAAATACTAGTATATGGCATGCAAGAAATGTTTTCATTCTACGGCTGCTACATATGGAGTTCCATTCACTTGTAATTCTTGCAGAGAAAAACTTACCGCTGAACCGAGGTTTCCATCTTCTCTTTTCACTCTTCAATTTACTGCTTTTTCCTTCACATCTGGATTTTGAATTTTTTACATGAATTTTTTACTTACATGTCACGGGTGTGACTTTTTAACTCACACCCGTCACCTTTTTACTTACATATATTCTACTGCACATATAATATCTTTTTTTTCTTTCTATTCTAACTTTTGATATAGGTGCTGATATGACATAGATTTGACCGATGAAGTAGGGACTATCACGGCTTCTATTTTTGGCGACTTGGCTGAAAAACTTTTCAATTTCACTGCCGTTGAAGCTATGCAATATTACAATGAGGTTACATTTTTCCATATATTTTTCTTTTACGTTTGCAATTTAATATGCCACCAATTATTTTTATATGGCTATTTCACTAACAATTGACAATTTTGCATTCCCATAATAAGAACTTGGAACTTCCTCTAGAGAAGCTACATATAGAATTGAGATGTAAGACATTTCTTCGGCATGTCAAACCAGCAAACATTCAATCATCAGATGCAATGCAACGATTTTCTATTGTTTATTACCATGAAATTGGTGATAATGAACTACAAAAGCCTTCACTTTTGCTTGCAAAAGATTACCAAGTTTCAATTGATGATCAATATGACGGTGCTGAAATTACACCTCTACCTATTTTAAGTATTTTTTATTTGTCGTTTTTTATTTCACCTTTAGCATGATCATTTATTATTTATCTATCTAGCATTTTCTTTTAAATAATCTTACCTTGTATATCACGTGCCTAATATACTTTGATTTTTTATATCTTTAGAGCATATTGCTGAATCTTCTTCATCAGTTAGACAATGCCTTAATAAAAGATTCAACCATATTGAAAACAGTCTGCAGTCATACAGATATGATCATCAGCAATAATGAATCTACACTGCAATCAGATGTAGATGGTGATTGCAATAACAAAAAACCTAAATTTTCATAAACTTTTTGTGTTAGAACAAACTGATCAAATGACTTGTGTACCTTTTGTTCTTTTACTTCATATTATGTTAAACCTCGTTATTCCGGACATTGCATAATTCTAGATATAATTCTCATTATCCATATGATGGTTTTTTTGTTGTTGTTAATTCATAGTCGTTGATATTTTCAAATTACTTGGATTATAGCCCTCTGTTATTTTTATTAGAATATATAATATAATATTATATATAATAAAATGTTCTAACTACTTAAATACGCTTAAATCATTGATTAAATAATAAAATTTTATATAATTATTAGTTATTGGAATATAAGAAATTAATTCAATTATTATCAATAATTATTGGTATATAATTAATTATCTTATTTACTGAAGCTTAGTTACTTGATTAAGTTGTCAATATTAATATTTGTGTGTGTGTACCGTATTTGTAATGATTGATTATTGTTATTAATTATTATATACTTTCTATCACTGAAAATTTTTCCATCACCCGTGACTCAAATCGAATTCTTGTCACGGATGTGGCTTATTTGCATAATTATAAATGTTTATTAAAGCACATGTATATAAATGAAATATGCACAATGCATGTTCATGACAATTTCGAGTATTTTTCCATTATCCTTGTCACAATCAATCCTATCTCAAAAACTCGCCTAAATATAATTTCTACTTAGGTTTATACCTCAATAAAACCATTAAAATTACAGTTCATTTCTCATTGTATCACTATCACATTTTCCCCAAAAATTGACTTCCGGATCTATTGTTCTTGATCATTTAGAGAATGAAAATGAAGTAATTTGGCAATACTCTCTTCTATTGTTCTTGACTATTTAGACAATGAAAATGAAGTAATTTGGCAATACTCTCTTCCAGAAAATTGTTCTCCTGTCTCTTAAATTTCTAATGACACCAGGATCATTCAATTTGTTTTAGTAATCTGAAAGTTATACCTCAAAGATTTTCGGATTCTTCTTATATTGAAACAATATACTATACTTAACTTCCATCAAAAAATTGAAAGTCTTACAGACTGAATTAAAATTCGACTTTTTTCAGATGATTTGTATCCCTATGTCTCTAGTTTACTTCAAATAAAAAAGCATCCCATTCGGATGTCTAGAGAAGAAGTTATGGTCAAAAGAAACAGGACTTTTCAATTTGTAAACGCTTACAGCTATACATTCTAAAATTAACTCACGGTGCTAAGATTTTCGATGAAGAAGTAGAGCAATGTGATTTTTATATAATTATATAATCCGTTAATTATATGTAATATGTACATAATAATGTCGTTATAATAATAAACAATTTATATTAATTTGTATTGTTTAAATATACTTCAATATAATTAATTTTGATATAATTACTAAAAATAATTCAAATTATTTATTTATAAAAATATTGTTACTTTATTAAATTGTTAATATTAATATTTGGTGACTATGTTACTGTATTGATAATAATTTTTCATTATTATATATTTTATATTACTGACAATTTTTTCATCCTATTATTGCAATATAGTCAAATAATAGTGATTATTGCAAAAATCAGAAAATGAAGAGAATGTCGAACTCGCGATCGTGCACGCGACATCCAAGTTCTTTAGCTTCGGGGTCACCATCGTGCACATGCACGATCACGACTCTATAATGTATAGAAATAATTTATATTATTATTTGATCCGATCAAAATTTATTATTTAACTTTAAATATACTTGAATATAATTAATTTTGATATAATTACTAAATATAATTCAAATTATTTTATTTATATAATTATTGTTACTTTATTAAGTTATTAATATTAATTCTTGGTCAATATGTTATTGTATTAATAATAATTTTTAATTATTACATATTTTATATGACTGACAATTTTTTTATCCCGTTATTCCAATATACTCAAATAATACTGATTATTGTAAAAGTCACAAAATCAAGAGGATATAGAAGTCGCAATTGTGTCGTCACATTAACAATCATATATCAAAACTCACGTAAGTATAATTTTTACTTAGGTTTACGCCTCAATAAAACCATTAGAATCAATATTCATAACTCAATTACTCGTCATTTCATTTCTAGCATTATTAGCTCTCACAGTATCCAAATCTCATTCACTTTTATTTAATACCCATTACTCATTTCCTTTCAATTACAACTACAATCATATGAACCTCTTCATTTCCATTATACACATGTCTTTGATGCTTTAATAGCAAAAATTCATTCACTATGTAATTCCAACATTACAAGATCAATCATTATCCAAACTCTTATCTCCTCTTATAACATCTCCAAATTTCCAGACCTTGGGGTTTATTTTTCATAAACTTTCTCACAAGGAGAATGAAGTAATTTGGCAACACTTTTTTCAAAAAAAAATGTTTCCTATTGTCTTAAGTTTCTGATGATGCCAAAATTATTCAATTTTGTTAATTATTTCAAAAGTTATGCTTATGATATTTCAAACTGTTCTTATTCTAAAACAATACATCATATTCAACTTCCATCCAGAAATTGAAAGTTTTAGAGACTGAATTAAAATTATACTTCTATAGATAATTTGTAGCCCTATGTCTCTAGTTTACTGCAAATTAAAAATCATCTCATTTGGATGTCTAGAGAAGAAGTTATGATGAAAAGAAACAAGACTCTTCAGTTTGCAATTGCTCTCAGGTGCACAGACTAAAATCAAGTTACAGTTAACTATTCGAGAGCACAGTGTCCTGATGTGACAAATAAAGATCAGCCTAGCAATTAACACTCATGGGTGTGAGGAAGAAAAGTCACAAGTGTGAGAGAGTCACACCTGTGCAAGAGTCATGGGTGCACAAAAAACTCAAGATTGTGCACACTCCATCAGATTGTCCCACACTTTTCGCTCAATCTCTCTTAAATGATTTCAAATGGCTAAGATTTTTGGTTAAGAGGTAGAGCAATGTGTTACAAGTCCAATGGTTCAAGTCTCATGTCATTTGGAGGTCGGATGAAGAAGATATAGCCAAAAGATCGAAGAGTATTGCGTCAGCCTCCAACCTTCAAAGTCGCGATCGTGCTTAGTTGGCTATTGATATTGCGACGATCGCGATTTTGACCATCAACTAACAAAGTCACGATCGTGACATCCAGTGAACAATAGTGGGGTCACGATCGTGCTTAAGAACGATCGCAATTTTCCAGTCACACTCTGTCATTTCTAACCTCCATAACTTTCAATCCAGAAATCCAAAAATTTCAAACTTTATATCATTAAAAAGCTAAAAGAAAGATATACAACTTTCATGAAGACAATTTTGTTAAGATCTTCCTAGATCAATATAGTTTAATCATGGAAGTTTCAGACCACATTTTTACCCCATTTTCTCTTTTCTTTGTTTTCTTCTAAACCAACTTCTCTAACTCATCTTTTTTCACTAAATTCAACACTTCAAATTTATTTCTATTCTTTCTACTCCATTTTCATTCAACTTATTCACAACACATTCACAGTACAACTAAATATGCAAGTTTACTATAAAATTCGGAAAAACATCAAAACAGAAGAAAAGTCATTCATACATTTCACCATTCTCTGCACTTTCTTCACTGTCATTTTCTTATATTTTCATTTTCTACATTCTCTTAAATTTCTCCCTCTAACTATCATTTAAACAATCTTTCTCATCTTAGAAGATTGTTGGCTTTATGTTGGGGACTTTCTCTTTTGGTCCTTTAAATGTTATAAAATGGAGTTTTGCCTTATTATGTAATACGTAGCATTCTTATTTAGAAATAATATTAATACGTACTACTTAATTAAATGTTTATATTTTATGTAATTAATCAATCAATTAATACTCAATTAATTATTATTAATTATAATTGAACAAAAGTTAATGAAAAGTAATTAATTTTTAAATAAATCATATTTTAATCAGCTGATTAATTATTCATTATGTAATAATTAATCAGCTAATTATTAATTCTTTCATTATATAATTTAATTATGATTTAATTGTTAATTTTTTTGGTGAATAGCAGCGGGATCGCGATCATGCCTTTCTAGTTGCACTCCCTCACTTCTAACTCCCATAATTTTCAATCCAAAACTCCAAAAATTTCAAACTTTATTTCAATAGAAAGTTAAAAGAAAGATCTACAACTTTCAAGAGACAATTTTGTCAAAATCTTCCTAGATCAATACAGTTTAATTATGGAAGTTTCAGACTATATTTTTACCCCTTTTTCCTTTTCATTCCCTAAATCCGACACTCTACAATCTTTCTTCTTCTTTCTTTTCTTGTATTCTAATCCAATTTCTCTAACTTATCTTGAGCACATTCCCAGTTCTTTATCCAGGAGTACCCATTGTGCATATGCACAATCGCAATTCTACAATGTATAAAAATAATTTATATAAATATTTGATTCGATCAAAATTTATTATTTAACCATCATCTAATTATATTAAAATGGCAACAATTATTTTTATGTTTATTTTTTTACACCCATAAATTTCAAATTCCTTCTATATATTTTTATTTTTATGTAAATATTATTTTTTATTTATATATATCTATATTTTTTTACCTTCTAATTAAATACATTTATATATATATCATATTAACAACAATCTCTAGTGCAGAAAATATTAATATTGACTACTTAATCGAGTAACTATATGCTAAATTTGTATAATAACATTATTATATATATATTTAATATAATTAATTGATTATATTATAATAACTATTTATCATATCAAAATGAATTATATTTCAATAGGACGAAATAATTTTCACTGATACAAACTATATAATAATTAATAATAATCACAATAATTATTAATACAATAACATATCTACCAAATATTGGTTTTTACTAATTTAAGTAACGTATCTCAAAGTGCTCCTGTCGAGTCGCGATCATGCAATTGTTTTCTCAATGCATGACCGCAATTTCCCAATTACTTCTTAGATATCGTGATCGTGCATATGCACGACCACGATTTCCCAATTTCTTCTCAGAGACATCCCAATTGGCTATCTGGGATGGCGATCGTGCATATGCACGATCACGACTCTATAATGTGTATTAACATTGTCATGTATAGAATTTATATAATTGTTTGATCAAATATAAATTAATTATTTAATCATTATCTAAGTATATTAAAATAACAATGATTTATGTTTTCTTTTTCACGTCCATAAGATTAAATTTCATTATATATATTAATATATTTAACATTATTTTTTATATGTATATATATATATAATATACAAATATACAATCACAGCATTTAAAAAATTCGAATTAATATAAACTTTTTATTATTATTGTATATATAGTGAAGTCATGGTTGTGGCTTAATTTATTATATTATAATAACTATTAATCGTATCAAAATCAATTCTATTTCAATGAGACAAAAAATATTAACTGATATAAAATATATAATAATTATTAATATTTGTAATATTCAATAATACAATAACATATCGACCAAATATTAATATTGAATGAATATAAACTTATTTATATTATTTCAAAATTAATAATATTCACATGTATTAAAACAATTCGATTTAATATAAAGTGTACTACATATATATATATAAACACCGTTGACTTCACTATATATATACAATAATAAACAGACACTTCATATTAATTCGAATTATTTTAATTATCTGAATATATATTTGTATATTATATATATATATATACTGTACAATAATTCATGATATTAACAACATATGTAATTTATATACAATTAGCTTACTTATTAAATTATAATTAATTCCCTTATTAATTAAATAAGTGTGTGCCAATTTGCCTGCTATTTTCTAATAAAATGATTTTTTTAACTTCTAAATCCCAAACAACATAAACATTCAACAAAACCTTAGAAACCAAAAACATAAACATTCCATAAACATGATAACTCACAATTATATAATAAAGTAAACTATTCAAGATTCAAAATTTTATAATCATAGAATAGACATTCACGATATATGTTTAATTTTGTTTCTTCTTAACAAAGACGCACCGTACCTATCCCTCCCTTTCCTTATCTTCTTCTTCTTTGCACCATCCCCTCTATCAATAGTTACATTTAGAACATCCAAGTCAGTTTCCACTCCTCGAATTTTGTCTTCTCTTTCTTCTCCTTTTTTCTTTACAAGGACATTGTTAAAAGACAATTAATAATGTTAAGTAATCAACAATAACATAAATTAAAGTAAAAAAAACCAACAACATTGAAAACATTTGACCATAAAAACACAAACATAGGAAATAAAACACATTAATAATAATACCAAATTATTTTCTCATTTAATTATTAAAGATGTTAAATCACCATTTTCACGAACACAACCTAAGATTTTAAACTCATAATAATTCATAAACAAATTCTTATTCGCATGCATATCGTAATTGACAAATACATCAACTAAAAGACCATTAACGAGTGTGATAGACACTCACTCAATCTTCCCTTTTTCCAACCACTCAAAGGCAAAAACATTCACTCATTTTCCATTTTATGTTACACATCAGCCATAAGCTTGCTAACAAATCTAATCTTCCCTAATATATATCTAACATAAACATTAATCCAAAGGTCTTTACTTTGGTTGTAATGAGGCCTTAGTGGAGGTACGGAAAAGATACAATTTAGATTAGAACCAAAGGACTAATTGAGCATCTAAAATCATGCGTACCAATAAAATATAAAACACAATATTTTTCTATTTAGAAGTCTAATGGACTTTACAGTCAACCATTTTCGAGCTTTCCCTTTTTTTTCTTCCCTTTTTCTTTTTCCCCTCCTATTTTCTGCTTCCTTCTTTTTAACCCTATTTTCTCTTTCTTCTTCAGTTGATATGATTTGTTTTCTTACTGAAAGTACAGTAGCATATATCCTTTTTCTCCCCTTTTTCTTTCTCTTCTTCGGTTGATATCATTTGCTTTTTTCCCTAACATACAATAACATATGTACTTTTTAAATGCTCAACTTGCCCTTATGGCAGGTATAATCAAAGTAGATAAACAATAAAAGACAAAGCTTATTTTCAGGTTTTAACCAAAAAAAGGTTCCATTTAAGCTCAAAGGGGTTCACTAAGGATAACATCATGGTTGCTTTTTAAGCGTTGAGGTTATATCTTAAACGCCTTTATCATTTTAATGTCTACATATGGATATGTAATCTTGACTAGTATTCATAACCAACTTCTAGATTTGTTTAACATGAAAGAATACTCTCAACAACGAATACTTTTAATTAGTCTCAATCCTTTACCAAAGAAAAGTGTCATTCATCTATCACTAATACCCTTTCAATTGAAATCCCATTAACTAACTAATGCATGCAGATATATTTATTCACTTATATTATGCATTTATAACCCTGATTAAGTTCAATCAATAATCACACTTCTTTAACAATTAAACAAAAAAATAAACACGATATGTACAATAATCATAATTAACATCATAGGAAATTAAACAAATGATCTAACGTGCTAGCGACACTGATTAAACCAAACAATAAAATAAAACAAATTTATTCACAAACAATCAAAATAATCAGACAAAAAATAGAAATACAAAGATGGAGGCGGACGCTTTCTGGAGCGAGGATTCAAATTTGCTAGCAAATCCTTGAGCTCCGCGATATCTTCCTCAATCTTTTACAATCTCCCGTTCGTTCGTCGTTCAAAAACAATAAATTGATTCATTAATGATTGATATTCAACAGAAGTAGGTACAATGGTACATTGCATACCTTCATGTTCTGAATAGCCTTCCCTTTGTGTACCTTTACCTCTTTCGGACTGGCTGCGCTCACTAGTTGAAGGCTCTATTGCCTCATCACTGATAACAACATAATTATCACCTTGCCGCTTCACAATCTTCATTGACACCAAAGACTGCAAGTTTAAACTAGAATTCCCTGAAACAAACTACATACTTGTTCTCTCAGTTAGTAAACCTAAATGCTCTGCAATTTGAGTTATAAATGTCCCAACAACTATTTTCCCAGCACTAAATTTCGCTACATCCATTATATGCTCACTTAGCCATAAACCAGCATTAAACTGTTTGCCATGCACCATACACCACAATAAAACAATTCAGATTTAGAAATTAAACCCTGGCTATCTCCTCTACCAAATATTGTGCAAGTTAAAAACCTGTGAAGATAGCGTAAGCTAGGATCCACTAAAGCTAATGATTTAGACCTACTCAGAGAAAAAACATTTCTTGAATTTGTAATTTCACTTCAAATTTCTCTAGGCTTAAATTCACCATCATAACCATATAACTCATTGTGTGGAAATCCAAACATATCATTCAAATCATTTAAACCAATAGCATGCATCCTATTCATTAACCTGAATATCAAATTAAGCACAACGCCATCCTCGTTATAGGTCAATTTTAAAGTTGATAAAAATTCTAGGGTTAATTTAACATATGAATTTTTCCTAAAATTTGCGAATCTATCCCATCCTATGTTATGCAATAATTCATTGACTCGATTTCCAATTCCTAACTCAGTTATAGCTATGTGATCAATGAACCTATTTGGCATAATTGGACGATCTTTTAAACTTACATACCTTGACTGGTTCTCGACATTGGTAAAGTGAAGACATGGATTACCTAAATCAAGGACATTGCCCGCTTCAAACGATGAAGATGCCCCAAATCTCATACGAGGCATGATCTAAATAACAATCACAAATTGAAATATTTTCACTAATCTCAAACCAAACACAACAATTTATCACTTAATTAGATTTACAACAGTTAAATATAATTGACAAACATCAAATCCTATAGTAATATAAATCCAACAGGCATTTTAAATATTCATCCTTTAATCAAAATGTTTTCCCTTTCATTCTAGTAGCCCCACAAGTATCTTCTTAGTTTATCTTCAACTTATCCCATTTTGAAAACTAATAATCAATACCAAGATCATCGATTATTACTTCACACTGAACATATAAAACTAAATTTGCCAAGCCAGCAAAAAACAAAAATGATTTGTTTTGCTTTATCTTACATGTAAAGATAACACAGTTTTAACTTTATAATTTATGAAAAATTTTAGAAATTAACACAAACTAGAAACCTCACATTAGATGATACAACATGCTCATGCGATGAACTAGGTACAGGCTTACAACGTAAATTCTTATTCCTCATAAGAATTATTTTAACCTTAGCTGACAGACCCATAGAATTATATGCCTATCTACTCAATTTTCCTTATCAAATGCTCAATTTCTTGACCAAACCATTCCCCAAAGCAAACATCTCCTCAATTAAGTAAAATATGACAGAAAATAACTAAACCAATTTAATTTCATTATGAAAACATAACAAAATATTTTGTCCAATATACATACATTATATATATATATATATATATGATGAATACATATTGAATTAAATGACACTGAGTTTTTTACTTTCCTAAAGCAAATCAATCATAAAAGATATTGGCCTAACAAGTTTCAAATTTCAGAATGTCAACACTTCAATCTAAGTGACCAACTATTACCGTAATTTTCTCAATCATTTCATTCATCAAACACCTAGACCTTTAGAAAAACATTAACTTTTAGTTCTTTTTGAATCTAACCTGGTAAACCTTCTAATGTAACTCAAACCAGACAGATTTACCCTATTTTTAAAGTCAGCGTAAAAATTGTGAACCGTTGCTTACTGTAAGAATAAAGCTCAGTCCAAATACACCGACTAAGTCTACATCTGAAATATCGAATTACCGGCATAAAAAAGGATGTAATTTCCTTTAGCAGTTAAAAATAATTACACATGAATAAGTAAAATATAAAAAATTTACCTAATTAGCAACTTCCAAGGTACCCGGCTGATGGAACTAAATACACTGATAACAACAGGTAAATACCCACCAAGATTCCCACAACATTATTTTAACAGCAGAGAAGAAAGGAACAATTCAATATGTGGACGCTACATTGCAGCATGATTTCAAACTTAGTCTCACTTAGGTTAAAAACTCCTAACCCCTCATGGCTAACCCAAACCCAAAAAAAAAAATTTAAAACTTTTCTCTTATCTCATTCTGATTAACCCAGTCATAGGTTTTTTTTCTTTTTCAATTAATTAAGTTACTATTTTCACGATAAAAAAAACAGAGTTATTAAAATTCAGTTAACCAAAAAAAAATAGATTTGTTTGAAATTTACTTCATTTAAATTAGCTATTTAAGATTTCTTCAAAATTTGTCAATCACAGGTGTGAGTTAAATAATTCACACTTGTGACTCC
The DNA here is from genome assembly GCA_024520975.1 of Erythroxylum areolatum. Classification (NCBI taxonomy): domain Eukaryota; kingdom Viridiplantae; phylum Streptophyta; class Magnoliopsida; order Malpighiales; family Erythroxylaceae; genus Erythroxylum; species Erythroxylum areolatum. The sequence continues at coordinate 25,239,401 of JANIJH010000007.1, read as the reverse complement.
CTTAATTTATTTGTTACTCACGAGTTGAATAATTCACAACCATGACTCTAATTCAAATAATTTACATCCTTAATTTTATTTGGATTTCTTTACTCTTTACATTTATTTTAAAATAAAAAATTTATAATTTTAGTTTAAATAAAATAAAAATTATCTTGCAATCAAAATATGCAATTTAGATTAAAATAGGTTTAAAAAATTTCAATGCTTATTTACCTCCAAATGACATAATATTTTAACCATTACACTCGAAACACGTTGCTCTACCTCTCCACCAAAAATCTTAGCCATCCAAAATCATCTCACAAAGAACAAACAAAAAATGTGGGACTCATTTTAGTGTGGACGAGCGAGAGTTTTTCTCATACCCGTGACTTTTGCATAGGCATGAAATTTACTTGCACACCCATGACTCTTTCACACCCATGACTTTTCTCCCTCACCATCGTGAGTATTAATTTTGTCACATCAAGACATTGTCCTCTGTAATAGTTAACTGTGTTGTGCACCCTAGAGCATTTACAAGGACACAACATAATTCTAGATATAATTCTCCAAATCCATAAGATGGCTTTTTTGTTGTTGATTCATGGTCATTCATATTTTTTAATTACTTGGATTATAACCCTTTGTTGTTATATGTTATATATAATAAATTGTTCTAACTATTTAAAGACACTTAAATCATTGATTAAATGATTAAATTTTATATTGCAACATCCCACTACCATAAGGCAAATACTCGAATACCCGAAGGACATTCAAGTACATACACTATAATAATGATATGTTGGAGCAAAATCAAATCCAACCTTTACGTGGCATCACTAACATCAATTAAAATTTAGCAAATTTTGAAACCCTTCATTTCCTTCATACACCTAATTTACACTGTTTCGTTTAGACAAATATTTACAAAACCTTTTATAGGCTCTAGCCAAAACTACAAAATACATGACTCCACACTCCTAGGGCCAGTTGAGAAACCTCTTAGTGATAACAAAATTCCAAAGGGTCCTTAAGTCCTGTCTAAATCACTAGGTCTCCTGTCTCATCTTGAAAAACTACATTGCAATTTTGATGAGTTTTGCAGACTCAATTGAGTGAACCGTCACTGATGATTTTACCGGATCACATACACATATCACATATTTCACAGATATTCATTCATATTATATTAATATTCCTGATATTCACATAACATGGTATCTCATATGATCACACAGTTCACGTAGCTAAGTATAGCAATAGTTCATATCAATTTATCACTCATTTTAGCTGTGCATATCATTCAATGGGTTTCAATCTTATAATGCTATATGCATGAGACTCATATTCGTTCTTATTGTTATGACCGAGTGCCTATCACATACTTATACAAATACTGGCTCATAGGGCTCAGTCAAAACAGAACCACAGAGCATAGCTCTACGTGCAGAATCAGAAATCATAAAGCAAAGCTCTACGTGGAAGCCCTTTATACTGGCTACTCAAGTCACAACGCCTTTATCTGAGCATGCATTTTATGAAATGCATCAAATACTGATTATGCTATATCAAACAATCACATATGATATTCAATCAGAAACTCATAATCATCGGAACTAAGTCCGGCATTCAATTTTCGTTGAGAATTCACATATCATATAGGATTTCACGTCAATCAGAACACTTCCAATACATGCCCAACTATTAAACTCCTCGGACTTTAAGTCCAGAATTCAAAAACAAATCACAAGTAGTTCAATAATATTGGAAGTTTAAACAAATCAAATCAAATAAAATCAATCCTAGGAAATCATTTAGGTTGACTCACAGTACGCTCCAAAATGCTATTGCTTCGATGGTTGGCAATGTCCAGTTGGCATCCAATGAGTTCTTCTATAATAGACAAAACACATTTACAAATATCACACTTTTACACAATTATACAAATATTCCTTAATGTACACATACTTATACAATATGCACAATGCATGTTCAATGATAATTTTGGGGTACTTTATTGAGATCCTTATGAACAAATCATTTAGATATCAAAGCCCTCATTAATACCATGTATACTTATAAGTTGGACCCATAAAAAGCAATGTGAAACCAATTGCATAACTTCATTGACCGTTTCAAATTTTCTTCCAAGTCACACTTTCGGGTCTACTATTCACATTCAATCAGAAAGTGAAACTGATGTAATTTGGTCATACTCTCTTCTAGAAAAGTGTTCCTCTATGTCTTATCTTTCCATTGACACCAAAATCACTCAATTTGGTTCGATAATTTGGAAGATATGCCTCAAACATTATCGGGTTATCCATATTCAAAAACAGTGTACTATGCACAACTTCCATCCAGAAATTCAACATCTTAGAGACTGAATCACAATTCAACTTTTTCATATGATTTGTAGCCCTATGTATCTAGTTTACTCCAAATAAAAAAGCATCTCATTTGGAATCCTATAGATCCAGATATAATCAAATCACTAAAATATGTTAAGTAAAACAACACCAGTTCATACCATTCTAACATATTCTCTCACTTTTGTTCAATCAATCTTTCTCAATTCAATTCATAATGCTACAAAATTTTATGGAGGGATAGAAAAATGTCTTACAAATTCAATGGCTCAAGAGTCAAGTCATCTGGATGTCTAAAGAAGAAGTTATGGTCAAAAGAAGCAAGACTATTCAATAAAAGACAAAATCCTACATGCACGATCGTGCATTTGCACGACTGTGCAAATTTCTCTTTACTTCCAAAGCACGACGGTGCTTTTTGGCCAACCCTCAATTGCACGATGGTGCTTTTCTATTTTTTACCGACATCTCAACTTCTAAACTCCATAACTTTTGATCCAGAACTTCAAAATTTACAAACTTTATATCAATGGAAAGATAAGAGAAAGATTTACAACTCTCATGAAGACAAATTTGTCAAAATCTGCCTAGATCAACACAGAAAATTCATGGAAGTTTAGATCAAAAATTTAACTCTCTCCTACTATTCATTCCCAGAATTTTCAGACTTCCAATTTTCAAAAACCAATATTTTAAATTTTTATTTCTAGTTTTTCTACTCTATTTCAATTAACTCATTCACCATAAATTCATACTACTCCAAAATATACAAGTTTAGTAAAAAATCATCAAAAACCAAGAATTCATAATCAACCTATTCATGCTCTGTTACTTTTCTGCATTTTTGACTTTCATTCTAAATCACTATTCTTCCTCTCAACTTCCATTTAAACACTTATTCCTATCTCAAACCATCATTTTATAATTACTCCTCAACTCAAAATTCATTTTCTTGATCATCTCTAAGTTTTCATCAACTCACGTATAAACACCTATATATTCATACATGCACAATGAAGAAACAGAGCATATCACCTTTGCATATCTAATTCTCTACACTAATCCTATACATAATTTCATTGCTATTTCATCTCCAAAAACCATTTCTACAACATCAGATCACTAAAAATCCATCAAAACTAAATAACACTATAATCAAATTTTTCATCTCATCCACAGTGTTCAATACGTATGATCATGCACTGACAATAAGTTCATCAACTTTATTTCAAAAATCCACAACTCTAACAAATTTATTCACTACTTACTTGTTGAAGACTCCAAAAGCTTCAATTATCTTCAAGCCCTAACTCCATGCAAGAATCACGCATTCACTGTGTAAGTTGACCAACTTCTGGTTTTCCTTAGGTAGAAAAGACAAATAGTAGTGTGGTAGAGGATGGAAAAGCAAAGTAATTTCTCAGAAGGTGTTTGATGGAGAGCTTTGTGTATTGAAGAAAATTTAAAGAAGGTGACTACGAAGAAGGGATTTAATGTAACTTAGTTCTGCTTACTCTCTGGTATCTTAACTCACTATCAGAAAAAAATTATAAAGGCAACTTATTAAGTGACACTTGCCACTTTCCTAAGGTCTAAGTTCTAACTTAGTTTCTTCCTTGACTAATTCCTTTAGTCTCATCTTTACAATCTAACTATCTCCAATCATCATTAATTCCTATTCCTATTTTCCATAAATTTCCATAATCTTCTATAATTTCCAAAAATAATTTCTAATATCACCAAAATTAAAAATATAACAATTTCACTAGCCCGTAAAATTATCAATGTAAAAACATGCATAATTCTAAAAAATTCACCAATCAATCCAATTATACCCGGAATTATTCATGAATGCATGTACAATTATTTTTATATGCAAAAATGTGCGTGTCACACTTAACTTATGCATGATGTAAATTTTCCTAATTTTTCAGTAATTTCTCATAACTTGCTATTCTAGACTTAACATGGGTAACGAAATGTTCATATATAATTCATAGTTATTAGATTATAATAAATTTATTCAATTATTATCGATAATTATTAGTATACAATTAATTATCTTATTTATGAAAGCTTAGTTACTTGATTAAGTTGTCAATATTAATATTTGGTATATACATTACTGTATTTATAATTATTGTTAATTATTATTAATTATTGTATACTTTATATCACTAAAAAATTTTCCATCCTATTATGATGTGACTTTTCAAGACTAATTGTAGTCACGAGTATAAGTTAAATGAGTCACACCCGTGATTATTATTTTTTAATTTCATTTTTTACATTTCGATTTGCTTTTAATATTTCATAATACATAATCTGCCTTAAATTTTTCATTTTTTTATGTTCTTACTTATGTATTTTTAATAATTTGACATTTAAAATTTTCCAACCTTATTTTAATTATTCATTTTTAGTATTCGAAATTATATATTTTTAATATTTCTATCATAATTTCTTTCTTAATATACATTAAAAAATTTTAATGCTCATAATTTTATGCCAAATTTTAATTTTCACAATATTCATTTATAAATTAAATAATATTAAATAAAATCATATGTTAACACTTTTCTATTATCTCAACTGATTAAATGTTTATAAATTTCTCACAATGTATTAAATTAATTTATCGACTTTTTAAAACCTTCATTAACTATGATATTTAATTAGTAACAAACCATTTCACATTTTTAAAACTTTATTTCATCTCTTGCTTTTTTTTCATTCCATATTTTTACTAACTAAATTTACCAGTTTCTTTCTTATATCAAATTTATATATTTTTAATATAAATTAATAAATTTAAATATTCATAATCTTGCAACAAAATTTTAAAGTATACAGTATTTATTTATTGTCAGCTTATTTTCTTTTTATATTCTACCTTTTATATTTTCAATATAATATATTTAAAAAGAATTAAAATTTGCCTTTGATATTTAAAATTTCTATAATTTGATTACCACTTTTTACGAATTAGAAATTTATAAGATTTATAATTTAATGGTAAATTTTAAATTTTGTGATATTTTAATTGCAAATTTTAAAATTTCTCAAAATCATTCATATATTAAAATTATAAAATAATATAACTGATTAAATTAATAGATGTTATTACTGCACATCTGTGCAGTATTACTCTGCTAGTTGACAACTAAAACTACTAGCCAAAAAAAGAAAAACAAAATTTTAATTACCGAATAGACATATTTCGCTCGTTTACTCAGGCTCTGTTTGATTTAGAAGTTAATAATGGGATGGAATGGAACATAACACACTTCTATAATTTGTTTGAGAGTTTCATAATGGAACGGAATGAAATAGGATAGAAGCGAAGGGTTTCATGTTACCTTCTATTCCATCATAAACAGTGAAAATAAGAAACTTCTAATTCGGAGGGTTTAGGATGGAACGTAAACTAATAAAGACATACTATCTAATATACCCTCAATAATTCTTTTTAATATCAACTCTGAACAAATCATAATATTAATATAATTCTTTTTCTAATATAGTCTAACCTCTCTCTTCTCTCTCAAGAGTGCAAGTTTTGGTCTGCAGAGGTCGTGCATGGTTGTTTTTTTTTAATGAAACTTTTCTTTTGATTTTTCTGTCCCTTGTGTTTCTGTAGGATGGATTAGGATTTCTAGCATCTTTCTATCCGAGAGAAGGAAAACATTGAGTTCGTTATTCCAACGGAGGAGATTCAAAGTGATGAGATTAACTATGACCTGTGTTTGCTAGGCAAATTGGTTAGAGAACGTTTGGTTAATGCAGAGGCTTTGGAAAGGACACTGTTGAGTCTCTGGCGTCCACTAAGGGGAGCGTTCATCAAACCACTAGATGAACACAATCTTTATCTCATACAGTTTTATCATCACGTGGATCTGAAGAAGATGTTAGCTGGAGGTCCGTGGTCATTCAACAAATGCATATTGCTTGTCCACCAATGGAAGAAAGAGTAGAACCCAGCTGACATAGAGTTTACTCATACTGATATTTGGGTTCAGTTCCATGGATTACCTTTGGGGTTCGCTTCAGAGACGATAGCAAGAACTATTGGAAACTTGATGGGTACTTTTCTTGAATATGATTCCTCTCAACGACGCAACTCATGGATTAACTATATGAGGGTTCGGATTTGTATCAACGTGAAAGAACCTTTTATGGGATGGAAAAGCCTCCGTAAACAGGGTGGGGATGCTATAAAGATCACGTTCAGCTACGAGAGACTGCCACTTATCTGTTATCTTTGTTGTATCATAGGGCATAGCGAAATGAATTGTCACAAGTTATTGGACAGGCCGGAGGAGGAGATCGCTCGCGAATGGCCGGAGGAAATTCAGACCGAGGTGAGGGCCCAGAATGCTAAGAGAAAGGTGCAATGGAAACGAGACCCGGGACAGGTTTTTGGGGCTGATTTTGTGCCACCAAATATGGAGCCAAAATCTTCACAATCTTTAACTCATAATCCCTATAAGATCGGCAATAATTTCTCCTTTATCTCCAAGAAGTTAATGATCAAATCTACAGCTGATTATGGAGTACAATTGGGCCATAATGATCATGATTTCGGTGGTAGTACAACTGGAAAAAAACCTGCTTACCATCCTCGGGCATCATGAGAAGGAAACTTTTGTTATGGATATAGAGGAAACGAAAAAGTGACCTCGACAAGGTCACAACGCAAATAGCTCTGTAGAGATGATGTATATGAGCGACCTAAATCTGTCTTCACTTCCACATCATATACCAACGGCCGATCTGGATCAGCAGATCCGCCGAGAACCATGAGTTATGTAGCCTAGAGCTGCCGTGGCCTAGGCAACCGTAGGACAGTTCGAGCATTGAAGGACCTAGTTAGGTTTAATAAGCCTTGAATTTTATTTTTGAGTGAAACTATTGCGAACTCTACTAAGATTGATGAAATAAAGATTTTGTTAAAGTATGATTATTGTTTTTGCGTTGATCGGGTAGGACGAAGTGGTGGTTTAGCTATATTTTGGACGCAGGATGTTCCTATTACTGTTACAGGTTCCTCTAATAACCACATTGATCTTTGTATTGATGAACCAAACATTTTCAAATGGTGACTTACAGGTTTTTATGGATTTCCTGAAGCGAATAGAAAACAAGCTAGCTGGGAGCTTCTTCGGTCCCTTTCAAGACTCCATAGCATGCCCTGGGTTTGTTTTGGCGATTTTAATAATCTTCTGTCTTCAAATGACAAATTAGGAGGAGGGGAGTATCCTAGCTCTCTAATGGAGGGTTTTCGTCAATGCATTTCAAACTGAAGCCTCATTGACATCCCCCTGCTTGGGTTCAGTTATACTTGGCAGAGAGGCCGAAACTCAAATTCACCCACACTGGAGAGACTTGATCGTGCGTTTGTTAATGAAGAATGGTTAGCTATATTTCCTTTTCATAGCTTACACAATTTGGTAAGCGCTACATCGGATCATACCCCTATCAAACTGGTGGCTGACCGTCATTTTCCTGTTAAGCGGATTTGGCGGTTCAAATTTGAGAACAAATGGTTAACGGAGGACAGTTTTTTAGACTTTGTTTCAGATTTTTGGGTTGACAATCGTGAGTTGCATCTCATGCCCAAGCTTCAGAAATGTGGTAATAGTCTGCTCAATTGGCACAAGCAGTTGGGGAGTAATTTTTCTGAGAGGATTCACACTCTAAAGAGGAAGATGACTGCGGCACGTCAACAACACTAGTATGCTTTATTGGAAGTTCAGCGAACTGCTCTCAACCGATTGCTAGCCCAAGAAGAGATACGTTGGAAACAACGTTCAAAAGTTTTTTGGATGCAATATGGGGAGGCTAATTCAAAGTATTTTCACGAGCAGGCATCAAAAAGGAAGAGATTAAACCATCTCATTGAGCTCACTGATGATCACGACCAGACAGTTTCGGATAATGAAGGGCTTAGCAACGTTATTCTAACTTACTTCACCCAGCTTTTTTCAGTCTCAAGAGGATCGGGCTTTCATCATTTTGATTCGATTAATTCAGTGGTGAACCAAGTGGACAACGATTACCTCATGACACTAGTCCAGATGGAGGAATTCAAGAGAGCGATCTTCGACATGCACCCGGATAAAGCACCTGGGTCGGATGGGTTGAACTCGGCATTTTTTCAAAAATGCTGGCATATTTTGAGGACAGATGTTTTTAACAATTGTCGTAATTGGATGGAAAAAAAAGAGTTCCCTGCTACTCTAAATGACACGTTGATTGTGTTGATTCCTAAAAAAGATAATCCAAGCTGCATGAAAGACCTTCGACCAATAGCTTTGTGTAATGTCATTTATAAGCTTATAGCCAAGGTCCTTGCGAACAGACTCAAAACCATTCTGCCTAGAATAATTTCTCCAATGCAGTTGGCTTTTGTCCCGGGGCGGCTGATCACCGATAACATCATGGTGGCTTTTGAAATTATACACTATCTGAGGAACAAAGGCAAGGGAAAGATTGGCGAAGCAGCTCTTAAAATCGACATTAGTAAAGCATACGATCGAGTGGATTGGGATTATCTACGCTTT
>JANIJH010000007.1:25173399-25194699 GCA_024520975.1 Erythroxylum areolatum | reverse complement strand
TCTTTTTATGATGAATAAAGTTGTATCAATTTTGCCTTCTATAAAATTATTTTTCAAAATCAATATACTGATGATGCTTTAGGTAATTTATACATGTGGTTAGGTGCATCATGATTTTTAAGACCAGTTGGTTGATCTAAATAAACTTACTTTTAAATAAAACCATTTTAGAAAGCTTTTTTTAGTTTCATCAAAATGTGTACACTCCTCTTACTTGTAACTTTTAGCCACCAATCTAGCTTTATTTCTCATTATGGTATTTAATTCATCTAATCTGATTTTAAATACCTATTTGGTACCTATGATTTTGTGGTCTCTAGTTCTAAATACTAAAGTCTAAACCTTGCTTCTCTTGCACTGTTTTAATTATTCATTCATAGCAAGAACTTAATATTCATCGCTAAAGGTTATTTTATAGTAGTAAGCTCAATTTAAAAAATAAAAAATAAGATGTGATATATTTCTAAAATAAGATCTAGTAATTATCCTTTGTCAAACATCACCTATGATTTAATTCAGAGGTTGATTCTTATTGAATTTTCAATATATCAAAAGTTCTCATCCTTTTTATCTCCTTAATTTGTCTTATGGGGTGTCTTTGTGATCATTCTTATTTTCTCTATGAACTATATTTTCCAAATCCTTAAATAGACCTATATCATCATCTTAAAAACTTTTTTTTTTTGAAGTAAGTTAGTTACATTCATAAAAGACAATAGGCATAGTTTCTTAAATAACAAAAGTCTTATTATTAAAAAATTTATATGCTTTGCTAGTTAAGGAGTAACCTAGAAAAATTCCTTCACCCTCTTTTAAATCAAACTTTCCCAAGTTATCCTTAATGTTTTAAATATAACTCTTATAACCTAACACTTTAAAATAACTAACATTTGGCTATTTCTCTTTCCAAATCTTATAAGTTATTCCATCCATTAATGGTCTTATATAGACTATATTAAACATTCAATATGCAGTTTTTATAGACTTAACATAAAAATGCTTTAAGAGATCATATTCATTTAGTTTTGTTCTAGTCATGTCTTGAAATTCCTATTTTTTCTTTCAATAATTCCATTTTGGTATGTTGTTCTAAAAGTAGAAATTTATGCAAAATTGTAGGAAAATCCCGGTGCGTGCATCACATACACGTGGTGTAGAAAACAAAAAATTTGTTCCAAGGCTTTCCTCAAGTCCAGGATCTATGTGTCTATACAAAGAAGTACCAGAATTCTTAAATCACAATGACCAAAGGAGACGGTCTTTAACGGTATCCACACAGAGGTCAAAGAATCTAACCGAATCAAACTCTTTTATTTGGAAATAGATAGAATAAAGGAGAGAGTGCTAGTTCTTACCTTGACTCTTGAAGAGTAACGTGAAGGAGGATGAAGCTTGGAAGAGGGAGACAAAATGAAGAGAGCTTCGGTTGGTTTTTTAAAACCTTCTTTCTAAAACATGTTAAAACCATTCTATATCACGTTATCTTCCCTTTCAAGCTTTCATTTTTGTCTTTAATGGATTTTGTCTTTTATCCATTAAAGACATTTAAATGAAGCTTATAAAAGAAGAATGCTTCATCTTTACACGTTAGTCATTTATATATGTATATATATATATGTAATGCTGAAGTGGTCCAGTCATATATATATATATATATATATATATGTAATGCTGAAGTGGTCCAGTCACACTAGGGTCGGTCCTATCGGATCCCGGGTGTGAAAAAACACCGAAGACCTATTTTAGCAATATCGATGTCGCGATCTCATCGAGACATATCCCGATCTCATCGGGATCCATTTTGTTCTATTGCTCTCCATATAATGGATCTCTATCCAAAACCATTTTACGAATTCTCCGAGTCACTCTTATGCGTGTGACCCATTAGGTTCCCGGTTATGTTAGCCACTTAGATTAACATTTAATCTAAGCAAGTCATGAGCAGTGTCTAGCAACACATCATGACCCCCAATTGATCGAAAAGTAAGTGATTTGATGAATGAACCCGTGTTTACCACGACCCATCTTGTGAACCCTCTTATAGAAAATTTTTGTGTAATTCATCCTTTCACCATGATATACCCCACTTGGTTATGAGTATGGGCAAAGTGTCAACTCTCACTAAACTGACTACGTCAAATCTAGTCCAAGTGATATCAGTTCTTGTCCTGTGACTCATTACTTTATACATCAATGAAGACATTCTTTATGACATATATACTCCGACCAGAGATTTCTAAGTAATGACCCCGACAAGAGGCCATGGGTATCATCTTCTGCTATCACAGAAGTGGTTTGGCTACTCAATTACCTTCAAATACCTCAAGCTGTACCCAGTCACCACCCTATAAGTGACCTGTGTAAGGCAACAAAGAATGGAGTCAAAGCACAGAATCAGTATCCAAGATATCCTTGAGTACCTTAAGTCTAAGGATACTTACACCATTGCTATGATGAGATTATCACTGACATTAAAATAGGACATCCATTTGATGATCTCATGGTAGGTCATCCAATGTACTTACTACCTCTAGTAAGCATTCACATCTCATCTCTAAATATCTCATGTTTACAGTTTCTGAGATCCACTGCTTGATCAAATCAAGGAGTTTGACATGTGCTAGTCTATCTAAATTAATGATGTCCAGTTTCATTAATCCTATGACTAGGGATAATTTAGATACCAACATAATTACACATGATAGGAATCTCAATAGTATGATCTCATCATAATTTCCTTCATGCTATGTCATATATCATGGACTTCACTAATTTGCTTATAAATCACTATTAATTCATAAATAATGAACACCAAATTAATGAAATATGCCTTTCTTTATTATTGAAAATAAAGTCTGTACATAACTTTATACAAAACGCGCTAAAGGCAGTTGCCTTTAGGGCACTACTCTAACAAAAATGACATTTTCTTCTAAAAAAGATTCAAATAATTTATTTTCAAATTTCCTACTATAGTCACTCTTAATTGAAATAATAAAGATTTTCTTCTTATTTTGAACTCTCTTAAAATATTAAAAAATTATCTTAAATTATTCATCTAGTTAGAAATAATAACCATATGAGTAAAGCTATTTTTACCTAGCTAGACTAGCAACTCTAATGGAGCCAAACAAATCTAAGTAAAGTAATTGTAAAGATCTAATAGAGGCTATTAGATTTTTTTTCTCTTAAATGAGTTGATGGTTTATTTACCTATTTAGCAAGCTCCACACATCTTATCTTTCTCAAACTTGATACCTCAAAGTTTATTGATAAGTTGCTTAAAGTTAAGGTTGGAGATGAGATCCATACTTGCATGTCTAAGCCTTATATGCCAAATTCATGCATTTTTACTTTCGAAAATTAGACACCTCATCTTTTAGTTAAAGAAGTCAATAAGATCAATTGTATAAATATTACATTCTCTCTAACTTAAAAATGCAATGCTATTATCAATGGTTTTAGAAATAATACAGAATTTTCTTTCAAAACATGCTTTGTAATCTTCATCACATTGTTGGATTACACTTAATAAATTATGCTTTAATACTTCTATTATAAACATATTGTCAATTATAATATGATCTTCCTTACCAACTTCTCCAGTGTCAATTATCTTACCTTTGGCATTGTCCTCAAAAGTGAGAAATCCTTTGTCTTTATCTCTAAATGTTGTAAATTGAGGTGCATCATCAGTCATACGTTTCAGGCATCCACTATCCATGTACCATGTGTCCTTTTTTTTTTTCTCTTAAGACTTATAAAACTAAATAATTAGTGTCCTTTAAGTATGCAAATGAACTTTGGTTCTTGATTACTAGTCTCCTTTTATTCAACCCATATTTTCAAGAGCTTAATTATCATTATTTATTTAAGGAAGCAAAATTTATCAATATGTATATATATTTTATGGGAATTTGTTTTATGACGGTCAATTATAAAGTTGTTGTTCATTGATGCATTCCTTTGAATGTTGTAAGAGTTGTTTATTTTCTTAGGATCAAAGTAATGTCCAACATTATAGTTTTTATTTGGTTGTTTAGATGCCTATGATAAGTTTGAGCATGTGTCAAGAAATTGTGCTTATCATGTGATTAATTATAAGTGATAGATTTGCATTGATGATAATTGAATTTATGCCTAGATTAGGAACTAGAATGCTTATGTCTTGTATCTTGGCCTAGTATATGTATGTGAATGTCTAGATGAAGATGCACTGCTCAATTATTATTTTAGGTAAAGACTCTTTATTATGCACGTATTTTACCTTGACAACTCCTTTAGTAAATTTCGGACAAGGATCCCTTGAGAGTATTGATCTCTTTATTCAATGTCTTAATCTTAACTTTTAAGGTAAAAGGTCTAATGTGCCCCTAAAACATTTGCTAAAAAGTTTATGATGAGTCCTATCATTATCTCTAATACTAGTTTATCCTTAAAATTTTTAAAATGGAGCAGTTTGCCCTAAAAAAATGTTCATTTCATGATTCTTCAATAAAATGCATGTTACGTCCCTATTAAGTTGACCTAGAAAAGGTCAATTACCAACACGACAGCTAACGTGTAATTAAAAATTAAGAATTAATTTTAAATTAACATATTTTTCACCAAAACCTAATTTTCTTCAATTTTCTTGTTAAATAACCCTTATTCCATCTTTTATCCTTAATTTGTAGTAAATCCTTAATACCCAAGGATGAAGGATAATTGTTTCTTCGATTCTTATATCTTCTTCGACTATTGTTTAACTAACAAATGTCTATTCTTCTTGCTTCTTCTTCCTCTAAAGGCGGCTTGTTCATAGTAATCCCACATATCCTTCAATTTTACAATTTTTAGTTGTTCTTGTCCATGAATCAAGCATTGTTGGATGACTCTAATGTTTCTGTTAACTTGAGTAGTCTCTTAAATTCCACCTTTGTTTAAACATAGCTTTAGTTATACCACCTTCATCTAAGTTTTAAATTCTCATTTGGTCTAGAGAACATAGTTGAATGAACGTATATTCAAAATTAAGAAATATTTAGAGTGTAATGAGGTTTTAAGATATGCAAACATTTATTGGTAGCTTTACAAAAGTGATGAACAAAGGAAAAGAACAATTTAGCATATGATAATCAAATTAAATGCTTTTACTAGCTAACTGAGTACTAGTAAGGAGAATGTTGCCATATTTCCTTATTTGTTTTCTTCTAAATGAAGAAAATGAATTCCTAATTTATCTAATTTACAATTTTTGAACAATGATTAATTATGTCATTAATAAAACTAAGTGTGATTCCCAATATTAAACATTGTTGTTATTTGTTGAATGAGCACGTTTCCATTATATTGTGCATTTTCATTATGAATTGGATATTTATTTCCTAGTGATTGATAGCTATTTCCATATTGTTAATTGATGGTTATGTTTCTTATTGTTGCTTGGTGATGTTGTGGTGCATACTAGAAACATGCAGTCAGGATCAGAGATGTCATTTTCTAGATCTTCAACTAGCAATGGTTCTTCAACTAATGTTTAATGCTATGTGGATTCAATGCTTGTTTAAGGACTTCATAAAATGAACAAAATTATGTTTGTTGGTTTTATTAGTGCCCAAAAATTTAGTTATTAAAAATATTTTGTTAGGGTATTCAATATGGGAATAAAAATAGAATAAATGTTTTAATGAATGTCTATTTTGGTGATGCTTCTAAGGTTGAGACTTGTAAGTTCTTTCCTCAGCATGAAGACCCCTTCCTTGACGTGGTTGTTCATATTATTTAAAGATTGATGAATGATAATGCTAAGTCAAAGCAATAATTAGCATAAAGTTACAAAGGAAAAATTAAAGATGAGGTGTGCGAGGGAGTTGTCAAAAGAGCAAAAAGGACGAACAAAAGCAACAAATTGGGTTTGATGAAAAATAAAACAAATGGAGTATGAATTGAATCTTACTATGAATGATAATAAGGAGATGAACAAGATATTCATATGTTATTGTTGGTTTAATATCAATATGCATTTTTGTTATATGATTCTCACTATCGAAATCATGGGGCTAATATGATATACTTTACAAGAATTTATATATTAAGAATGTTGTATATCAATTATAGGTTTAAATATTGGATTGTACTGAATAAAAGAATA
Organism: Erythroxylum areolatum; assembly: GCA_024520975.1. Taxonomy (NCBI): domain Eukaryota; kingdom Viridiplantae; phylum Streptophyta; class Magnoliopsida; order Malpighiales; family Erythroxylaceae; genus Erythroxylum; species Erythroxylum areolatum. Next base: position 25,188,566 of record JANIJH010000007.1, on the reverse strand, counting down.
CTGTACCAAACATTAGTAAAAGTTGGTACTGGCTGGTACTGTTCGATAACTAAAATATTGGCCAAATATTGATCAGAATTTTAATTTTTAGAAAAACTCTAGGACTAGATTGAAAAAATTAAAATTTCTCCCATATAAAATAATTACAACAACAACAATACCCAATAGAAATTCCGCTGACACGTGGGGTCTAGGGAAGTCCAATTGTAAAATTTATTTAATAAATAGTAAAGATACAAATAAAAGTGTATTAAATAATTTTAAAGTTAGTAGACTTATACAAAGTGATTATAGATTATATAACTAAATATATTAGTTTAACATTTTTAAAATTTATAGATTTCATATTTTCAATCTATATACTTTTTAGTGCAAACATGTGAAACTTGTAATTAACTTTTGAAATATGTAAAGATAATATTTAAAACTAAATTCACTTATTATAAATGCATATTTTTGCTTTGCATTATTTTTAATTATATATATATATAGCGATTTTTTGTCATCTTAATATATGAGAAATATGTAAAAATAATATTAAGAAAACTAAGAAATATTTTTATGTCAAATTTGTATTATTATGAGTTTTTGAGATAAGATTGAAGTAGAGCCGAAAAATGTATAATATAATATATTGAAAGAGTGTTTTGCAGTTTTATAATATTTAGATACTATTTTGTAATTTTAAAACATATTCAAAATAGTACTCAATATTGATTAGTATCATGCTACACCAAAATCAAATTCAGTGCCAAGTCGAGTATAATATTCATAACATTGATATGGGCTAATATGAGAAATATTTATATTATATATGAAACTTTAGTTAATAAATTGTAGCTACTATATTCATATGTAAGTATATATGTAATTAAGTTCAAATTGAAATTCAGCTTGTGACAATATGTTTAAAAAGGCAATCATCAAAAGATAATATCCAAAGTTTCATTTGATTCAAGCATATGAACAATGTACAACAACAATGTTCTAGTAGGAATCCTGGTAAGATGTATGATTTGAGAAGCATATTAATAATGTGATAATCATAAACCTGTAAGCCCGTAACTTTGACATTCATAAACCTGTAAAGTTGAGATTCATATAATATAGATCATTAACTTTTGATATTCATATAATTTAAGGTATTCAAAAGTACAAGATTGATTTAATGAAAGTAATAATGCAAAGGGAAATAATATATGCTATTTGAGTAAAGTATATATGGCTATCAAGTTGTATCATTCTACTACAACACAGTAATTCCAAATCATAATGAATTTAACCAGAATATTGCTAAGATACTTCGCAATGGATTGAACCAGAATGTACACAAAATAAACAAATAATTCTAACTAGAATCTATAGAAATATACAAAATGGAACTAACTAAGTGCATTAGCCTACATTAATTAATATCGTATTTAACATTTATATATCCAAGAAATATTGGATCTAACCAAAATTCTCTACATACCAATTAATGCATAACTAATTATCATTTACACTTTGTTGACTTCCAATTTGATGTTAGTTGCTTGTTGGTTTGAATTTGTAACAGCCTTTCGTTTAGAAGACTGCTCTTGCAATTATCATGATGTAATACTTGGGTCACCTTTCCTTCTTAACCCTTTTAGTTAGAATGGTAGTTGAAAAGTATTTATATTAACTGATCCAAATGTTGTCTTTCTCCTCAATGTTGGAGTTATTGTAGATGACTATTACAAATAAGGTTAAACAATAAATTATTCATATAACTAATACATAGAAGAAGAATAATATACACAATATATGGTAACTGACAATGTATTAAACTAACCTCAGCTCCATTAACTTTAGAAGGTTATCTACTAGAAATTGAAGAATATGGTTGAGATAAAATTGTTGTTGTTGTTGAATCTTCATTAAGCCTAGATAATTACCTAATATTAACATATCATTAATTAGTGGTTACTAAAATACACTTAAATTACAATTTTATTTTAAATAACAAACCTTAGCTCCATCTTAACTAGAATATAGCGGACCATATTTGTTGCTTCGTTTGTTATGACCACTTCTGCTACATTTGCCATAATTGGCATTACCCTTTTTGTGATAGCTTACAAGGATTCTTCACTTGCTTTAGTTCATCTTTATCCTTTTGCCTATCTTCCTGGGCCTATTAGGAATAATTCTTTCTAATTGTGGATGTATCTCTTCATGGGTGTTTCGTTGCCATAATTTTTTTTCCCTCTAATTGGATATAAGAATTTCTCATAAACTTCTATAAACCTCCCTCTATGATAATACTCATCCATATACACCTTTAGTTGTTGTTTGGCTTGGAAAATTACACTAATTACATGACTACAATGATACTCATAGAGTTCATATGCCTTACAATTGCAATTATTCCCTCCCTAATTGGATAACATATGTGTCATCTCGATTAGTCATTTTATACTTCATGTCCTCATTCCAGATAACTCTCTATTTTATAGCATTCATTTTACTCTTGTTCAATTTTTCATCACTTCTTTGCTTGCCCCTTAAAGTCAAAGTGCCTCTTTATTAACATGGTTCTAATAGTCTCCCACATACTAATGATAGCATGATCTCTGGCCACTAAGATCTAAGATTTGAACTCCTCCTCATATTATTGTCTACAGTTAGACATTTAGACTCAATGCTTTGGAAAGCCTTATATATTCAAACAAGTGTTGTATATATCTTGGTGTAAGTTAGTTTTAATTAATAAGACTATCATTAAATTCTTATGATAATGTTGCCCATGTATAATTCCAAAATGCTTTCCTAAAATCCTCTCCCTTCCATTTTGCCATGCAATTGTGATATATATGACTTGTACACATCTTATGTGTAGTAGAGGGCAATACATCATTCTTGACTTGTATGAGTCCCTACAAATTAAGAACAACTAGTTAAAAGCATTCATAGATGCAAATGTATAAAATAACTTTTAATTGGATGAATTACCTTTTGCATATTAGAAATCAATATTATTCCCTCACCATCTCCGAGCTCTAAGTTAATGGCTAATTGCTCTATAAATCATATCCATTTCTCGGTATTCTTTACCTCAACTACTACCTATATAATAAGACAAATGCCTTGGTTGTCATTAAATCCTATAGCATTTAAAAATTTTCCTTATTACTTTGTTTTAAGAAAACATCAATTTATACCATTTATTATTCATAAATTCTTCCACCCGTTCTTCATTATATCAAAACACACATACATTCTCTTAAATACCAATTTATATTCATCCCTTCTAAGTTAAAGATCTACCATAGAACTTGGATTCATTTCTTTCAACTTAGAAATATAGCCATAAAGCTTCCCTTTCCTCCTTGCATACTTACACATGTTGTAATTAACAACAAATTTTAGTTTCTCCTTACATTCTTTAACCATTTTTTATTTTAATGTTTTTCTCGCCTAGGATTTTTCCTCAAAGAGTCTCATGATAAATTAGATGTAACCAGCCTTGGCTTGTTTGTTGGATTGCATGTATACTCTATATTGTAAGTTTTCAACTTTAAGCATTTATCTTTTCTATCCAATGAAGCATATAACTCAAATGGACAACAATAAGTGCAACCATATCTTTTCCTTTTTGCTTTATTCATCTTGAAACTCAAGTTAAATCTTATTGTTGTTGTATAATCAACAACAGTCCTCCTTAAATTGTTTAGTGCTATCAATTATCAAACATTATCCCTAACATCTATTCATTTGCAACAACTCCAGGAACATGTGTTTTACTTTCACTGAGCTACCTCAAAGCAACATCTGATTCTTCACCTCTAGGATATTCATCACTAGCCAAGAAGCTCCTGGGATCAAAAGAGTCGATGTATATTGTGTCATGACCTGCATCAACATTAATATTAAAATCTAAGTTAGATTCACCTTTATTATGAGCACCCAAATCACCACTTTCTTAAGCACCCATTTCATCTCCATCTTCACCTACCAAATCACCTCCATCTTGAGCACCCAACCCACCTCCATCTTAAGCACCCATATCATAATCACCATCATCACTCATTTAAAATCACTATCAGTTGATTCTTCATCTCCCAAACATCATCTACTCTAACATCAGTATTAGCTCCCATATCCACTCTAACATCAATATTACCTCTCAAGTTAACACCAACATCACTGTGACCTCTCAAATTAACCCCTACACCATTATTATAACCAAAATCAACATTAACATTATAATGACCTCCTAAATCAACACTATCACATCCCAAAGCAACTCCTACATCATTATCATAACCCATATCCACTATAGTATCACCTTATAATTTCACAACCATCTCATTTTTATGCCAATTATTATAAGGGGATGTGCCAGAAAATTGGACTCTTCTACTTGACATTTTTTTTCTTAGGATTAGATGCCAATTGACGAAGCTTATGATTAGATTGTCGCTTTATTGCATATTAACATTGGTATAGATGGTGTTGGTTCATCTACATGCTACAGGTAAACATCAATTATAATATGCACCTCTAACAATTTAATCAAATCTACTGCACTCTAATTGGATTGTAACATCCTCACAATTGCTTCTAACCCCTTCTTAGGAATAAAATACCATGTGCTAATAATATTTAATATAACCTAAACATTTCATGTACCTCTCTCAAACTTACATATTCCAAGTCCAAATTGTCAAAATTTCATAATGCTTTACCTTCATACTTTAGTTTACCTTCCTGAGTAAAATGTCCATCATAAAATATCCTTATTCTAGCTCTTCTATTAACTGCCATCCTATATAGATAAATTTTGAAAAAAAAAATAGTTACTCTAAAGATAACATGGTATTAAAAAAATAACATATGAATATAGATCCACATAAAAAGCAAACAACATATTGGACATATTAAACATCCTACTACATATTTTGAAAGAAGAAAATAACATATTTTGAGAGAAAAACCAAACATTTTATTACAAAGGCAACATGTTTTGCATATAACTACACAATTAAATGGAAAAACATTAAACATATTATTGAAGGCTTCTATGTTGCTAAGATTATACAGTCTGGACATAATGTCTCCTAGTTTTTTGTAAGCACCCTTTTATTTCAAAGATTCAAAATTTATCCTAAGATATCAAAACCTTTAAATTGTACAAATGCTTAATTATTGGAAGATGATGTAATTGGTGGAAAAATATGTCAACTTAAAATAACCAAAAATAAAAGGGCCAAATGCATACATATGAACAAAACAAAGTTTTTTATAAGGATACATGACTAATTTAACCTTGCCCTTTTGGTGTTTAACCTTTCTAGCTAACTATACCCATTTATTACCAATAACACTAAATTATTGGTGAAGTTAGTTTCAATATTAAACTTATATTTTGGATATGTATAACACACAGGCACTATAGTTACAAGAAGTTGTACATTAGAACCTTTTCCTTTTTAAACTCTCTTCCTAACAAAACAAGGAATAAGTGAAAAGCACACTATTTTAAGTGTCGACATATAGGTCAAGCTAGAAGAGACTAAGGTGGCCAACATGTTCATTAAGTATTTGCAGATTCTTAAATTTTCATGAATGTACAGTACTGTATTGTTATTCATTTGGTCATATGAAAAGTAAAAGGAAACTTTAAAATGAAAAGTTTACTAGCAGATGCATTATAGTAAAACACATTAACAAAATAGGCTTATAAACTTAAGGGTCAGAATAAGGAGGATTAAAGCAATTCCCATAGTTCATCATTTCCCACAAAACTATCCCCCTAAAGTTCATCATTTTTAGTTGGGCAAGTGTTAAAAGTAAATATAATGTCATGGTGTTCTCTATCTTTCTCTAGATAGTAAGACATGTTTTTAATATCAGACATCACTTACTTTTATTCTATAAGTTTATCTAGTCATATAATAACCATATTTATGTTCTTTTTAAATGTAAAATTAGATAAAAATCCACTTTCAACAATACAATTTAAAATAATTCACTTCTTCATGCTCCCTACCATGTAAGAATATATTTAGCTTAAAGCTCAACCATAAGAAACTCTTTAATATGATTTTATTTGTTCTAATAATAACTTATAATATTAGTGGAACTCTTTAATATGATTTTTATAATTTTCCTTTAATGTGGTTTCATTCTCATAATACTTATATTTCTGAACTATATTTTTAAACTAGAAGAGCTAAGAGCTTAAGCTATGGGATTGCATGGTAATTCCCTATTACAATTTCATGCAAACACTTTCAAAATAGGAATTGGTAATGTTTTTTTTCTAATAACATGTGAACCTACAATTCCTACTTCTGTTTAACTTATACTTTTCTAAACTATAGTGGTATTTTATAATCTACTAAAGATATTACTAAATTAGTAAAGATATAACTTATTTAACATAATAGTATAGTTTAATCATAATATGATATAAGGCTTAAAAATGGAATACAATACAAGAGTTGGATGAACCAACAGTAGGAAGAATTGTAAACCAATGCACAGAGTGAAAATGTTGGACTTGTAACATTCAACTTAATAATTTGAAACATGAGGGACCATAATAAGGACCACCTTCCTCCGCTGTCTCTGCCTTTACAGACAAGAATTTTAGCCCTATAAATACAAAATATTCTTTATTTATATGCAAGAACAATAAATACTAAACAAATAGAAATATCTAGAATTTTTTGAAAATTAAATGATTTAATTAATTAATAGAAGGGTAAGAAACCCATACAATCTTTGATTATGTCCACTAAGTTCACTAAGTTGCTACATGTACATAGTTACAAGTGGCCATATATAAACCATATATCACAAGAAGCATTAGCAGAAACTGTCTTAACAACTCAAAGGGAACAATAACATTCTTTAAGTCTCTGACTCTAATAGCAACATGAGGAGCGATTTACCTTTGTTCTTGCATCTGATTGAGTCCACATTATGTCAAAGGCAATCATAGATCAAACTGGAAAAAGGATATGGTTCTTCTACACCCTTCTGACTAGTAGAGCATCTAAAAACATCACTCTCCCTAATCTTGTAAGTGTGAAATAAATATTCAACTGCTAATCCTTTATGCATATAATGTTAGTAGGAGTTACCAATGCTGTAGATAAGTAGAAAAAATATCTTATGGAATCCATATTCTATAACCTTGCTTGGTGAATGTGTATAATTTGTTCCTCATAGCTCTTTAGATGTTCCATCTTGATGTGAGACATAGAGTGGAGAACGAAGTCACAAATGGAGTGGAGAACGAAGATGATAGAAAAGTACTAGAAGCTAACAAATATATACAAAGAATAAGCAAGAAGAATAAAGGATTATCGAGGACTTACTCCAATTGAAGAATATATAGGAAGCACAAAGATTTTAGGAATTTGCTACAAATTAGGGATAAAAGATGCAATCGGGGTTAGTTAATAAGAAAATTCAAGGAACTTAGGGGAAAATTAGGTTTTGGGACACAATGTGTATTTAATGGAGGGATGACAAAGTCAACATTTTTGGAGCAAATTATTCTATTTTGAAAATGTTATGGGGTAAACTAATGGTTAAGATAACGATAAGGGTCATTTTAGATGTTTTTCCAAATGTTAGGGGTGAATTGGACCTTTTTCCTAAATTTTAATTCATCTAAGATTTCATTATATATAGTTGCCACACTCTTAAATGCTTTGATATTATAAAATTCATTATTTGTCTTTTCATTTTCACTCAAACGTGCATCTAAATGTTTTTAAACCTCTTTAAGTTTGGAAGATAGCTTCCTACATTTCATACTCATAATTTCAAAGTTTCAATTAGTTTATCATATGAAAATTCAACATTATTATCATTATCATAAGATTAGAGTGGATAGTACCTCATCATTATATTTAGCCATAAAACACATGTGAGTTATTTCTCTTTCCTAATGTTTAGTTTCAGAGTCACTTGTTTCATCCCATATTGATATCTTAATAGCCTTCTTCTTCTTCTTATTATCCCTCTTCTCCTTCTTGTCATTTCTTTCATTGTCTTTGAAAAGAGGATATTAAGACTTCATATGTCTAGGTTTTCCATATTCAAAATAGATAATATTAAAAGATCTATATTTTCAATCAACCTTACCTTTCTTGAAGTCTTTTTTTAGTTCCTATCTTCAAAAAATGGTTGAACTTTTTAGTGATAAAGGTGATATCTTCTTTATCCCTTCCACTTGAGGATGTCCCACATTCCTCGCTCAGTTCCTCCTTTAAGGCTTTAAATACTATGTTCTTTTTTCCTTTAAAGTGTTATCTCTTTTTGCATCTTTTTCAATCTCATTTATTATATGAAGAGAGATCCACGAACGCTTTCAAAAGTAGTATTGTTAGATCCTTAACTTTATGTATGATTATCATTTTGGCTTCCTAAATCTTTATAAGTGGCCTCAATAGCTTTCTCACCATTTCAATATTAGTGTAGGTCTTTCTAAGACCTTTAAGAGTATTAATAATATCAATAATCTAGCATACATAATATACTTTCACTACGTTTCATTTGAAATGATTCATATCAGTGAGTTAACATGCTTACTTTACTTTCTTTAACTAAAGTGTGACTTCAAGTGTGTATAAAATTTGTTTTACACATGGATACCTTATTAAATTCATTCATACCTAGTACATAAAACAAAATATGAATGGCTTTAAAGAAATAAGTCTCGTATCTTGAGGTTCCCATTATTCCTTTAGTTTGACTATCTTTTTGTTATTTATGACTTTCACAAGAATAAATGATCCATTTGAATCTATTTCCACAAATCTACACTTTTGATTGTTAAGAAGAATTTCACCTTAGTTTCCCAATAGAGATTTTGTCATAAAAGAAAGGGGTTCTATTAATATTTTGTCCCTATTAGTTATATAAGGATGATTATGAACTTAAGTATGCTATTATGATATTTAATCTAGAATTTTGTTTGAAATGCTAGCTTAAGAGACTCATTATGATATCACTTGTTAATCCCTAATGGCATCTAAAAGGGAGATGGATTGAGTGGTGGCAAATTTTAAAAACTATCTCTTATATAATGAATGTAATTAGATAATAATCAATATATGATGATAAATAGCTTAATATGAATCAATAACACAGTCCATAATTTAAAGAGTATAGGAAAGCAGAAAGACAAACTAATTTATAGTAGTTTGATAAATAACTCTTACCTACGTCTACTCTCCAAGACAATTATTGGAATTTTTACTACGTCCCTTCTTTCAATAAGGAAAAAAGAAATCTTCTTACAACAATTTTGGTTTCAAAAAGTAGATAACAACTTTTCTTACAATCTTTCTCCTGAAAGTAAACCCACTCATAAAAGAATTCATAACTCAAAAGTTATTGCTTGATCACTTTGATAACCTTAAGGTTCAATCGCCCTAAAATGCAATAATAAATGCTTAAAATAATATGAAAAACTCTTAGAAATATGTATAAGACACCTAATTGTTTTCTCTTGTCTAAATGTACTAGCCATTAGAATATTAATCGACTATTATGACACATTGGTCGAGCGATGTATTAACCAATATTGCTACAAACTCTTAGTACACAAATTTTGATAACTTTAACTTATATCATTATACTACTAACTTATATAGGCCACCCAATACAATCATGATTCTATTATTTTCAAATATTCAAAAATTAATTTGCTTTATGCAAAATTCACTTAAACAATTCTTTTAATGTTCTCTAAAGTATATTTTAAGGATTAAGAGGGTTTTCTTTGATATTAAACCTTTAATTCCTCTTGATGATTGAAAAGAACTATGCAATGGGTTAAATGATGATGAACATATCATGATAAGTCTCTAAAATATCAAAATTGATCAAGTAGGAAGTATAATAAACATCACATATTGGTCTTAATTTTTTTTTTCACTTGAATGAGTGAAACTCCAAGTTTTTCCTAGTATATTCAGGAGATATATCTTGATTTGTGAATGACCGGTGTTATTTTCATAGAAATCAAAACCATTAATAATACTTATATTTTGTTATCATCAAAATATGAATTGTCACCTTCCTTGATTCAATAAATATAATTCAACTTGATTAAATTTTATTGTTGATAATAAGGGATACATATGATGCACTTATATAAGAGATGGATTTTATACTATTTTGGTCAGTACTAGCTAAAAAATGATATAAAATTTTATTATACCGTACCAAGTATAAGTACTGGTTGATACTGATGATTTTGCTTGATATTGGTTGGTACCAACCGGAACTAAAAGTATTGATAATATATTGGTTTTGTAAATTTAAAAAATGTGGGGAACAAAAGAAAAAGAAAAAACCCTAATCTATCACAAACTGGTGCTTCTCAATCTCATTCACGAAACCTCCAAAAAACTCCAAAGTTCCAAACTTCATTGCTGCCATATGCCTTGCTCTCTCTCGCCATCCCCTACTTCATCCTTATGCCTTTCTATTGTGTCATTCTCTGTCCTATTGCTTCTTGATTGTTGTTGTTTCTTCACTAGGTCACTATTATATGCTGCCATCATTGCTTCATCCCTAGTTGCTTCATCTCTTATTATCTACATCATCTTCTTCTGTTTTGTGTCTATTAATATACTATCTATTGAGTATATTGACCGTATAAGTTTTGTGATATAGTTTTGTAACCATGCAGTATGTTCACTATGTTGTATACTTGTAATAATATAAGTTTTAATTAAATCTTAGGTTTGGATTTTTTTGTTTGTTTTCAACATTTTTTGTAAAAATTATATAATTTCTTCTCCAATTTCAATTTACTGTAATTATGGTTCATATATATATTTAACTAAAGTTTATATATGTTAATATCAAATATTATTTGCGAAATTATTAGTCTATGACATTGATTGACTGGGAAGAATACAAAATAAAACCAAAAAAAATTAGAGAGAAAATCTTACCTCAAAATTTATCAGAAGAGAACCATTTTTTATCACAATCTAGACAATGAGTATCACAACCAACTCTATTATAACATAATGAATTAAATGCATATCTTTGGGTATTCATTCTCATTTATTATCTTATTGCATTAATATATTAATATTAAGCAAGATAGTGATTCTCATAAAGTAAATTCATTTTAGGAAAGAAAAGTTCAAACTATATAATCCTTGTATACATAATGTTGTAACATGAAATATAGGGAGAACCATCAATGATTTCCTTAATGTAATAATAAAATGACGTCAATCTTTTGAAGATAAAAAGGTTTAGCTATAATTTGAGAAAGTAGCCATTTTAATGGTAGATTAAGAGGCCCATGTGATATTTATTTAGCATAATATGTTATTTTAATTGCATTTATTTTTACAGATATATATAGGTAAGTTCAAGTAATCTTAATAATTCAACCTCTTCAAGTTAAAGAAGAAGATCCAACTTGGATTTATGTTAGATTGGTTCTTGATATAAAGAACCACAGTATTTTTTTATATTGTAATAAATATTTAAAAGGTAGGGGGATCACTATATTAAAGAAGCATTTAGTTGAGATTAAAGGTGGTGTGGAGTATTACAAGAAAGTTAGCTATGATGTGAAATGAAAAATGAAAACTTTGCTTGAAGAGGATTAACATGAGAAAGATAAAAGGCAAAGAACAAACTACAAAATTAGTAGTGGAAGTTTTTTTTATGGAGATCAAGATGATATTGGGGATGTTGAAGCTGGTATTCCTACCCAATAAGAAGAGATTGTTGCACCTGATGTGAGGAATAGAAGAAGATAGGTGTCTAATGTTTTTATACCATGAACAACTCCTATAACTCAACCTTTAATCCATAACACCTTATAATATAAAGAAACATCTCATAAAATGGACATGGAAATGGCTAGATTGTGGTATGATGAAGGTGTATCATTCAATACTGTTCATATTATTACCAACCTATGGTGGATGTTATAACCTCTTACAATTTAGGAAATAAAGCTCCTTCAATTAATGACTACATAGGTAATATTTTGAGCAATTTTGCTTTTGAAATAAAAAGTTATTTAGATGAAAGAAGAATGAGTTAGGCAATTCATGGATATTCAATCATATGATGGTTAGAGAAGTGGAAGACATGAGCCTAATATCAATTATTTTAAGTTTATTCTGCTAAGGGAATACTGTTTTTAAAGTTTATTGATACATCTGGCCTTGCTAGAAAATGTTGATACTTTGTTTAAGATATTTGATAAAGTTATGAATGAAGTTAAGCATGAAGAAAACATTATATAATTCATGATTGACAATGATTTTACTTATAAAGAAGCTGAAAGCTTGGAAAAAAGTTGTAAAGCATGTATAATTCTTTTTATTTGACTCCTTGTACTGCATATTTTATTAACTTGATGTAAAATATGCTTAATACTTTCTTATCATTGATGAATCTATACAGAAAGCAAGAAAAGTGACCAAATTCATTTATAATTATGTATGGGTCCTAAATTTGTGTTGTTTTGCTACTCCAAGAGCTAATTTCTTATCACTTTAGTGTTTTGTTTTGATAAAGAAAGAGTTGAAACAAATGTTTATAAGTGATAAATGAGTTGCATTTCAATTTGCTACATCTAACGCTGGTATAGAGGTTTCTATGATTCGTTAGTGAGAGTACTTCGTTTAGTTGATAATAATGTGAAGGCAATGATGATTTATTTTTAAGATGTCATTAAAAAGGTGAAGGAAATAATCAAGACTAATATAAAAATAGGCCTTATTTATATACACCTTATCTTACAATCACCAATGAAAGATCGAAAATGCAACTTTACTCTCCATTGTTTTCTACTAGGCATTTTTGAATCATAGTGTCTATTTTAGACCAAATTTTATAAAGAAAGTTGAAGTTAATATGTGAATGCTATAAACTATCACAATAATTATTATACATAAGATGATGCAAGATCTCCTTAAATCATAAATGGAGGAAAACAAGGATGTGTGGTGATTTTGAGATGCCTATTGCAATTCATTAAAGAGACAAACTTAATATAGATATATAATTATTTAGTTTTATTAGTTGAATTAATCATCACTTTATTATCTATAACGTTACTTTTACTATCTTAAAGTTACTTGGTGGGACTAATTCGAATTTTGAGTTAATATGTGAGTGCAACAGTGTATGAATCAAATTGGAGCATAATCGAATTTATTTGTTTTCTAAGAAAAAGAAATAGATTGGAATACAAAATATTGAACAATTTGATCTTTGTTCAATACAACTTAAAGCATCGAGAAAGGCATGTTATTATCATTATTAAGATGAGTATAATTTCTTATATTATCTTAACAATTTAATTTTATTTGCTTACTAGAACTCTTAATAGAACAAGTAGTTTTATAAGTCCAATTTGCCTTGATTATATCAATCTTTTAGTGGATTGGTTTTTTAGGAGCCAAGTTTGATAGATGAGAGTAACTTGGAAAATAATCTTGGATGACAAAATATTGACATATCATTTCATACAATGAATTTGAGTGATGATGATGATGAGATTTCTTACAATGATGAAAAATTTGTACCAAAAGAAAATTAGGGTCAATATGATTTGAGTGGATAGTCCATTAAATTGAAGTTCTAGATATATATATATATATAAAAAAGTTTTGGGTAGAACTGTGGTATCAGAGCTTAGGTCTTAGCCACCACGTCGTGAGTTCAGCTCCCCCTACCTGCAGAAATGTGCAGGAGTGCTCAATGGTTCTATGAACGTTCGCTAACTAGCGGATGCGTGGTAGGCTTAAGTAATTTGATTCCGCCCTACCTTCAACTCGAGTTTTGGGTAGAACAGTGGCGCTAGAATGCTTTATATTATAAAGTAGAATATTTTGCTGCCTTCATTGATAGTGGCTCAGAAGCATGTCTATGCAAAACAGATTGTTTTCCAACAAAATACCATAAAGAATTACCCCTAATAAAAGGAAGAGATATCTCTAATAATATTATAGAAATCAATAGAGGAATTGAACAACCGATAATTTTATTAGGATCATTCTTAATAAAATGTCCACCATTTTATTTTCATAATACTGGTACTGATATATTATTAGGAAATAATTTCCTACAATTATTTCATAAGATTACCTTTGATACAATAGCTAATCAGATACTGTTTAAAACTCCATGTCATCATTTGATTATAGTTAAAAAACTTAAGAATGCTTATGCTAAACCATTTCCTATTACCTTTCTCCCTCGCACAACCCAACGTGGTGATATTGGTTATACAACCAAACCGATTTTTCCAAAAACTAACCCTTTATTACAATACCAACTACAATTAAAGGAACTTGAAACGAAAATAGATAACATTAGAAAAAATTAGAATAATGTTATATAGAGAATCCTTTAAAGTTTTGGGATAAAAGTCAATTATATGCTAAATTAGAAATGATAGATAAAAGTAAAATTATTAGAGTAAAACCTATGAGATACAATGAGGAAGACCAAAAAGAGTTTAAAATACAGATAAAAGAATTATTAGATTTAGGATTTATTAGATCCAATCAGTCACCTCATAGTTCACCTGCATTCATCGTAAGAGGACATGCAGAACAGGTTAGAGGTAAGGCAAGAATGGTGATAAATTATAAAAAACTAAATGATAATATTGTATTTGATGGATATTTTCTTCCATATAAAGAAAGTTTGATTAATAGAACTAGAAATAAAAAGATTTTTTCAAAATTTGATTGTAAAAGTGGATTTTGGCTAATAAAAATACATCCTAATAGTATTCAATACACAGCATTTTCTACTCCACAAGGACATTATGAATAGTTAGTAATGCCTTTTAGGTTAAAAAATGCACCTCAAATATTTCAGAGAAAAAAGGATAATATCATTAAAGATTATTCTTATATATTTGTATATGTTGATGATATTTTGATAGCATCTGAAGATATTCAAATTCATTTAAAACACCTAGATAAGTTTGTTGATATATGTGTATCACATGGATTAGGATTATCAAAAAAGAAATAAAAAATATTACAAAATAAAGTAGAGTTCTTAGGTATGCAAGTAGATGGAAAAGGAATAGAACTTCAGAATCATATACTAGAAAAGATTTCTAAATTTCCAGATAAATTAATTGATAAAAAGCAAGTACAAAGCTTTTTAGGAAT
>JANIJH010000007.1:25012458-25030204 GCA_024520975.1 Erythroxylum areolatum | reverse complement strand
TCAACTCGCCCAAAACTCGTTGTACTACCCAAAACTCGAGTTGTAGGTAGGGTGGAATCAAATTACTTAAGCCCACCACGCATCCACTGGTTAGCGAACGTTCATAGAACCATTGAGCACTCCTGCACATTTATGCTAGTAGGGGGAGTTGAACTCATGACGTGGTGGCTAAAACCTAAGCTCTGATATCACTGTACTACCCAAAACTCTAGTTGAAGGTAGGGCGGAATCAAATTACTTAGGCCCTTTTTTTTAAAAGATATATATATTTATATACTTTTAACTGTAAGTATTTTGTTTCGAGTTTCACTTTTACTTAGATGTGTTCCTCAATATCAATTCTTGTTATAATGCTTATAGAGTTATGAACCTATATTATTCTTACTAGATGATGTTTGGATGTAATTATTCTTTATCATATGAAGTAAATTGGAACATTTTAAGTATTTTGAGTTATTATTAGTTTTATATATGTGTGATAATTAAACTATCTTTTTCTTATATTAATTATGGTTATTGTTTATATGTAGAATAAGTGAAAAGTAATATTAATATAAATGAAGAGATAGTGGTTATTTAAAATTTATATTATTATGATTTTTGGGGACATAGTTTATCTAAAATTAAAATTTATATAGCAAAATATACTAAGGGACCATTTTATAATTTAAGAAATTAAGGGACTATTATATAACTTTAAAAATGACTCAAAACGGTACCATTATTGTACTGTACAAGAACTAAATCCAATAATAGTCCTGATACGGTATTAATAACATTGTCTTACATGAGCCATTATATATAATGTTATAAAAAAAGTTGAAATATATATATTACTTATGTATAGTTCAATACATCTAAAATAATTTACAGAATAAAAAGTTATATTTTTTATAGTAATTGCAAAAAAAATCTCAAACTTTGCTCAATTTTAAAATTAAAACCTGAACTTCAAACTGTAGCAATTAAATACTTAAACTTTCAATTTTTTAGAATTCTAGCCCGACATTAGTGTCTTTGTTAACTTTACCGATGTGGCTTGCTATATGTTCAAAAAACTCTAACTATTAATGCACTTAAGCTAAAATTAACACAAGTAATGAAGATTAATGCAATGACGTCATTTAATCACATAACTAAAACAACATTGTTTAAAAAAATGTCGCAGTTTAATCCTTAAATTAGTTTACGCAGCCTCAACGCCCTCATCTTTCATTTTCAATTTGTTCCCTTCGATTTTAGTTTGTTCTCCCGACATCCCAAGTCACTCTGGCATTGTAGTGCACCAACGAGCTCTTCGTTTTTAGCCCTTCGTAGCTGACTGCAATGCGATGCGAGAGCAAAATGAGTTTTTTATTATACGATAGCAAAATGAGTTTCTTGTAATGCAAGAGGGGCTGAGGTTGTTAAGAGAACAAATTGAAAACGAAATGTGAGAGCATCGAGGTAACAAACTGAAACAAAGTATGCAAAAAGGGCTGAGGGTGTTAAGAGAACAAACTTAAAGTGAAGGTTGAATACAAAGAGAACAAATTGAAAATAAAGCATGAGGCCATCAGGGCTGCATAAACTGATCTCGGGATTAAATTGCATCATTTTTTTTGAAATGACATTATTTTAGTTATGTGATTAAACGACGTCGTTTTATTAATCTTATCACTTATGTTAATTTTAGCTAACGTGTATTAATATTAGAGTTTATGGAACATATGTTAAGTCACATTAGCAAAATTAACATAAATAATAACATTGGGTTAAAATTGTAAAAATAAAAATTTCAGCATTTAATTACCACGTTCTAAAATTCGGGCTATAATTATAAAATTGAGCAAAGTTTATGATTTTTTGGTAATTAAATAGTTTTTATACACATTTGGAATGAGGATTTAAATCTTTTCAAGCAATCCTCCAACTACTCCAAAATATGCCAATATGTGAATTGTTAATTAAAAAAAAGAAAAGTTATAAGCTTGAATAAGTGCCTTCAACTTTAATACGCTATTAATGTGAAATTGCAAGTTTTAAAATTTAATCCAAAAGAAACCCCTAATTCCCTCTCCACGTAACCATCTCCCCATTTCTCAAAATTTCCCCTCCAAACCCGCCTTTAAAAAACACACTTTCCTCCCTCAGCTTCGGATCCAGACCTAACGCTGCTTCGTTATCCCAACCTTAGCTTCGAATCCGAACCTCAATTTTGTTCCTCTGTTCGTTGAAAAATTCGCTCACTATTTCCATAGCTCTATCTCTCTCTCTCTCTGTCTCTCTCTCGCTGAGCTCAAGGTCACCTCTTTACATCTCCCCGATTCAACACTAATCCATCTTTGAAATTGATAATCTCTGAGGAGCTCAAGTGGAGGCGTCAAGCGAAAATTGTGAACCTCGAACTTCCTTTTTCTGCCCTGAAACCCTAAATTGGGCGAAGACTGAATTGCATTTAACAGTGGAATCTTCCCCAGTCTTCTGGTGCCTCAGAGGTGGGCAGCTTTGTTTCAACTTCATGTTCCTAATTTTTGTTTGCGATTGTGTTTGGGTGGAAATGGTTTATGCTGAAAGGGATTATGTCACTCTGTTATCTCTCGATCTAGCGTCATTTTGGTACCAAATTTGAGATTTTGTACGAATTTGGGGGTTTTGGGTTGTCTTTGGTTGCTTGTAAATGAGAAGGGAAAAGGAAAAGGAATGAAAATCTCACGCTTTAGTATCAGTTCAAGTGAGGTAAGGCTTAGTCGTACAGGCTTAGTTTGACTGAAGTTCTGTCATTAACTTCTCTTTATTTCTCTGTATGCGTGTCGGAGAGATAGCGAGCTAGTGGTGAACAAGGCTGTGGGATACGTAGCAACGTAATTTGAGTAAATTTTCTTTTTTCCTTTCTTTATGTTTAGACGTACTGACAATGAATATAAGGGTTCTTCTGCTTGAGATTTCGCCAATTCAAGTACTGTCATTTGTTGATTTATTTCCCTGTTTACGGGTCTTGGCTTGGGATATGCCCGGCATTAGGTATTCACTGTACTGGCCACATCAGCATGGTGGTGTACGTCATGCTATTATCTATGCCCTTCGGGTTGCTGCACGATTTATCAGTGAATTCTCAAAGGAGCCATGAGACATTTATAGAAAGTAAATCTGAGTTCACCATTTGTATGTACTTTACAAAGTGGTGTGAATTACACAAATATAATTGGTACTTGAAAGTAAATCTGAGTTCACCATTTGTATATACTTTACAAAGTGGTGTGAATTACACAAATATACTCGGTACTTTATCCTGCTCATTGATTATCTGCATTGTAAGGGATGCCAGAATTTTTAACTTGGATTTAAGATAAGGAATATTATGACCACATGATCTGTCAGATGCTGTATAAGCTTGGATCTGTAAGGTTTTACCGACTACTGCTTGATTTAACAGTGAATTCCCAAAGTAGCCATGGGACATTTATAGAAAGTAAATCTGAGTTCACCATTTGTATGTAATTTACAAAATAGTGTGAAATTACTAAGAGATTGATGCAGGTTAAGAAATTGGCTTGCAGAAATATACTTTGTGCTTTTTCCTGCTCAATGATTATTTGCATCCTAAGGAGATGCCAGAATTGTTGACTTGGTTCTAAAATCATGAATATTATGACCAGAATGATCTGTCAGATGCTGTATGAGCTTGGATCTGTTGTTTCATAAGTTTTGAAACTAAAATGCAGCTTGTCATATGCATTATGCGTAGGACAGGCTAAATTTAGGAACATTGGTGGGTTCTTTGTTTTATAGAGTTTTGGTTCAATGATTGATGGTAAGCAATTGTTAATAATTTGCTTTTTAGTAGGCCTTGCAAGATTTCATTGTATGATAATTTAGTTGTACTTGGATACTGAGGTTGGTAGTAAGTTAGAGACCAAAAGAGATCTATGTAGAATTTCATCAAGGTGGAAGTATTTTGGAGGCTTATTTTCTTGTCCTGTTGAGTTTAGATTGTGTCCCTAGCTGCTCAAATAGGCAAGGGAGATTTATGTGTTTGGAGGTGAAAGATCTTACTGTGTTTGTGAAAGAGAAAGAATAAAAATTGTAATTATTTTGAAGTGGTCCATTTTGTGACTGGAAAAACTTCATTGATTTTACCGCCCTGTCCTACTTAGTTGGGAGTTTTAGTTTTTCTTTTTTCTCAATGGCATAAGAGTTACAGTTATGTAGCACAGAGTGGGGAGGGAGAAAATGGGCTGAGAAGGAGAAAGGGAAATAGGGGAAGAAGAAAACAGAAGATGTAAGTAGGGGGAAGAGAGAAATGTTGATGTAGGTGTGGGAGGAAGAGAGAACAGTAAGCACAGTAGGATTCCTGTCTAATTCAATTATGAAAAGTTTCTAAGAATAGAAATACAAACCTATACTTAGGAGTTAACTCAAACATCATAAGATAAAAAGTTACTGAAAAAATTCAATGAGATATAAAATAAGAGAACAACCCTAAATACCAGAAAATAGCAAAGGGAAAGTGAAAGTGTGAAAGAAAAAGGAAATAAATTTATAAATCATTAATGGAGGATTTGGGGTGTGTAGATGAGAGTCAACACTTTGCTGATAGTTATTAGTGTGTTAGGGTTATTTGAGTTGATATATCATAGTCATTTCTATGGCAACTCATAATGTTTTTCTCTATTTCCTCAATAATTTCTTTGGCCATTGATATAATGTGATATTATTACCCTTTATTGAGGTCTTTGATTGTTTTATGCAGTATGGGCTTTTGAGTGGCAGGGAGATTGCAGTAAGAGTGTCTCTTAAATGAAAGAGAAGAGGTTTGGAGATTATTGATCCTGATAAAGATTTCAGCATTTATTTTTTCCTTAATCAGTTATTTGTATGCATAAATTTGGGGTTATTTGTGTTCCTTTTAGATCGTGATTCTGCACTCACAGAATTAAGCTGCTAAAAAATTGTGGAGTGGGTATCTATGCCTGGCAACGAAGTTGGAGATAGGATACATAATTTCTTTGGCCAGGAGAAGTTCTCCCAGGGTCAACACCACTCGCAAGTCATTGATGGGAGCTTGTCCGGGCTAAGTAACAGTTTGTGGACTGGAAATCACAGACAGATCGGCACAACTCATGTCTCTAACTTAAAGAATCACAATATACAGCCATCAGGTATAAATTGTGCAAACCAGTAGAAGTTGGGCTACTATATCCTAAAGTGGCTCTATATTTTGTTTCTGTCATTTATTTATCACTACAAGTAGGGGTGGCCTCGAATCTGGTGCAGAACCCTGTTGGGTGATGTTGTTTTGACAGTGGGCCTTTTGGGCTTTCAGGCAGGCCACCTTGGCTCAATCCCGGCCCGAAGTCCACTCAACCCAGGCCAACCCTAATTATGACACTAAGGATGTCTTGATTTGAGCTTTATGCATGAGATACGATTAAGATATTATGTTTTATTAAGTATATTCTTTTGTTTTGACATTAGCTGATTATGAAAGAGGACATGGCAGCCAGTCATCAATCATGCAGCATGGTATTGACTTTTCGCCGGCAACATTGCAGCCTGAGTTTGCCAGAAGTCAATCCCAAAACCAAGAGACAATGCTGAATGGATTTATGCATGGGCATCAGGTTTTTACATCGAGGCAGAATGATGCAAACTTTTTGGGAATGGAAACAGAAACTGATCGACATAATTTAACATCCAGAGGAGTTTCAATTCTTGACTCACAGGTAGGGAACGGTTACGGGCTTAACCAGAAAAATACAACAAGGGTAGATTCTAGTGAATCTCCAGTCAACTTTGACTTTTTTGGAGGGCAACAGCAAATGAATGACCATCATCCAGGTATGCAGCAGTCTTCACCAAAGCAACATCCAAGCATGAACGACATGCAACTTTTACAGCAACAATATTTATTTAAACAAATGCAAGAAATTCAGAGGCA
The DNA here is from genome assembly GCA_024520975.1 of Erythroxylum areolatum. NCBI lineage: Eukaryota > Viridiplantae > Streptophyta > Magnoliopsida > Malpighiales > Erythroxylaceae > Erythroxylum > Erythroxylum areolatum. The sequence goes on along the minus strand of JANIJH010000007.1, from coordinate 25,024,284 downwards.
GCAGCACCAACTTCAGAAGCAACAATTGCAGCGGCAAGAAATAAGGCAACTTAATTCTGTAAATGCACAACAGGCAGCTAGCAATGATTCACAGGCTTTGATTAATGGCATTCCAGTACATGATACATCTAACTATTCATGGCACCCTGAACTTATGACTGGTAGTCCTAACTGGCATCACCGTGGTGTGCCTCCAGTTTTGCAAGCATCATCAAGTGGATCTGTATTCCCTTTGGAGCATGGCCAGGCATCACGTTTGTTGGGTGTGGTTCCTCAACAGGTTGATCAGTCTCTTTATGGTGTTCCTATCTCTGGAACAAGAGTAACTCCGAGTCACTTTTCAACCCTGCAAACAGAGAAGACTACAATGCAACAGATATCAAGCAGCAGCAATTCATCTCCGGCTAATCCTTATTCTGGATTTTCAGAACAAGTTGGCACTCAGGAAGGGAATTCATTGTTCAGACAGGGATACCAGGGCAGAGGAATGATTGGCAGTGCTGGCAATCAAGGTGTAAATAGTGGATTTAGTTTGGAAAGCTTGCAGAAAATAAATGCAGAGCAAAGCAATGGACTTATGCCGGATTTTCTTGGGAGGCAAGAGGTGGTAGGTCCATTAGGAATGTTAGAGGAGAAAACTATGACGCAAGTTCCTCCTTCGAAAACTGTGTCTACCTTGGATCCTACTGAAGAAAAGATTTTGTTTGGCTCAGATGACAACTTGTGGGAAGCCTTTGGTAAGGGCGCTAATGTTGGTTCAGGTGGTAATAACATGTTTGATGGTTCAGATTGTTTTAGCACATTCCCTTCTCTGCAGAGTGGGAGCTGGAGTGCTCTCATGCAGTCTGCTGTAGCAGAAACCTCTAGTGCTGATGCGGGTTTGCAAGAAGAGTGGAGTGGTGTAGCTTTCAGGAGTAATCAACCTCCAGATGGGACTCAGCAGATGCCAGCTGCTAATAACAGTAATAAAAACCACTCATTTCATTGGGCCAGTAATGGTTTGCAGACTGCCCCTGTTCTGAATTCTAGCGGCTTATCACCATCTGGTAACTCCAACAATGGAGTTCAGCAATTAGGGGTCAAAACTTCTCCAGAACAGAACAATAGGTTGCAGAATATCTCCTCCCAGAAATTTACCGCTCAGGTTCCTGTGGAAGGATTAAAATGGTCAGATCCTGGCCTTTTACACCAGGAAATTGATGTAGGCAATAATGTATACGAAAATGGTTCTCATTCTTCAGATGTAAAGTCAAAAGTAAACAACTTTCCTGGTTCATGGACAGATCATGGCACACCACCATATATAGTTGGCCAACAAAGTGACAGACCTAGTAGCTGGAACTACAATAATTCAGTGTCATTCAACTCAGGAGTTGCTATTAAAGATCTGCACACTGAAAGCTTAGCACAAACTTCCCAGAGTACTGATGAGAAGAGTTCTGTGTATGGGGCAAGGGGTCATATTGGGAGCCCGCAGGTTAATAGAGAAAATTCTAACCACAGTCAGGTTGCTGCAGTGCCAGATTCAGGCACCATCAAGCCCAATCGGGAAAGCAGCCAGCAGCTTTCGAACAGTAATAGTATTGATGTTTGGAAGCATTTTGATTCTTCAGTGACTGCTAAAGTAAACGAGATACCAAGAAAGTATCAAGCTCATATGGATAAAACCCGTCCAACTCTTCATTCTTTTGGAAATAATAATTTGCAAAATGGGGCAGTTGAAGCTCATGATTCACAGAATGTTAATGCGAGGGAAAATGCAACTAATAAATTCGAAAATATGTCTCACCAGACCTCAAGTGCTGGTGGCAGAGAAAATTCGTGGTTTAATGCCAATGATTCTGGTACTTTTCCTGGAAGCAAACAGAAGTCTTCCAGTCATGTTGCTCGGAAGCCTTCTGGAATTCGTAAATTTCAATATCATCCCATGGGTGATTTGGAGGTTGATATTGACCCTTCTCAAGAAGCAAGAAATACTGTGCATTCACAGTCGGTGCACGAGGTTTCACAAGGATTAAAAGCTCAAGACCTAGGATACATTGGGCGGTCAAACTTTCCGAGTCATTTGGCTAGAAACTCAATGGTAAGTGAGAAGCTGACTGTTGCTTCATGGGACTATATCATGTTTTCCATAATAAATAATCCTGCAGGTGTCAGAATCTTTTGATTATTTCATTTTTTATTTATTTACAGGGTCATTCAGCTGGCTTTCATGAAGAAAATGCAGTCAACAAAACCGCAACATCAAGGTAGTTGGATATTTTCTATCTGCCTTATAGTTTTTGCATTTTTTTAGCTATCATATAGTTGGTCAAATTTTTTTTTGTTATGCTCTATTTGTATTTCAATTCTTGCTTATAGAATTTGTCATTGATACGAGTTATATTTGCATGTTTCTATCATTTTCCTCCTGGCCTTCTGAAAATCTTATTATATGGTTGGAATCTTTATTTTGAAAGTTGAATGATATATATACTGCAGTCAAACTATGCTTGAGCTACTTCAAAAGGTGGACCAAGCTAGGGAGCATGGTAATGTGATGCGGCCCAGCTCTTCCAACAACACTCATTCCTCTGAGATGCCTCAAGCAGAGACATCTGATGGATCACTTCAGAAAAATCAATCTTCTGTTTCTCAAGGATTTGGTTTACAACTGGCTCCCCCATCTCATTTCTTATCCCATCCAGAGCATGCATTACCTTCTGGGAACTCATCTCAGACAAAGCATAATCAAACTAATAGCATTGGTCCTATTATAGGAGAGAAGAACCGTGCCTGGCTGGCTTCTGCATCCTCTGTCCAGTCAGTACCTCTTTCAAGTGAAACATCTCAAAGAGAATTAAGGACTAACATGCTTGCTGCAACTGGACAAAATAATAAGCATTTCCAGAAAGAGAGATCTGCTACCTTTTCTCCTGGCTTCCCTTACGTGAGAAGTTACAATGAGAATCAGCAAATGGATGATAGGTCTGGACAGTCAACTTACAATCCGTCTGTGAATCTATCTATAGATAGGTTTACTCCTCAGCTAAAACAGATTGAGAAGTCTATCAATAGAGCTCAAACCAGTGAAGCAGCATTGTCATCATTGCCAGGCACATCCAAAAGTACAGCTGATAATGACATTGCTTCCTCTAATGAGGTCTCTCATTTGGTTCCTCATAACCAAAACCATGTGAGTGGTTCTACCCAACAATTTCCAGTCTTGGAAGCTGCTCCAGCTTCTCAGCAGGACCACATGTCTGGTTTCTCTCCGGATGGGGTCCCTACAAAAGTGTCTCCTGCTATTTGGAACAGTGCTTCGTTGCAGCAGCATCCAATTGGCAGTCAGCCTTTCAGGGTATCATCCAATTTGCTGAAGTCCAATGTTGAATCAATTGACAGTTTAGAGACAACCTTTTCCCAACCGCAGAAGCTAGAAGATCAAAATGCACAAAGAGGAGGGAACAGTCTAACTGAATATGTTGGATTTCCAAATTCACATGGTTTTGTTGGGAAGGAGCAGCAATCAAAAGGAAACCTAGAGCAGCATGTTTCACCTGAGAATGATTCTGGGCAGAAGAGAATTAGTACGCCACATGGAAAAGAAGCTGTTTTAGATTATTCTGATGACACACCTCCTTCAAAACCTGGCAGTACTCAAAAAATAATTGAAGCTTTTGGCCAATCGCTAATACCCAATACTACGGTGCATCCAAATTACAACTTAATGCATCAGTATCAGGGCATGAAAGATTCAGAAGCTGATCCGAGTTTGAGGAGTTTGAAGAGGTTTAGAGGTCCTGATGGTGCTGTGGATGCAAAGGTGGTGGCTCCCCAAGGAGGACATCCACTTTATGGAAACCATAATATGGTCGGAGATCCATCAGCAAGCAATACCTTAAATATATCTGGAGATTCTAAGATACTAAACTTTACATCAAAACCAACTGATTGTTGTGATAAAAGTGAATCCTCTTCTGATGTTCCTGCATTTGGACGTAATGACCCTCATAATTTTGTCAATAGTAATGTTGAAGCTCCTTTTAGAGGTGAGAATTCTAATGTCAGTCCCCAAATGGCTCCATCTTGGTTTGATCGATATGGAACTTTTAAAAATGGGCAGACATTATCCATATATGGTACACCAAAAAATGCCTCCATGAAAACTGCAGAACTGCCTTTCCCTGTTGGAATTCCGTCTGATAAGTTGCATGCCCATAGTTATATGCCGCAAGGAAATGCTACTGCTGATGGTGGGCAGTATGGAGTCTGTCAAAAGTGCTCGAATCATGCACTGTCAGTAACTGAGAATTTTACTTCACCTCAGTTATTACATTCTGATGATGTGGATACTGGTACTGATATGTTGGTTGGGAGACTTAAAAAGCGTAAATGTGCTACTTCCGGACTTCTATCTTGGCAAAAGGAAGTGACACAGGGTCTCCAAAAGCTTCACAATATTAGGTGATTGACATATACTGCACTATGATCTTAGGATTTCATAATGCAATGCTGTTTTTACTCTAGAAATTGCAGAGTTGAATCATATTTTCTTTGTTTTGTATTGTCGTAACTTATGGGTTACTTCTTTTTTCTTTTATAACTGCAGTACAGCAGAAATGGATTGGGCTCTGGCAGTAAACCGGCTGAGTGAGAAGGTAATACTCAGTACTTGGTCTCGCCAATTCTACTCAACAATTGCTGAGCTTGCTCTTTTGTTTTCGTTTTCCTAAGTATGTAAATGAGGAGAAAAAGGGAAGTTGTGGGAGAATGGATCAGTTATTTATCTCCTCTTACGACTTTCCTCCTTGTCTTTTCACCATCCAAACAAATATTCACTTTTAGTTAGTGTGGCAGCTCCAATTGTTTCATGTCCAATGGCAGGTTGAAGAGGAGACTGAAATGTTAGAAGATGGACCTCCAGTCCTTAGATCTAGAAGAAGGCTTATACTGACAACACAGCTAATGCAACTGCTCTTTCACCCTCCTCTCGCATCAATTATGTCTGCAGATGCTGTTTCCCATTGTGAGAGTGTTGCAAACTTCGCTGCTAGAACAACAATAGGAAATGCATGCAGTGCCCTCTGCACTGGAACTGATACTCCTGTCCAATCGCAAAGTGGAAATATGTAAGCATTGCCATCAAATTGGTCAAATTTTTATGGTTTGGTGAAATGAGTCCTGTTTATCCTTGTATCACCTTTTTGTTGTATAATGATTGTCCTTGTTTCTTCCTGTTCTCAGCCTCACAGAGAAGGTTAGAACATCGGACAGGATGAGTGATGAGTACTCAAAGATTATGGAAGATTTTGTGAGCAGAGCTAAGAAGATAGAAAATGTGGTGCTGAGGTAAATCTTTGCGTGTCCAATTCTTGTAGTCAGTTGGTTGCTACATCTCGGTTTCTTTTATATCCGGCCCTTTTCATTCTTTTTAGCCTTTTTTAGGGAGCATTTGGATGCTTTTTGGGCTTATCCTTTTCCCATGTTAAACAATGGAGCCCTGAAGCCTAACTCTGCTAATACATCAGTAGGCCACAGAAAAAGTTTAATCTAGTTATATTTAGCTGTATCAAAATGTTCCTTTTTATCCCAAATTAGATTGCCTTGTATGCTGCCACCATCTTTAAGTTCTGCATGGTGTCTGATGAATAGGATTTAGAGGCACTGGATAGGAGCATTATATATATATATAATTTTATTTTTCCATTTTGAAAAGGTTAATCGTTTTGTTCTTGGAGACTGGGTGGGTGGGAGTTTTGGTTGTCAGCATTATTTTTATTTGTTTGACCTTGGCAAGCATGGTTTATGGATGCGGATTTTCACGAAACACTTCCCTAGAAATCACACTGCACTCTTTCTTCAATGAGCATTGTTGTTTAACCTAAATTTGTTGATATTCTTAAACTCATAAATTTTAGGATGCATATGATCTCAGAGAAACTCTTACAGATGACATGTAAAACAATTTATGAAAAAGTAAGAAGGTTGTGTAGCAAACACAAGCCTAGATGTAAATGATACAATTGAAAAGAGTCGTTACAGAAGATGCATTATGTGTTCAAAACGTTACTCTTTTTTTATACTTGTGCAGAAATGTAGTCAATCTCAAATTACCACAGCCTCTTTTATGATGGTTTTTTCATAGTGTGCATTTTGTTTACGACTAATGATGCAGATTGGATCAGAGTTTATCACTTTCGGATTTGAGACTTGAATGTCAAGACCTAGGGAAAGTTTCTGTTATTAATCGATTTGCCAAGTTCCATGGCCGGAACCAAGCGGATGTCTCTGAGATGTCATCATCTTCTGCAGTTGTTCGGAAATCCTGCCCTCAGAGATATGTTACTGCTCTTCCTATGCCTAGGAATCTCCCTGACGGGGTACAATGTCTTTCACTTTGATAATTAATTAATTGATTTTCTCTCTTTGTTTCCCGGTGATCTCCAGTCCAAAATCTCTCTTGCTTCTTTAACATTTTTTCAATCTTATTTACTGGCAAGTGGCAACAGGCTCACCGTAGAAACCCTTGAGTGAGTAGTGAGAATATAGAGAGTTGGATACTAGACTCCATGAAAAAGATGGAGGCCGTCTAATCTTTTCAATCTGGGCACCGTTGTGTTCTCATTCTTAAGAAAAATGACAAGATCGTGTATGCAAAATTGGATTGCCTCTTCCTTTTATTTAATTGCAAATCAGGAGAAAGTGCAACTCAAAACGTATAAAATATCTCTTATTTTATCTTCTCATGCTTGCATACTTACCCAGTAAATAATAGCATAGCATGAGGGGCAGTCAACTTCTTTAGATTGATGGGAGTGTTCTTTTCTTTCTTTCTTTCTTTCATTTGGATTTTTCTGTCACTATCGTTTTCCAGTTTTGGGGACATACTGTTGAGTTGAATATCCATTGACTATAATAGACTTTCTTTCAGAAGTCAAATTTATTCCTATTAATATTACCTTCATGTTGTCTTTCTTCTGGTAATGATTGGAGAGTTTTCTTGATTACTTCTGTTCTTCGATTAATTTAAGTGTCACTACTCTTATCTCTGTTTTCGTCTGTAACTTATGTTCTACTTTTACTCCTTTCTTCTTGCCTGACAAGTGTTTGTTTTTTCAATAGTCGTTAGTCACTGTTGTTGTCCCTTTATTTTCTCACTGAGCTACACAAACTTATCTATGTCCAGTTTCAAAGGTGCCCAATCCTTTAACTTCAAATGATTATGGACATACTGTATGCTGCAATGTGATTTACAAAATCATTGCAAAAATGCTCAACAAAAGATCAAGGAGAATACTCCTTGAATTCATCAATCCATGCCAATGTGCTTATGTCCATGGAAAGAACATTATTGACAATATCATTATGGCTTAAAGCTGTAACATTTGCTCATCCATCAAAAGCTGTGCCTTGAAAATTGACTTTACCAAGTTTTTTAATTCTTTGAGCTAGAACTTTGTTCTCTCCTCTCTACATCCCATTGTGCTGCCTAGCATCTTCATAATAAGTTAAGAGCTGCATCACTTCTATAACCTACTCAATTTTCATAAATTGTGAACCTTCAAACATCACTAAAGCTTTAAGAGGTATTAGTTAATCACCTTAACTCTTTGTCATTTACATGGAGGTCTTCTATAAACTCACCAATCTTAAGATTACAAAAGAACCCAGATTCAGTTATCATAACAAGTTTGGTAAATTGGAAATATTCCAATTATCCTTTGCTGATGATTCAATTTTACTTTGACGTGTCAACTCTATTACTATTGATTTACCCATTTAAGTCTTTAGAGGGATTCAAGGACTTATCAAGTTTGTCTTTTAATCCTAACAAAAGCTCGTTCATCCTTTCTGTTGGTTCTGATCTTAGTGTAGGAACTGTTCTTATCTCCAAGGGGTCGAACCAATGACAACGCTCCTTTAAATATCTTGGGATCCCTATCTCTGTGAAGAGACTCACAAAGAGGGACTACTCCCCTCTATTGAACTCCATTAAAATGCGGCTTAACAACTAGTACAATAACTGTTTACCTCAAGGTGGAAGGCTTTAACTTATCCAATCTATACTTTCCAACCTCTATACTTATTGGATCTTGTATATTGTATTGCCTAAACGAGTGATAAAAGATATTGATTGGCTATTCAGGGACTTTCTTTGGAGTGGATCAAACAAAAAACTCAAAATTCCTAAAGTGAGATAGGCAATTGTTTGCCAAGATAAAATCCACTAAGGGTTGAGAATTGCATCAATCTGCATTATGAGTAAAATAATGCTCATTCAGAGGATATGGAGACTTTGTTCAAAGGGTGAGAACCTCTAGGTAAGATGGACACAACTACACTTGTTCAAGGGATCAAATGTCTAAAATGTCAAAGCAACTCCTGAAATATCTTGGACCCCTAGTCAAATAATGAAAATGCAAAGAATAGTGCATCCATACATTAAACACATGATTGGATCAGATGGTTGCTACACCTCATTCTAGTTTGATCATTAGTATAGTAGAAGGCCTCTCTATATGTTGACTTAGGTCTAACACCTGAAACTTTTAATACCATCCAACACCAAGGTTCATGCATTCTTCAAGAAAAATTGTTAGCATTGGCCCTTTCACTCAATATTGAGGAGACAAGAAGCCCTGAACTCTTTGGCCATTTATTTCCCTGATCAATCAATACCTGACAAAATAGAATGGACCTTGGATAAATCTGCAAGCTTCACCACTAAATTTTGTAGGAAGCTACTGAATGGTTTTCAGTCCCTGATATCTGGTTAGAAGATGATATGAGATGTAATTGTATGTCCCTCTCATTCTTTTATCTTATTACTGGAAATGAATCAAAATTTAGGAACCAAAGAATCAAATTTAACATCACCAATCGAGTGTGTTCCTTATATAAGGAAGATCTTGGGACATTAATTGTACCTTCTCTGCTCATTAATGGAGAAACCTTCTCATGCTTTTCAAACTATAAATTTTCAACTAAAAATGGTCACATATAATAAAATAGATCCCTCGAGTGTCCTTCGATTGTAAAGAGGATGGAAAAAATTTTCAAATCTGCATTTAAGGCGTTGGTTTATTATACTTGGCGCGAGTGGAACATAGAATCATTGGCTTTAACACTAATGCGGAAACATGTTTTTATACTCTAATCCAACACATTAGAGCCAAAGCTATTGCCTGCAGCTGTTTGGATGAGCTTTTGGAAGTTCAATAAATACTTTTCTCTTCCATAAAAGTTATTTTTAAGAAAAATAAATGTTTAACTGTAAAATAAAAAAAACACTTCTTTAATAGATATCGTTTTTTTTGTAGCCAAAATATAATCTTTTAAGAAGTTTAAATTTGGAGTTTATCAAAAAAGCGTTTTTTAGGTAAATTTTTTAGATTAATTAATGAGTCTATTTTTAATCTCTTGTGCTCTTATGTTTTACACATAATTCTCCCAATATCCACAAATTCATCTTCACATTTATTTTAGGAGTTATATAATGTTATTTGACTTTTTATATATATTTTAATATTAGTTTTACTTACATTATAATTCATATAAAAGATTTGGTGAGATATATTTTTATTTATGCTTTATATAGTTTAAAATTATATAATAGTTAATAAATTGTGCTTTGCATATTGTTTAATATACTTTAAATAATAATTATATACATAAATAATTTTTATTACAAAATAAAAAATAGTTAAAATTAAAAATAATTTTTATTTTTATGTTATCAAACAGTCTAATGAATAAAGTTCTTCTAAAAAAGTTCTTTTTTAAATAACAACCAAACAGTTAATTAGCTTCTTAGAAAAATTCTTCTCAGAAAAGTTGTACCGATAACTCTATTGTTACAAGCTCAATCGAAAACATACTAAGCTTTCTCCCCCAATTTGTAATAACTGGCAATTGTCTTGAGGCCTCCTTGCTTGCTAGTATTTATTCGTTTTCCGATGATCGGGTACTGCTTAATATTAGCGCTCGAGGAATAAGTGACTTATGTCCTAACTTTATTCTTGTAACTTTTGTTAATTCTCTATTCATTCAATGTAATTAATTATCTTAAAAAAAGTAGAATTGGTAAGTGCAATTTGTCATAATAACTAAATTTCAAGATCTTCCTCCATATTTATATTCCCCTTTCTGTATTAATATGTTTAGAATAAGATGTTATTTTAATATATTTAATAATATTATCTTCTTTGTTTTAAATTTTTTTTAGTGCTTAAATTTTATTTTAAAAGATGAAAACTGAAGATTACATTAAATTGGAATACTATTGATAATAACTACAAATTTTGGATAAAATAAAATATGACTGCAATGAATAAGAGAGATGAAATTAAATGTCGGATTTACTTGAAGAGTTAAAGTTTAAGTAGAAGACATCCATTTGTTTTAGATAAGCATCTTTAGAAAATAAGATACGATTAAGATTAGAGTAGGAAAATTAAAGGGACGTTCCCTACCTCTCGGAAGAACCAATTGTTTCTTCTTACTTTTTTCTCATTATTTCATCTTTTTTCTATTTTTGTATTGAAACAAAAGTCGTGTATGACTTAACTCAATTATTTTGATTCAAACAGATTTCAGACTCTTGTTGTAACCTTGTGAGATTTTGTTCTTAATTTTTATTCATGTTTTAATTAAAGTACTTCTTTAATATTGATTGATATGAAAAATTAATTTAACATTGATTATTCTATAACTAATGATCTAAATGATTGATATAAGTAACAAATAAGTTACTTATAAAATTGTATATTTAACTTACGATGAACAAGAAATTAAGTTGAATAATTACAACTATTTTGATGATTTAATTTAGAGTTTACTTTTTTTACTAAGTTTATTTCTATCGTTTATTTGATATGAAATGTTATCACATCCAATCAATAGATGATAAATTTTGGTTTAGATTCAAGATTTGAACCAATTAATTTAGAAAAACTTGAGATTTAGTATGACTATTCTAATATGTTTAAGACTATTTGCTTGAATTTTGAAAAATATTCTTTTTAGATCAATAATCAATGTTATAATTAGATGAGATCTTTCTCTGAATCAAAGTTTATAATCTTGAATTTTTTACTTTTATATCCATTTGGTTTAATTTTATTTTTCATTAATTTTAATTAATTAGTTACTTAATGAAAAACTCCTCGATTTATTTTATTATTTAAAACTAAGAAATTAATGTTTAATTTTCTTGACAAAGTACTTGATTTCATGACTACTACAAAAAATTAGAGAATCAAAACTATTTTGAGGACTTCAACAATCCGATCACATATATTAAATTATGTATTTGCAGCTAATAAATTTAAATAAAGTGAATTTAAGTCTTAAAATATCTTCACCAAAATTAACTTTAATTTTAAGATTTGTTTTGAAAATTTTTTTGTTGTCCTTTCTCCTCTCTTCCTTGTAAAAATTTACTCGGCCCCGTTAACTAAGAAGTTAATAAAAAATTAATTTTACAATAAAGTTAAAAGTTTAAATATTTATTATTTTAATAATTATTAATTAATATTATCAAATTAAAAAATAAATAATTGAAAATAATTTAATTCAATTCTAAATTAAGAAGAATAAGATGCTCACATATATATCAACATGAAACAAAGTCTCGATAAGAATTATTATTTATATAAATGGAAAGTGAGAGTAAATTTAAGTCTTATCTAAATATTATCATCACGCTCATCACACCTAGTTTGAAGTTTCTCAATTGTTGGACTAATGGTGGTTAACAAATTTAATACCACTTATGTTTTGATAATAATAAAATGTATAGAATTGTTTAAGAAATTATTTCAGGTTATTTGGATTCAAATACAT
>JANIJH010000007.1:24972106-25000119 GCA_024520975.1 Erythroxylum areolatum | reverse complement strand
ACGTAGACTTCTACCTCTGCATGGAAGGTTTTCTCGTGCTAACGGGCTGTGGAGAGCATGGATCGGGCTTGGGCTTGACATAGCAATTAAGTAGGAGATTGATCTTTGAAGAATTGACCGATCGGCCCACAGGTCGTTTTGACTGGGTCCGGGCCCAGTACCGCCGACCCGACCAATTATGATTCGTGTTAATCATTTTATAGAATTAAATAGATCTTAGTTTTCGGGAAATCAAAAGTCACCAAAAAGTTTCGTGATTATTCCGCTGCGGTCGGATCAAATCCGGACCCGATTTCCCAACAATGTGACTATATTGTTCATAGCACATATTAGACACATTATTATGGGAAATTAGTGTCTTGTATAGGTCCTCTATCTTGGAATCTAAACCTATTATTTTTCCACTTTTGTTTTCTAACTTATTAAATATTGAAAATCTAACACTAAATTCATAATAAAAGGTAAAGCCGCACACCACTGGGATATTTGTACCTGCAATGCTTTATAGAACTGGTGCTATTTCATTGGTATGCATTTTGGCACAGAATTACAGCCTTGTGCTGAATGTTCTAGTAAACATGTTGAGGTATGCTGATCTATATGTGGGTTTGTTTGATGCCTTCATAGCTCGTTTCCTTTTGATGATCTAGTCTTTTCTTGGTTGGTGTATAAACTATCAAAAACTTAGGTACATGCATAATTATTCAAACTGTTTGCAGCTTATCAGATGCTTTAACGAAACTCGTTTTCTTGGTCAGGTTTTTATGCTGAACAGGACTGCGGAGGAACCCCTTGGTCATGCTGCTGCCATAATCACCAATGTTCTCGAGAATGCAGAAACTAATCATGTCATCATCGCTTCACAAAAGCGAGCATTTCTTCAGGAAGTGGAACTTAGGCTGTCGTAGAGATCACCTGTCTCCATGTTGAGGAATTATGGTTTTCGGCTCCTGCAACTTTATGCAATGTTGCATATTATATGCCGCTAGTTGTGTTTCTGCTTCAAATGTCATAAATTTTGGTTCGAGTTTGGATTTTCTTTTGTACTCCATTTGAAAGATAGATTAAACAGGAAAAGCCCCCATGTAAAATATCAATCAAAAGGGGGAATTTTGTTTCTGTTTTACAGGACGTACTTTGTTATGTTCATTGTAAATAGAAATGATGCTGCTTAGAGTTTCTCTCTCCCTCTCTCGTTTTATGTATCAGACAATACATCTGTGGTGATTTGGTTTGACAAGTTACAAGGTGACGAATATGTTGAAATTCAACCCTGATCAAATCATGAACAAAGCAAAAAACAAAATTTTTACTGATTCAAAGCAGATCTTGATAATTGAATAAACTTACAAAAAATAGAAAACAAATTAGAAATTATACCTCGTTTATTTCCCTGTTGAAAAACCTTTAAAAATTTACCGATTGATCAATCACAAACTGTTCAAATATTCAGCCTCTGATGGTATCCAATTAGCAATTCTCAAGACTAATTTTGAGAGGAAGAAGACAAAGTGCTAGCTTCTAAATGTTCTTCCTTTTTAAAATAGAAAAATCATAAGGGTCTTTAATTAAAATTAATTTTCTTTAATTATAATTAAAATCAAATTCTAATTCTAATTAATTTGATTTTAATAAAATCAAATATTTCATATTTCATCCCCAAAGTTTCTCAAACTTTATAAGTAAGTCCAACTTAATTAAATTGATTTTTCTTTCATAAATTGTTCTTTGATATATGACCTATTAGGTTCCTAATAAATTGGCAATGATTATAAATTATAATTATAATTCTCAATTAGAATTAGATAAATTAAAACTTCTTTTAATTTATCTTTAATTCTCATATTATATAATTCATAATCATAAATCATGATTTATGTCTAGCAACATATCATGATTACCCAAATATCAAAAATGTCAAAGTGATTGACTTAACCTGTCCATGCATGACTATGATGTATAATTTAATCCTTTCGTCATTCAATGTTCTAATTGGACAAAGTATAGATACACTGCCTACTCTTATCATCCAATTATGTTCATTCTTACTAATTAGTAATTAATTTATAATTAAAATTTAAAAACATCTTTTCAAATGTCAATTCACTCTAGTAAGAAAATTCTATAAATCATTACTAATCAAGAACAGTAGAATATTCTCTCTAATTGCTTTACAGTGACGAATACTATATTAACTTACTCAACTATCTCCATATAGTTCATATTATATCCAATTACTACAGACTGAATTATCCTAGGACGATTTATAAGTATCATCAAAACACAATAATTCTCACATGAAATACTTTGATAATCTCAAGTCTGATGATCAATTATACAACAATCATTATGAGATAATCTATAGACATATAAGTAATATTCCAACCGAAATTCTCATATTTAGGTCAGTTCACTGACTTATTCTCTAATAATCACCTATACATTAGTTTAAGGATCTCTATACTTTAATTTATGAGATCAATTACTTTCTTCATAAGAAAAAAACATAATATATGCTAGTTATACTGTTTCAACAATATCTTATCTTGATGAAACTACAACTAGGACATTTAGGAATAATACATAAGTGTAAATTGAATCTCATACTTATGATCTCATCATAATTTCAATTATACAATAATTATTATAAGGATTTTACCTTTAGTATTAAAACATAAAATATTAATGCATAAAGATAAAAAAAACCTTTTCATTAATTTAAAATAATGTCATACATTAATTTGCATCCAATTGATTTGTTGCAAGGACATAAACTAGCAATCTCTCACTTAAACTAAAGCCAATCTCCTATGAATCTAATACCATATCCATCCAAATGCTGATCATGTCTCTTTTGAGACAATGGCTTAGTAAGAGGATCTGATAGATTCCCTTCAGTGGGAACTCGCTCCAATGCTATGTCTTTTCGCTCCATTATCTCCGTAATCAAGTGAAACTTCCTAAGTACATGTTTAGACCGTTGATGAGACTTGGGTTCCTTTGCTTACGCAATAGCACCGTTGTTGTCACAATACAATACTATAGGCTCAACAATGCTAGGAACCACTCCAAGTTCAATGATGAACTTTTTACTCCAAATTGCTTCCTTTACTGCCTTGACACTGAAATGTACTTTGCTTCGATCATTGAATTTACAATGGTCGGTTGTTTGGAACTCTTTCAACTTACTGCACCACCATTTAGAATGAAGATATACCCTAGCTGCGATCTACCATCATCGGGATCTGACTAGAAATTAGCATATGAATATCCTTAAACTCTCAGTTCATCTCCTCCATAGACCAAGAAAACATCTTTAGTTCTTCTTAAGTACTTTAAGATATTTTTCACAGCCATCCAGTGACCTCACTAGGATTAGACTGAAATCTGCTCATTATTCTCAAAGCATAAGAAACATCTAGTCTAGTACATAGCATCACATACATGATTGATCCAATTGTTGAAGCATATAGAATACAATCTATTTTATCTCTCTCCTCTTGTGTCTTTGGACATATACTCTGTGTGAGAGAAAACCCATGCGATATAGGTAAGAATCTCCTCTTAGAATTCTCCGTGCTAAACCTCTTTAGCACTTTATCTATGTATGTGGATTGGGACAATCCAAGAAACCTCTTTAACCTATCTCTATAAATCTTTATTCCCAAAATATATATTGCTTCTCCCATATCCTTCATAGAGAAGTTCTTGGACAACCAAATCTTTACAGATTGTAGCATAGGTATGTCATTTCCAATTAGCAATATGTCATCCACATATAGTACTAAGAAAATGATTGCACTCCCACTAACCTTCTTACAGACACATGGTTCATCCATATTTTTAATAAAATCAAACTCTTTGACTGTCTCATCATAAAGAATGTTCCAACTCTGTGATGCTTGCTTAAGTCCATAAATGGACCTTTGCAACTTGTATACTTGATTGGAAAATCTCTTGGATTCAAAACATTTAGGTTGTGTCATAAACATATCCTCCTCCAAATTTCCATTGAGAAATATAGTTTTGACATCCATCTGCCAGATTTCATAATCATGATATGCTGTTATGGCTAATAAGATCCTGATGGATTTTAACATAGCTATTGGTGAAAAGGTTTCATTAAAATCAACTCCTTATTTTTGTTTGTAACCTTTAGCCACTAACCTTGCTCTTTACATATGTACATTATCATCCATATCAGTTTTTCTCTTAAAAACCCACTTGCATCCAATAGGCATAATACCAATAGGTGCATTAACCAAAGTCTACCTGGCTAGTGTACATGGATTTTATTTCAGATCTCATGGCTTCTTGCCATTTAAAAGAATCAATGTTAGACATCTCTTCTTTAAAATTAGTAGGCTCTTCATGTATGAGTGATATATTATCCTTTCCCTGCTCAATATGTAGATCTAATCTAATGGGAGGATGACATATTCTATCATTTTTTTGTAGACTATGTGACTTTTGAGCTCTCGGTTGTATATCATATGTATCAACTTGAGGTTCTTGTTCCATTTTGATGTGAATTTGTAGCTCTTGAACTTCTCTAAGTTCAACCTCACTCCCACAACTTTATTTTAGAATAAACTCTCTTTCTAAGAATGTAGCATGTCTTAAGACAAACACCTTTTGCTTAATTGGATGATAAAATTGATAACTGAAGCTCTCTTTCTAATACCCCATAAATTTGCATTTATCTGATTTAGCTTGAAGTTTATCAGATATAGCACGCTTCACATAAGCTTCACATCCCCAAATCTTTAAGTGTGATAATACCGGTCTTCTACCAATCTATATCTCATATGGTGTCTTATCAACTGATTTAGATGGAACTCTGTTTAGAAGAAATATTGCAGTTTTAATTGTGTATCCCCAAAAGGACATAGGAAGGACTGCATGACTTATCATGGAACTTACCATATCTAATAGTCTACGATTTCTCCTTTCAGAAACTCCATTATGTTTTGGAGTTGTAGGAGTAAACCATTGTGAGAGAATCCCATTCTCTTTTAAGTAACCAAGAAACTCGTGATCTAAGTATTCACCACCTCGATCTGATCTAAGTGTCATAATACTTTTTCCAGTTTGTTCTCAACCCTTAGTCTAAATTCTTTGAACTTTGTAAATGATTCAAAAAAAAAATTCATCAAGTAGACATAACCATATCTAGAATGAACATCTGTGAATGTAATGAAATACGAGAATCCACCTCTAGCATTTGCGGGCATAGGCCTACATACATCTAAATGTATTAATTCTAGTAACTCACTAGCATGTTGTCCCTTTCTCTTGAAGGTTAGTTTGGTCATCTTTCCCATTAAACAAGATTCACATGTTTCATATGATTTATAACAAAAGGATCAAAATATCCTGCTTTAGGTAATTTTGTGATTCTAGTTTCATTGATATGACCTAACCTACAATGCCATAAATAAGATGGAGTTTCGTTACTTAATTTTCTTTTCTTACTATTTATATTAAGAATTGGCCTTTCAAAATCTAACTCATACAAACCATTTGTAAGTAATCCAGATCTATAATAAACATCACCTTTATAGAAAGAACAACTATTATGCTTAATTACAAAGACAAATCCATTCAAATCCAACTAAGAAATAGAAATGATGTTTCTTGTAATAACAAGAACATAATAACAATTATCAAGTTCTAATACAAGGTTAGAAGGCAAAGTTAAACTACATGTTGCTACATGTTCCTACAGCTAATGTAGCAACTCTTGCTCCATTTCCAAATTGCAGGTCCACTTCACCTTTCTTCAATGATTTACTCCTTATTAACATCTGTATGTTATTACATATATGAGAATATAACCAGTATCTAATACTCAAAAAAGTAGAACAGAAGTAGAAAGATTGATCTCAATCACAAACATACCTGAAGAGACAGCTTCCTTAAGCTTCTTATCTTTCAGGCTAGCAAGATAAGATGGGCAGTTCCTCTTCCAATATCCGTTGACTCCGCAATGAAAACATGTGCCTTTGTCATTGCTCTTCTTCTTAACACCTCCTTTGGCCTTTATTACATTTGTAGACGCCTTCTGGTTTTTATTATTATTCTTCTTAAAGCCCTTTTTCTTACTTTTATAAGAACCAACAAAAGTACAGAACTGGGTTCCTTTTTAAGGCACCCTTCTGTAGCCTTGAGCATGTTCAACAGTTTAGGAAATGCCATGTCCTTTTGGTTCATGTTGAAGTTCTGGATGAATTGTGAAAAGCTCAAACTTAGAGACTATAACACTAGATCAACGCTTAATTTGTGGTCCATGACAGAACCTAATTGGGCCAATTTTTTACCCAATCATCTTTATCACATGAAGGTTGACTGAAGATCCTTCTATCATCTTGCATTGAATTAGTGCCTTGGAGATTCGATATCTCTTTACCCTACTTTGTGCACCAAATAACTCTTTAAGATGCAGTATCATAGTAGGCGCATCCATGTTCTTATGCTACCTCTGAAGTTCAAGAGACATGCAAGTTAATATCACACATGTAGCTTGTTCAACGTCATCAACATAACGCTGATATTTCTCCCAATCTTCATTAATTGCATCTGAACAAGGTTCTGATGGAGCAGGAATATCAAGAACGTATAACTTCTTTTCTTACTTAAGAACTATTTTTAAGTTTTATAACTAATCCAAAAAGTTGGGTCCAGTCAGCTTGTTAGCATCCATGATGCTCCTCAATGTTAGGTTGGTGCTCATCTTCAAATTCAATAACCGAAAAACATAAAAGGAGCATATATTAGTTTATATCCAAAATCAAATAAAATAAGGACTTTAAAATTATTTGATTACTCTCATTATTTTATTCAAAATAATAGCCCTTACTATTATATCAAAAAATTATCAAATAATTTCCTAATGGGCTAGGATCCTATTTAAAATTAATTGATCATGCTCAACAAACCAACTAAAATTAAATTAGCTAGAAAAATACTTTTCAATCACATCTCATGTGAGTCCTAGAGCCGTTAGGTGACAACTTTTGCCAAAATATATCATATATTATTCCTAACCTTGCCTCTAAACCTATATGATCATGAGTTTACTCATCTAAATCATACAAATTTAGTTAAGGAGGACTTATTAATTTAAGATAAAACATATCCGAGTTAAAGTGACCTTGAGTTTACTCAACAAGCTAAGCAATAAATAGAATTCTGATTTTATTCTCAAACAATGGAAGGCAACTATCATGCTCCTAACATATACTTAATATTTTATTGAGGGATTTAAAATTTTAAAATTTTCCAATCTCATCAAAATAATATAATCTCATTATAATTATAATTTCAAACATAATCTAATTATAAAAGAAATTATTTAATTTTTTGATTCTAATTATTGATTTGATAATAAATTTAACTTAATAATTCAACTCTTGAAAATTTAAATTAAATTCCAAAAATTTTAAAAATTCCCTTTCAAAACAATTTTCAAATTTTAGTAAAACATTTTTCAATTTTATTACGAGTAGAAATTAATTTAATCTCTATTAAATTAATTAAATTGACAATTTAAGTTTTTATAAACATTTAAAAACAAATAAAAGAGGGATGGGAGGATAAGCAGGCGTGTGCACTACACGCGCCCACGGTCACCAGGAGGTTGACTGGTGCGTGCATTTCGAAGACGGTGTGTGTGTGACTTACACGTGCCCATCGTCATCTTCAGAAGCTACCGTTTGCTTCTACAACTACCTCTCTCCCTTGTTTTATTAACTGATGCCCCCACTTCTACTTCCCTCATGTTGTTGTCCCATATTTCCCCATCTTATCTCCAACTGACACCCATCTCCCACGTTTCCCAACCATCATCCGTTGCTCCACCTTCGCTGGATGATTAATGCCGACATCGCTAGTGTCTGGCATCGCAAGAAATGTCGATGCCAACGACACTAGCCAGTGGCATAGGGGATAAGATCTTCTGTTCAATATTACCCTGTCTTATTCTGTCTTATGAAATCTCAGTCATTTATTTTGCAGGACCCACGTGGGGTCCACGCGGGACCTACATGGGACTCACATAAATAAATGGCTGAGATTCATTGGACACAATAAGACACCATAATATTGGACAGGAGATCTGGACTCGTGGCATAGCGACGCGTCACTGATGCCACCCAATGGTGACAAGCGACGCCTTGTTCGCATAGAGCGGCGACTACAGTAAATACACTTGTTTGTGGGCATAAACTAAATGCTTCAGATCCAAAAACAATCAATTATGGAAAATAATATGGGCATAATAAGCAGTATAATCCACAAAGAACACAATTAAGTTCAGATCTGAGTCATTTGCAAGAGCAAAGAAAAGGAAATTTTCGAAAAATAAAATATGGCAATTGGATGAACATAAAATAAAGCATGCGTATGGAAACAATTTCCAGAAGTCAAATGCAAGTCTCTCAAGAGCCATGTCGTGAAAACATTTGTTTGACATAGACAAATCAAATAGAAACAATTTCTAGCATCGTATAAACATGGGCTTAGGCAACAACCGAGCACTCATGCAAATTAATATTTCAGAAATATTGCACAAGTGTAAGTTTACGCAGAGATATACAAAAAACAATTTTCATAATGAAACAAGAGCAGTCTCGAATAACATGCACATTGCAGTTCTTCAAACCTTGACATATTATCACAATCAATCAGAATCAAGCCTCTAATTCAAGATATACAATTAAAAGAGGCTCTAATATCACTGTTGACATATAACTGTGGTCAAATCACTGACGCAACGGAAAACAAAACTTTTACCAATTTCAAGCGAATCCCGATAATTGAATAAACTTGAATAAAATAGAAAATGAATTAGAAATTGTACATTGTTCGTCTTCTTATTGAAAAACTTTGAAATTTTTTCGATTGATCAATCACGAGTTTTTCAAATGTCTAACCTCTGATGGTATCTACAAAGCAATTCTCAAGACTAATTTTGAGAGGAAGAAGACAAAATGTTAGCTTCTAAAATGTTTTCCCTTTTTAAATAGAAAAATCACAAGGGCCTTTAATCAAAATTAAATTTCTTTAATTATAATTAAAATCAAATTCTAATTCTAATTAATTTAATTTTAATAAAATCAAATATCTCATATTTGATCCCAAAAGTTTTTCAAACTTTATAATTAAGTCCAACTTACTTAAATTGATTTTTCTTTCACAAATTGCTTTTGTGTGATTTATTAGGTTTCTTATAAATTGACAATGATTATAAATTACAATTCCAATTCTCAATTAGAATTAGAAAAATTAAATTTTCTTTTAATTTATCTTTGATTCTCCAATTATATGATTCATAATTATAAATCATAATTGACCTCTAACAATATGTCATGATTATTCAAATATTAGGAATGTCAAAGTGATTGACTTAACCTGTCCATGCATGGCTATGATGTATAATTTAATTATTTCATCATTCAATATTATAATTGGATAGAGTATGTATACAATGTCTACTCTTATTATCCAATCATGTTTGTTCTTACTGATTAGTAATTGAATTATAATTGAAATTTGAAAATACATTCTTAAATGTCAATTCACTCTGGCCAAAGAATTCCATATATCATTACTAATTAAGAACAGTAGAATATTCTCTCTAATTACTTTAGAGTGATGAATTCTATATTGAATCACTCAACTATCTCCATAAGGTTCATACTGTATCTAATTACTACCAACTGAATTATCCTAGGATGATTCATAAATAGCATCAAAACACAGTAATTCCTATACGAGATAACTTGATAATCTCAAGTCTGATAATCAATAATACAACCATCATTATGAGAAATATAAGTAATATTCCATCCAAAATTCTCATAATTGGGTTAGTTTAGTGACTTATTCTCTAATAATCACTCACACATTAGTTTAAATATCTCTATACTTTAATTATGAGATCAATTACTTTCTTCATAGAAAGAAACATAATTTACGTTAGTTTTACCATTTCAATAATATCCCGTCTTTATGAAACTACAACTAAGAACAATTAGAAATAATACATAAGTATAAATTGAATCTCATAATTATGATTTCATTATAATTTCAATTACATAATAATTATTCCAAAGATTTTACCTTTGGTATTAAAATATAAAATATTAATTAAATTAATGTATAAAGATAAATAAAGCCTTTTCATTAACTCAAAATAATGTCATACATTAATTTGCATCAAGTTAATTTGCATAAACTAACAGGATAAATTATGTTTTTAAGTATAATTTTGTTTACACTGAAGAGCAACACGTCTGGAGATATTTCTGCACAAGAAGAAATTATTGGAACAACCAAGTTAATCCCACTAGAATTGTCGTATGGAAGTTTTAAATATGGTTTGACATAACCATATATGCACGCTGGATAATTTACAGCTTGGTTTTTGCGAAGGCGATTAATCCCATCTTCTATGCACAGTCCTGATACATCCTTGCTTTGCCTTCTTCCAGATCCTGCTCAAACGTGCTCTGGTAGTTGCCCATGCAGTTTTTGTGCGTGCCCCCATCATGAAAGGCGCAGAAGTCGACCTCGAGTATGTAATTTTGTTATTTGATGTTCTTGCATTCTCCTTTTGGATACTATCCAAGCGTTGATTACAGAATGGAGATCTGAAGTAGGACATTAGAGTAGGTGATGAGGTATTCAATCCTCTGATAGCCCTATTGATTTGGTTGGTTACAGCTCTAAGCTCGTAGGAGTCGTAGAGGGTGCTGTCGTTGTAGCGCGGACTGAACCTTAACATCTCTGGTTTAACGCTCTGATTTGTGGTCTCCTCTGGTTGAGCCATTGCAACCTCAGTTCCTAGACTCTGTTAATGGAAGTCTCTTTGTTATGAAATCTTCGCCATTTATGAGAAACTTTGTTTATGGTGTTTTGGCGTTTATGTCTGAATGGATTTGTTATATTTTTGGCTGATCAGGGTAACCTTGGAAAGAGTACATGCTCTCCAAAGAAAATTGCTTAGTAGTTTACGTCTCCTGCAGAGACAGAGTATGATGATGATTGATTGTATTACCAAGCATCGAGAAGGGAGCAAAAGCTCCAGATTCCTGTTGTGTCCTTTTGCAGTCTATATTTCTGGAATTTGTATTATATCAATGAGTATAAATTATAAATTCATTAAAAATGTTTAATATTATTAAATAAAATAAACCAAATATTCTCTGTAATCTCTGTACATGAAACTACAAGCTCTTACTTTTTCATATATTTAATACCATGCATGTTTGTTAAGTTGTCTTTTTGCGCGTTGAACATTAGGATTCGAACTCCTGTCTTAAGAGACAGGGGCAATACCTTATTCTCTCGCTACCACAAGCGAAATGATTTAACAAATGAAGTCCTCGTTGATGGGTGGTTTCATACAGGAAAAGCATAAATGCTTTTAAGGAGATGTAACAGCTAGCATTAAGTATAGTCTTGATAGCACTGAATGTGGCATTAGAGAATGGCTGCCAAATGGAGACTAAAGATCATAGATAAGAACATAATCTCATGGTGAATATGCAGCTGTGGAAAACCTAGAGAACTCCTCACGACGTCCTCTTCTAATATTAGTTAAAATCGTTAGAAAGTCTTTTTTTTTTTTAAGAAACGGAGGAACTTATAGTCGTTATTCTTTAGATATGTACTAAGTAAACTTTTAAATTAACGCAATAGCTTGCAAATCACGCCAACCAAGTACTTCACACTAGGTAAATCTTGTACGATAGGTTCAATCGAGAGTGTAAGTAGGAAGATTCGAACACAGGATTTTTTGGCTCCATATCTTCTACTCCACCAACTAGACCACTTCCTAAGAGGCGCCATAATGTCATATTATAGTTTTTCCCAACTTAGGGACACTTGTTATGATTTGGGTATACTTATAAACAAGTTATTTTTTATCTTTTTAATAATTAAAATTATTTATAATTATTAAAAATGAATAATCAAAATTGAATTTCAAACATTATATTTGAAATCTAAATTTTACGTTTGGCATTGAAAAATAACAAAAAGCAATAAGTTAGACATGAAAAACTCCATAAACTAAAAACATTGATAAATCTCCATTTTCACCATCAATCACCGTTACTTTGACAACTTAAATAATTCATAAAGTCTCTAATAGTTAAATTTTCTTACGCTATTATTTGATATTTTATGTTTAACATGAATAATAGTTAATTGAAGTTATTACGAGTAGTTATTAAATATAACAATTAAATGATTATTAAATACTATATTATTTTGAATAAAAAATTCCTGTCAATTATTATGAAAAGTTCTCATCATACGTAATTGATTTAATTTTTTGTAATTATTAAAATCGGTAATAAAAAATAAGCAATATATATTTAGTTTTAAACAATAGTTGATCCAGAAAACCTAACTGATCAACCAGCTAGTTGTCAAACGGCAGGGAAACAAACTGAAATCCATAAGAAACAATAGTGAAAAAATAACACAGAAAATGAGAAGTCGGACAAGCAAGATGCTTTAGATTAAAATGTTTAAAGGCAACACAGATGTATTCATCTACTTCACACAACCAAGATCAACATTTTATTTAGGGCATAAGAACACAATGAGAATGGCATACTTCCAATGCTTAGCATAGAGTCTTAGTGGTTCTTCTCCATCTTTCACAACCTATCAAAAACAAGAACACTTTGTGCAAGAGAGAGCTAATAGTACAAGACCCAATATTCTTTTTCACACCTACACATCATATATACACAATCCCATCATATGTTATATCTTATAACATGTTCTACCTTAAGGGGTAGAATATGATAATTGTGTCATTTTTTTAAGGATGTTATGAATTATAATTTAATGGATGAACATATAATTATTAGGATACTACCATATGCCTCAAATGTAATTAGTAAATTATTAATTATCCCATTATGATTATTAAACATGCATTAGGCGATTCAACTAATGGTTATGCATATAGAATTAATGTTGCAATTATATTAGTCCACATATTTCTAACATTCTCCCACTTGGACAATATAATCAAACTACCATACCAATCTCCATCATCAAAAGCAGTCAAATAAACCATATGCAATATTATAACAATAGGATATATATACTACACATGATTTAGCCCTGAAGATGTTCAAATACCACAATAACCATTAAAACAACATGCATGCAGTACAACAACTGAGACTTTGCATTTGCCTCCTTTTGTACTTGTCATTTCATCAAACTACATACATGCATCAACATATATATGTCAATATTAACAAGAAATGACTGCAAACATTATTATGCATGTTTCATATATAAAAGTCATAAGTAATCCATATAAAGTACTAACATGTTCAATACAAAATCGCAAACTCTTACTAATTTTATATAACTAAGCTCCTAACAATCCCATGCATAAGACGTGTTTTACAAGCACACATATAGGTAAGCCTTTCGTAAATGGATTTGCTAACATACTAACTTTAGGCGTATACTCAACAATAATAAGGGATTTAATGACTTTCTCTTTAATAAAATAGTACTTCATATCAATATGTTTTGAGTGAGAAGTACTTCTAGTATTCTTAGAGAAAGCTACAGCTGCGAAATTATCACAATACAATTTCAACGAACTCAAAATAGGGTCTACAATATCCAATGCTGAAATAAAATTCAGCAACCATATTGGTTAACAAGCTACCTCATATCATGCCATATAATTTGCCTCCATTGTTGAGGACGTCGTGTGTGTCTGCTTGACACATTTCTATAATACAGCTCCTCCAATCATCATAAAGATGTAGCTTGAAGTGGACTTTTTATCATCCACACATCCTGCTTAATCAGCATCACTGAACCCAACTTTATCAAGAGTGTCAGTTCGCTGATAAGACAATATATAATCCTTGATACCCTGAAGATACCACATGACCTTCTTAGCCGCTTTCCAATGGCTAAGTCAGGATCACTAAAGTATCTACCCAACAGACCTACAATAAAAGCAATATCAGGGAGTGTGCATACTTAAGCATACATCAGGCTACCTACAAGTGATGCAAAAGGAATGACTTTCATTTCATCTCTCTCTTTATCATTTTGTGGACATTGGGCCTTTGAAAATTTGTCACCCTTCAATATTGGTACCTTTCTAGGAGAACAAGAATGCATATTGAATCTTCTCAAGATCCAATCAATGTAATTCTTTTGAGACAATCAAAGAATCTCATTAGCTCTATATCGAAGAATTTGAATTCCAAGTACATAAAAGGCCTTACGAAGATCCTTCATATCAAAATGACTAAATAACAATTGTTTTGTCTCAAATAATAGATCAATATCATTAGTAGCAAGTAAAATGTCATCAACATACAATACCAGAAAAATGAAACTGCTCCCACTGAACTTCATATATATACAATGATCAACTACATTCTCCTTGAAGCCATTTGCAGTGACAATCTTATCAAACTTGAGATACCACTGCCTTGATGCTTATTTTAACCCATAGATAGACTTCTTAAGCTTGCAAACCATGTGTTTTTTACCAGTTATCTCAAAACCAACTGGTTGAGTCATATAAACATCTTCATATATATCTCCATTCAAGAAGGTGGTTCTCACATCTATTTGATTAAGTTTCAAATCAAAATGAGCAATTATAGCTATTATGATTCACAGTGAATCCTTGGTAGAAATTAGTGAGAAGGTTTCCTTGAAATCAATCCCTTCTCTCTGGCTATAGCTTTTGGCCATAAGTCTAGCCATATACCTTTCTACTTGTCTACTTGAGTCATGTTTGATTTTGTAAACCCACTTTCATCCAATGGGTTTGCAACCTTTAGGTAGTTCAACTAACTCCCAAACTCCATTTTGTAACATGGAACTCAACTCATCTTCCATTGCATTCATCTATAACACATATTGAGGATTACTCATGGCTTCTTAAAAACTAACTGGTTCAATATTATCTCTCACATCGAACTCATATTCCTGCAAATAGACAATATAGTCATCAGGAATGATAGGTCTACGTGTTCTTTATGATCTCCTGACAACAATTTCATCATCTCTAGTATCAATGACTTCATCTTGTGCTTGATTTTAAGGTTCATTATGAGATTCTATTGGAATTTGTTGAATCACAGGGTCATCAGTAAGAGCAAAAGCAAAGGGTACAGGGACTAGAATACGCTTTTCCTTGAATACAATTTCTCTTAACCCTTAACTTGAACCAAATTCATCTTCAAAATAGATAGCTCTATTTGATTCTATAATTATGGTTGTGTGAGATGGGCAATAGAATCTAGATCCCTTTGATCTGACGGTGTAGCCTACAAAGTAGCCACTAATGATTTTCGGATCAAATTTATTAGATTGCAGATTGTAGGGCCTTACTTCTACTTTGCATCCCCAAATATGAAAATGACATAAACTTGGTTTCTTTCTTGACCATAACTCATATGGAGTCTTTATGAATGAATTGCTAGGTATTTGATTCAAGATATAAGCAACTGTCTTCAATGCCTTACCCCATAAAAATTTGGGCAAACTAGAATGAATCAACATACACCGCAACATATCAAGAAGTGTGTGGTTTCTTCTTTCAGCGATTCCATTCTGCTGAGGTGCTCCTAGTGTTGTATATTTTGCTTCAATACCACATTCTTGCAAGTATCTAGCAAAAGACTCTAGATTCCTTCCACTCTCATCATAACGCCCATTATACTCTGCACCTATGTTAGAGATAACTACCTTAATTTTCTTTCCCTTTTGAAGCTCAACTTTTGTCTTGAAAATCTTAAATGCTTCCAAAGATTCATATTTTTCATGAATGAGCTTCACATGACCATACCTAGAAAAATCATCAATAAAAGTGATGAAGTATTTATAACCACCCATAGTAAGTGGAATACATGGTCCACATATATCAATATGAATCAACTCCAACAATTCTGAGCTCCTGTTTATTTTTCTTTTTCTAACCTTGGCGGTCAACTTTCCTTTAATACAATCAACATAGGCAGTAAAATATGAAAAATCAAGATCCTAAAGTACACCATCTTTTTCCAACCTCTTCATTATGTCTATAGAAATATGGCCTAAATGTTTGTGTCATAACATAAAAGATATCAAATCAAACCTCATACATTTAAAATCAACAACAATAATAAGAGAAGAGGAAGAAGCAATAGTAACAACATCATTCAACTCAAGTTTGTATAAATTTTCATATGAGTTTCCATTTCCCACCAAAAGAGAGTCATAATACAAAGTCAAATTTTCAACTCCAAAAAGAAAACTATAACCTAGTCTATCCAAAATGGATACAAAAATCAAATTCCTCTTAATAGAAGGTAAATAAGCAACATTATGTAACACCAAAAGATGTCCTTAATTTAACTGTAGTCTAACTATCCTAAAAAATTCAACTTTGACTTTAGTATTGTCTTCCATGTAAATATGTTGGTCAGAACTAGTTGGCCTTCTTTGACTTGTCAATTTCTGCAAGGAATTCGTAACATAAATTGTTGCTCCAGTATCTAACCACCAAGTATTTAAAGACACATCAATAACATTGGACTCTAAACAAACTATCACAAGACAATTACCTTTCTTCTCTAAATGAGCTTTGAGTTTTCGACAATCAGCTTTCTTGTGCCCAAAACTCTGACAAAAGTTGCATTTCCCTTTGAAAAACTTATTTTTGACTAACAGAAGATGAGCTCGCCTATCCACTTCCTTTAGGACCAACAGCTTTCTTCTTGAAAGACTTTTGTGTAAGGTTTCGATCATGCATCTCATATATAATATATGTCAAATATACACAGCAGAAAATAAAACAAAACCTCAAAAATCAGATTTACTTATGCATATAGATATAGAAAACAAAAACATTAAATGTAATATGTTTACATACCTTTCTGACGATCTCCTTTGTTCTTTAAAATTCTTCACGTTGGGTTATCATAAACCACAACGATCAATATAGACCGTCTATAATGAAAGTCCACATGAAGATAGAAGGATGAAACCTCACTAGGAGATGGCTAGAGTTCTTTTTTTGTGTTAGCAAAAACAAGAACTCTTGTGCGAGTTAAAGAGAAAAAGAGTGTGTGTGTAAGAAAGAACCCTTCTTTTCCTTTTTGTCTTACACAAGATGCACGAAAATCATCTCTATTTTCTGCACGATTTAGCCTTCCATAACCCCCATCACTAATTTTTATTTTTTAATAAAAAAGAAAATAAACATATCAGGTTAGGCATTGTCCCTGACCCCCATCTGGGTCGGCGGGTTGACCCGAATGTATCTCCCTCTCTCGACCTTAGTTTTCGACAATTTCAGAGGTGTATATTAGGGTAGGCATCATCCCTGACTCCCATCTGGGTCGGCGGGTCGACCTGAATGTATTTCCCTCTCTTGACCTTAGTTTTCAACGATTTTAGAGGCGTTTTCTTCCATTTTTCACGCTCTATGGATTTCCCATATCCATTTTAGCCAAAAGTGCTCCAAAGTCCAAAAACAACAAACCCATTTTGGCCATAGAAGAAAACATAAAACCTTTCACAATCATACCCAAAAACTATAATTCTTTTGCCCAAAACAAAGGTAAAAGGCTATAACATCAACCAGCAACATTTTATGAACCTTAACGTAACATTTTGAAGTCATTTATGCCAAAAAAAGAGTTGAAAATATGGGTATATCGAAAAAAATGAGCCCTAAAATCAAATGACATGGCTTTGATACCAATAGTTAAAAAACAACACAGATGCATTCATTTACATCACACAACCATGATCAACATTTTATTTAGGGCATAAGAGCATAATGAGAATGACCTACCTCCAATGCTTAGCATAAATTCTTGGTGGTTCCTCTTCATCTTTCAGAACCTATAAAAAACGAGAACACTTTGTGCAAGAGAGAGCTACTAGTAGAAGACCCAATATTCTTTTTCACACCCACACATCATACATAAACAATCCCACCATATGTTATATCTTATAACATGTTCTACCCTAAGAGGTAGAATACGATAATTGTGTCATTTTTTTAAGGATGTTACAAACTATAATTTAATGGGTCAACATATAGTTATTAGGATACTACCATATGTCTCAAATGTAATTAGTAAATTATTGACCATCCCATTATGGTTATTAAATATACATTATGCAATTCAATTAATGTTCATGCATATGGAATTAATGTTACGTTTATATGAGTCCACATATTTCTAACATAAAAAACTAATGAATGTACATTGTCACCATCCATCATCACTAGAAAGTCATATTAATCCTCATACACAATCTTAAATTAATTAATTTTTTATATTTTATGTTTAACATTGGATAAAATTTTATTCAAAATTATTATTAGTTATTGAATAAAATAGCTAAATGATTAATGAATAATATATTATTTAAATAATTAAAAATATCATTATCAATTATTATTGTGAAAGAGAAGTAATTTTCATATATCAAAATGAGTAATAAAAATGAATGTTCAAACATTATTATTATATTTACTACTGGAGAATAGTTGATTCAAAATTCTATGAACTAAGAAACTAATGAATATACATTTCCACGTGCCTTTGAGAAAGTCAATGTGATCCTCAAATACAAGCTTAATAAATCATAAAATGTCAAAGTAGAGTTTCATACTAGCAAGTTTATTGTGTTGAAGCAAAACCAAAGTCAAAAGAAACAAAACTAAGACTTTCATGACCATTCTCTACTCTTTTCCTCGATGTCCTGATACCTCACTTACGAAATAGAGGAAACCTAATCTGTTCCATTATGCATCGTAATTTTTTTGGTAAGTAGAGACAAAGGGATGTCATCCAAAATTTTTACCTCATGTGTTGATCAAAGTTGGAGTTAAATATTGGATCAGAACAAAGAAAAAAATTTAACTAATAGATGAAAATCACTACCTAAGCTTGTCCTCCTCTCTCATAGCAGCATTAACTAGTTTAAGTGACTGCAACTATGATAATGGGTTAATTAAACTACACATATATACGTGAGGGCTTTTGATCAAATTCTAAATAAATTTCAAGTCCAACAACTTATGCCCAAATCCTTCTTTTTTTCATATTGAAATTTGGAATAAGCCAAATTTAATCAAAATAAATTTAACTTCTCCTTCTGGACAGAATGCAAGCTATTTTCAATCTCTAGGAAAAAGAACATATTCCTTCGACAGAACGAGGTCCATATTGCAGTACATTAAGCTAGTTGATAGGGATTCAACATGTTTAAGTAATTACACTGCAAAAATGAATGAAACTGAAAAACAATTGCCAAAAGACGAGTCGTCAAGCATTGTGATATGTTCAGGTGGTGCATGGGTTGCATGGGTCTTGAGGAGCAACATTGGTGTACGTGGTCAGAGTTGTTAGCCCTGGTCCTATTCTGTTGCTGAAATTTTGGTTGTAATTGACTTCAAAATTTGTAGCTCTAAAATAGGAGTAGTTAATTGTTAGTCATTTACTTTGTTATGGTTGAACAAGTAGCCAACATCTTCTATTTGTTTGTTGAAATCTGTTAGTGGATTGAGCCACTGTTGTTGCCTCATATATATTGCCATGGCAATATAGAAGGAAAGATATAAGATTTTTACCAACTATGTTTCTTCTTCCTCAATTTCTTCTAATCTCTTAAAGTCTATAAAAAATTCTCTATCAGTGGTATCAGAGTAAGTTAGGCTCAAGACGGGAACAAGGAATCAAACTAATGTTGAGTTTCATGGCGAAGTTTAAGAAATACTAGGTCTTCATGAAACCAGTATCGATGAAGTTAATTCCATTCTACAAACCGTGTTGACAGAAATTCAGTCCTTGAGGGTGTCTCATGAGACCCTCACTAACACTGCCAATCCAAACGTTAATCCCTTTGCCCCAGCTAAATCCTCTACACCAGCTCAACCACCTTCCACCAATCAGATTACCTCTACCAATACTCAAAATCATCATCTCAAACTGAATTTTCTAAAGTTTAACGGAGAAGGCCCGCAAGAGTGGGTTTACAAAGCATAATAGTATTTTGAATTCAAGGACGTAGCATCCGATCAGCAGGTGCAATTGGCCTCTTTTCCTCTTGAGGCTATTGCACTTCAATGGCATATGTGGTATGCCAAGTTCAAAGGGCCTATGACCTGGACTGAATTTATCAAGGCATTGTTAGACTATTTTATGTCCCATGTGACTTATAGTTTGAGTCCCATGCAAAGCACCCAAGATAATGGTTATTAGATATTATAGAATGGATCTCAAATGGGTCGAAGACCCTTTCCCTTTCTCTTCTAACAATGAACTATCATGATGGTTGGTGATTGAGTATTTAAGTTTTAGAAACAAAACTTATGTACGGCAATCTCAATTATTCTGAACCATTGAAGAATTCTCTAACGAAAGAAGACGAGAGGAAATAAAAGTCATTCAAGCAAATCAAAATCTAACGACAAACAATCAGGGATACAGGTACGTAAAATGAATCGATCCATAAATGTTTTAACAATTGGTATAAGATCCACATTGATACATTGTTGTTTTTTGTTTCTGGAATATTGTGATTGTAATGTGTTACAAAAAACAAAATCAAACATGAAGTTGTGTTGAGTTTGCCGTATTTTATTTGTGATAAAGTTCTCGTTCTTGTAAAGATGTGTTTATACTTGTTGAGAAAGAACCGAAAAGCTTGGTTATTGATTCGGTTCTTGAAACCATCATGAACTAATTTGAGGATATTATGTCTGTTGCATTATTCTGTTCGTTTACGATATGTTGTTGCACAGCCATGAAAGTTTTGATGAACTTTTGGTGTTGATATGTAATGGGTATAGGTTTTATATTCGCTCTTGGATAAATATGGTTTGTTTAAAAGAAAAGAAATGGAACTCAACAGTTAATGGGTTAGAGTGAGAAACTTCATGAGTTTGTGCGGTGTATTGACCACCGAAGAAGACAATAGTGAATGTCGTTATTGTTGGTTCAAGCCAAGATAGGATTCTCCATGAAAGAAATGACTATAACTCCCTCTCTTAGTTTACTTTCACGGTGGAGCCTTTTGCATGGACAGTCCCTTTTCTCATTCAAATCCGTGGTTAAGACGACGAATGTTCTTGCCGTCTAAGTTGAGTATAGGTTTCCTTTGATTTTACGTTTCTGGAAATAGAAAAGTAATAGGAAAGTCAAAGTTTTTTTTGCGGACCGACTAAAGGCACTAGATTTGTGATGCATTTATTTATTTATTGCTACAAGGGAAACAACACCTATATCAATTTACTGCTCTAGAATACAATTGGTCAGTCGCATCGTTGCAAATTAGCTCTTTTACTCCGAAGGAGGCTCCTGGAGGACATGGAGGCCTGGGTTAAGAAGGCCTGCAAGGGTTTCCAAATGGTCCGTGCACTGGTTCCCCTCTTGGACAACATGCTGCAGGTGAATCTCCCAAGGCCGCTGTAAGAGCTCCCGAATACATGTCACCAAAAAAGTAACCCCAGTTAGCCCACAGTGCGGGTCAGAGAGGATGTTAATAACCTCGAGGGCGTCCACTTATGCGACTACCCTACGATACCCCATCTCTCAGGCCAGAGATAGGCCGAAGAACACACCCCAAAACTTTGTCGTTAATGGCGAGGCTCTACCGATGTTTTGCTGAAATCCGCCACACCAATTCCCATGGCAATCACGAATCAAACCTCTCGCAAAGGCCATAAAGGCTCCGAGCTTAACCACACCGCCTGTATTAACTTTAACCCAACCCTCGGGGGGTTTAGTCCAGCCCACCAAGGTGCCCACCGGAACCCTCGGAGCCCGAAAAACCTTGTGCTCCAACACCTGGGCTCTCACCATCCAGTCGACATACGCAAAAGGGATCCGGGACCCCTCCTCCGACCAAATGAAACCAGGCTCAAACAGCTACTGGTACGTCACTTCCAGAGATGCCAGCAGGCGACTCCAAAAATGGTGGCCCACACAGCCTCCTGTACCTGAACGAGCTAAGTGAGGTTAGATTGCAACCACAGCTCCTCAGCTTATAAGAAAAACACTGAGTCTACCACCGCTCTAGGAAACTACCTCCAGAACGCGGTCACCCGTGTATAATCTCGCACCACGTGTATGGTAGTCTCTGCCTGACCACAGAAGGGACAACTAAGATCCGTGGCTATATGACGTGCCACCTACTGGTGATTCGTCAGAAGTCTACGTTTGGCCACCAACCAAAGAAACGATCTGATTCATTGTGGGCTAGCCCACTTCCAGATAACCGCCCACAACTGGGAAGGGGACTCCCTACTACGCCCCTTTATAAGATCATACACCGACTCCACCGTGAACCTCCTATGGGGGGTAGGTGCCTACTACAACTGGTCCTCCCCAGAACCCGCCACGGCGGGGCCTAACTATGCCAGGTGTAAACAAACAGAAGAAGGGAGGTACCGTTGAAACTCATTCCATCGCCAATTTTCTTGGACATCCATGAGTGACGCTACCGTATCAAAATGATGATGGTTTGGGACTGGACAGCTGGCAACAAGAATCAGCAGGCCCCAGCCTTCTAGCCAATTGTCCAACCAAAAGAAAATGCGTCTCCCATCACCTCGGGCCCAGGAAAGGCCCTTCCGAACTGCATGTCAGGAAGCCGAGATCCCCCTCCAGATAACAGAGGCCCCTGGCCAGGTTAGCTGGAAAGGCACCGTCGTGGTGTCTAGTCGATACTTAGTCCGGAGGACCCGAACCCACAAGGCGTTGGGCCTCGTGAGGAGTTCCCAACCAAGCTTGGCCAACAGTGCTTCATTGGTAGATCGAAGCCTTTTTAGCCCCAGGCTCCCTTCGGCCTTAGGCTTACACACAGCTTCCCAGTTGACTAGAGGCACTTTTCGACCCTCTGTGGTAGACCCCCAGATAAAGTCTCGCCTCAGCTTTTCCAGTTCATCACACAACTGACGTGGAAGCCGGACAGTCTGCATCGTGAAGATAGGAAACGCCAAGATGACCGCTTGGGTTAAAGTAACCCGACCCGCAAGAGACAACATTTTGGAACGCCATCCTGCGAGCTTCGACTGGGCCTTATCGATAATATGCTGGTACGTACGGTGGTTTGTCCTCTAATGGAGCAGAGGGACACCGAGGTATCAGCCCAAATTAGACATACTGGAGACCTGAAGCCCGTTATTAAGCCGCCTCGCAGTATCTCGGGGGATATTCCTCGAGAAGAAAATCCGCGTCTTGGTAGTACTCACTTTCTGGCCTGACGCTGGCCTGACGCGGAGCAGAAAGTCTCCAGGGTACGAGCTATGACTTGTGTCTGCGTATCAGTGGCTTCCGCAAACAACACAAGCTCATCAGCAAAGAATAGATGGGAGAGAGGGGGTCCCGTGCGACTCAACTTGATCGATTTCCACGCCCCGCAATTTACCTCATGTGATATGAGGTGCCTAAGATGCTCCATACAGAGCACAAACAGGTAGGGAGAGATCGGGTCGCCTTGTCGGATCCCGTGCTAGGGTCAGAAAGGCTCCAAAACCGTCCCTTGCCAGGCCACCTGTAAAGAAGTAGTTGTGACACACTGCATGATGACCCAGATTAAATTCTTAGGTATCCTGACCTCAACCAAAGTATCCTGAATAAACTGCCATCGAAGACGATCGTAGGCCTTCTCCAGATCGACCTTTAACGCCATGTACCCGACTCGCCCTATACTCTTACGTATAGAATGAATAACCTCTTGGGCAATAATAATATTATTAGAGATATGTCAGCCTAGGATGAAGCTACATTGGTTTTCTGCGATGAGGTGAGCCATATGCGCTTTCAAACGATTGACCACCACCTTCGAAATAAGCTTGTAAATGACATTACACAGGCTAATCAGACGAAACTAAGAGATCTGGAGCGGAGAAGGGATTTTAGGGATAAGTACCAGGGTGGTACAATTTAAATCCTGATCCCACTTTTCCATACGAAAGACCTGTTGAAGAAACGACACCACAGCTGGCCCAACAATGGCCCATTGGTTTTGGAAGAAGAGGGCGTTAAAACCATCGAACCCTGGAGCTTTATGGGGATTCATGCCAAAGATTGCCCTTCGGATTTCCTCCTTGAGGAGAGGACTAGAAAGCGCCTGGATTCTCTCCTCCGTAAGGGTAGGGAAGGCTCTCGAGATTGGGAAGACGGGGGTCGGCTCCTCCCCTAGCATATACAGCTGGAAAAAATACTACTGTACAAGACGACGCAGCTGATCGGGGTCAGACACTACAGTCCCTGACGAGTCCTGGAGCCGTTCAATGCGTAACTATTTAAGCTTGGTGAGAGTGATAGTATGGTAATACTTAGTGTTCCGATCTCCCTTGGATAGCCACTTACACCAGGCTCGTTGGTGCCAGAACAGTTCCTCCTCATACAGGACCTGTAGGAGCTCACTACTCAAAATGTCCTCCAGGTCCAGCAACGAGTCCCGTGGATTGGTCGTCATAGCACGTTGGATCCCTTCCAGTCTGGCAACCAATTTCTTCTTTCGGGAGAAAATATTGCCATACACTTGCTGGTTCCATTGTGTAAGGTGGTAAGAAAACTAGGCTAAGGAGCGACTCATGGTCCCCTCCTCGGGGGCCCAATGCTGCGTAACCACGTCTGGAAAGCCGGAGTGAATGATCCACGCATTTTGAAATCTAAAAGGCGTCGGGCCAAGAAATCGGGGTGTGGTCTGACAAAATTGGAGGAGCATAGGTCGATGGTCAGACCCGCGAAAGGGCAGGTGCAGGTTCACAATGTGGGGAAAATGCTACACCCACTCCGTCGAACTGAGCACCTAATCCAGGCGAGCTTGCTACGTACCTCGTTGCCAAGTAAATTGGGAACCAACGAAACCTAAATCGTGTAGACCATAGCACTGCACCTAATCTTTAAAACGTTTATTAACGACAGGGGTTGAGGTAGCACCACCATTTTTATCAGCAATAACTAATTTAACGTTAAAGTCGCCCCCCGCTATCCATGGTCTCGTAGTAGTACTACCAATCCAGGTTAGGACAAGCCATAGGAGGGCCTACGTGGACCCTTGCGGACTGGCATATACCACCGTCAGGTCAAAATAATCCGACCCATAATGGACAGTAGTGTGAAGGAACTGTCTGTGCGCAGTGACAATAGACAAAGAGACCGCCTCCGTCCACATTAGCCAAATACCACCCGAGAAGTTGTCCGCTTCTACTCTAAATGAATAGTCAAACCCAAAGGACAGGATAATATTACAGGCTCTAGTGTCACTAAGACGGGGTTCCAATAAGGCCAAAATGCCCGGTTTGTAATTACGAATGTAATTACGCAGGAGGGTCTGAAACGCCGATCCTCCTGCCCCTTGACAGTTCCAAATTAATATCGACATAAAGACGAAATGAAGAGAAGTACCCTACCTCTGAGGCTTCGCACCGCTCTCGACTCGAAAATCCCAGGTCTCCATGTCATGGGGTTCGGGTGTTAACCCCAACTTCGAGCCCGGCTGAGGGAGAGCCTCCGGCTCTATCAATTCCATCTGAATCTTAGGAGGTTCTGAGGTTAGGAGGGTTGAGGGACTTTCCCCCGTCCCGGGGTCCTCAACCCCTTCCATGTTTTAGGGCCTCTCTACAGGCCCCTTGAGCGGATCAGCTACGAGTTGGCTCATGCATATCATCTTAGAGTGGGTCAGTATGTCAACTGCTAAGTGTCTCTCTTAGGCCATGGGTTGTAACGGGATATGAAGGGAGTTGTTGGAGGCTTGGGCCTGGTGCCCACTAGCCTGTCCCTTTTTCTTCCAGAGCAGGGAAGGGATCATGACAGCCTTTCCTTTAGAGGCCTTCAAAGGCTGTGGGGCCTTGGCCACAGGCCTAGGCCTGGCTGTAGGGGTTGGCAATGGCTTTGGCCCACCTAAAGAGGCCACTTGACACCTTCGGCCCAGCCCAAACAACGGTAGCTGCGAGAGTGAAGCTCGCGGCCCAACGTTTTCTTCGCCTTCCATATCCACCGAGCGAAGCACCCCAAACCTGGATCCCTCGGAAGCTGGCCCTACACGAGCCCCACGGCTATCAGATTGGAGTTGTCCCTTCACACTAGAGCGAGGATGCCTGCGCTGCATATTCATCCACGGTCCGTAACCGTTAGACGTCTCATCACCTAGGCTCCCCTCTACAGACGTCAACGTCTCGCCTGTACCACGCTCCTCTGTATCAGAACTAGATGACGGTGGAGCGGCATTCGCTGGTGCAGCCACGGCTTTAGCGCAAGCAATCAGGGAGTGACCCACGATCCCGCATGAATAGCACACCTGGGGTAATCCCTCATACATAACCAACGAAGTTTCCCCATCCAGTTCTAAACTGGATCGCAGCGGTTCCTTCAAGTCCACCTCCACTGCCATTCTCGCATAACAACCTCTCTGTGCATGCATTGAAGTTTCATCGATTCGGACTGTTGCACCAACCAGGTTTCCCAAAGCCAACAGAATCTCTGGGGGTATCTGGTGATAGGTAGGTTCGGTATTCTAACCCACACAATAGCATGGGATATCTGGGCTTGGGAGGGATGAAAACTTGGCACCCAACGTTGGACAGCAACCACTTGCCCAAAGACCGTCCAAGGACCGTTAGTGAGGACGTGTAGATAGTCCTCTTCCGGCCGAAATTTCACCAGAAAGAAGTCGTAATCCAAGTCCACGATCTTCATAGGACGCAGGAGGTTCCAGATACTGCGTAATCTGTTGGATAGCACTGTGTAGCTCACCCTTCGGCCAAGGAGTTTCACCACCACCGCAAGCTCCCATTGTTTGTCCAGCTTAGCACGCAACTGTGGGGATAACGTGATGCTTCCCCCGTTATCCCCTACTACAGGCGTGATGTCTCCTTCCTCAATGGCAACTGGGTGCTGCTCCGGCCACGCTGCGGCCACCGCTGCAGCTTCCAGTGAGGGTCCACCAGATACCGCCTGGCTATAAGACGACTTGGGGAGGGGAGGCTCCTCATCCCTTTTTCGCGTCCTCCCCTTCTTGGCAAGCGGTCCCCCGGAGTCGAGGGAGTTCATAGGACTGAGAAACGCTCAGTCAGTTAAACGAAAACACACGCAGAAACAGACAGAACTAGCAGAAACAGTGTCAACTTTTCTCACTCTAAATTTATTGTTTTACTGCAAGCATGATTCTGGAAAAGTTAAAGAAAAGTCCTTATATTTGGTGGAGCCCACCATTAAAGCTTTTGGGTTTAGAATTTTCCAATTACCTTATATTTTGTGGGCTTGCCATTAACGAATTTGGACATGAGTTTACGTGAATTGTTTTGAAGAGGTAAACGCAAAACGTAAGTTAGAGAAAAGATACGAATAAATTAACTTTTTTTATATAAATTAATTTTACTGTAGGAATTTTCCTTTTGGGTCAAAATTTGTAATTCTTAATTAATTAATAATTTAATTTATTTATTTATATTTCTATGCATAAATGTTACGCATACGCTTGCTATGCATAATATAATTATATGTCATATTATGTTTTAATTGGTACTTTAACCATTTATATTATGCAATATTTGGAATTAAATTTTTCTATTATACGTTGAATGTAATACGTAACATTATGGAAATTTAGAATAGCTTGTGTTGGGACCCGATCTCGAGACCGGACCCCAATCGGCAAACGAAACAAAAACGAAGGACGCAATGGCGAAACCAAAACGAAATCAAATCGGATCAAAACGAAAGAACGAATAACAAAGCGAAACGAATCGAGCGTAAACGAAAACGAAATCAAGTAATTGAATCGGAAGCAAACAAAAACAGACTTAAACAAATTCCGACATCCGTGAATGTATATCTTTAGAAAAACTATATTAGTGTTGGAAACCTAGACTAGGATATATCCGAAATCCGGTACAAATTTTTTTTCTTTCTTTCTTTTCCATTTCTTTCATCTTTATTCAATCTCATTTCTAAGCGCAAATCTCATTCAAAGCAATATACTTT
>JANIJH010000007.1:24931681-24972006 GCA_024520975.1 Erythroxylum areolatum | reverse complement strand
GATACTATTAGTGAGTGAGATGAATCTGAAATAAGAGTAAAGTGACTCATGAAAGATAAATGAGGTAGGTGGATCAATACCAGATTTAGGGAATATAGTGAAATGGATATAAGAGTCAAATGTATTAACTCTAAAGAGAAGTGAATTTTTAAAGCAGAGATGAAGTGTTTTGTGAGTAACACCTTGGTAAGATGCACCCAGATTTGGAGAAAGGATCAGTTAAGCTATTATGAATCGGTATATGCAAAAATTATTATAAGGTAGTGTTACTATAAAAAGATGTCCTAGATTCATAATATATGATATGCGAATAGGTTAAGAAATAATAGTAGGATCAACAGAGATAGATTGACAACATACGAGGTAAAAGTTGGTGAGTAATATGAAATATACCCATGAAATAGTCAAGATAGTATAATAACTGAATTAGTGATTGAAGGACCTATTGAGTTATCAGTTGTAGTCATTTGAAAGGGTATTTTATGAGGTATATAAGAAATGGAGAAGCATATGAGGAATTAATACCTCTACCATATTGATCAATCAGATGAGAATTTCGGGGATGAAATTTATTAAGGGAAGAGAATTGTAACATCCCGTCCCCATATTAAAGGTTAGGACCCGAAATTTCAATACATGTTAGCTCAAAGAGAGATTAAGGAAATGCATTTTAC
Organism: Erythroxylum areolatum; assembly: GCA_024520975.1. NCBI lineage: Eukaryota > Viridiplantae > Streptophyta > Magnoliopsida > Malpighiales > Erythroxylaceae > Erythroxylum > Erythroxylum areolatum. Next base: position 24,971,332 of record JANIJH010000007.1, on the reverse strand, counting down.
TTGCTCATGTATAATGTTAGCATATATGCACATAAATATTGAATCTTTACACATAAAAAAGTGGTACATGCATTCGTTGACGACTTCTGGGTATAATTGATATTAAATGTAATTTCTGTTAAAAATGAGAAGTAGAGGGAGTAGAAAGAGTGATCTAGGTATGAGTTGTGATAAGGAAAGAGTTGGAAACAAAATTGGTAGTGATCTGGAAAATATTCACTGAGTGTGCTTCGGTCTGTTAGCCATAACTTTTTCTCTAGTTCTCCAAATGAGAAGATTCTTTGCTTGGATTAAACTAGAAACATATGGATACATTTCTTATGAAGATACCGAATTTAAATTCTGTCTTTAAGAGTTCAAAATTTGTCATGAAGTGAGAACTAAGTGTAGTACTTTGGGGGATGAATGTAAAATTCATCTTTAGACTTTAAGGAAAGTTTGGTATTGATCTAGATAGATTTTGACAAAGTTGACTTCTTAAGAGTTGTAGATCTTTCTGTTTATTTTCCAACAGTATATAGTATGAAAACTTTGGACATCAGAGTCAAAAGTTATGACCCTTCTAAGTGGAGATGCTCTGGAGTGTAGTCCGCTTCTTCTTATGTTAACCTTCTGCTTCTTCTTAGATTGACTTTTACTTCTTCTTATATTGACCTTCCGCTTCTTCTTAGTTACTGTTCATGGACTTCTTCTTAGTTACTGTTCATGAACTTCTTCTATGTTACTGTTCATGAACTTCTTCTATGTTACTGTTCATGAACTTCTTCTATGTTAATGTTCATCTTGTATTTTCTATTTCATTTTTTATGCTTCAGAAGATGGAATTTGTCTTTAAGGTCTTCATGAAAGTCGTAGCTCTTGAAGTCCTATTTTGAACCTTCTAAAGAACACCTAAATCCAATAAATCTAGAGAAAGTTATACTAATTGTCCCACGATAGGTTCAATATGATTGAGAATAAAACCAGATTGGATTCTTTTGGCCATAACTTCTTCTCTAGACACTCATATGACTTGATTCTTAAACCATTAGACTCGTAAGACAGTTCTCTACATCTCCACCAAAAATCATAGCCATTGAAAATGAATAGAGAGAGATTGAGTGAAAAACGTGGGACTGGTACAGTGAGTGTGCTCTTCAGTAATATGAACTGATATTATTTTACTGAACATACTTCAGTATTTTGAGTACATCTAGACCTGTAGGATTCCAAATGAGCCGATTTCTAATTTGTGGTAAATTAGAGACATGGGGCTACAAATGGTATGAAGAAATTAGAATCTAATTCAGTTTTTAAGATGTTTAAATTTGAAATAGAAGTTGTGCATAGTATACTAATTTGGACAAGAGCAGTCCAAAAATGTTTTAAGTATATCTTTCGAATCACTGAACCGAATTGAATGATATTGGTGTCCTTAGAAATGTAAGACAATAGAAAAGATTCTTCTAGAATAAAGAGTTATGTTAGAATATTCAAAGGTGTTTTTGGCAAGACACTTAAGTATAAAAAGCATAAGGCTTAAATGGAAGGGCAAATGGGATAATTCTCAATCATTAAGGCGATAATTGGAAGAAGAAGTGTTGTCTTGCTTATAAATGAAGAAGAAAAATGTCAAATGGAAGGAGACAGAAGAGAAGAACAAAAATTTAAGAGAAAAAGAGAGCGAGAAATACAAAGAGAAGGAGAGAAGGAGAGAAAGAAGAGAAAATAAGCTAGGGTTTTAATTTCCCTAGCATTTTAAGGTTGTCCAAGAAAAGGAAGAGGAAGAGGAAGAAAAGAGCTTCCATTTCAGCGAAAGAGCTCTTCACTTGGTGAAGAATCAAGGTAAGATCATTTTGAATCTTTTGAATTTTTAGAAGGATTCTAGTTCATAGAGTTTAGAAAATGTTTGGGTTTAAGTATTCTAAAATCAATTTTAGTAATTTTGCAGTATGGGATTTTCAATTGGATTCCGATTGGAGAGAATTTGGATATTATGAGATTTTATAAAATTAGAAAAGAGATGACAAGAAATTGAGTTATGATATAAAGTAACCAAGTGTTCTTGAGGTGTAAGCTCATGAATAAGCTAGACACATGCAAAGGGTAAAGATTGAAAGAAGAAATTAGAAAGATTATGCACAAATGAAGTGTAAAGCTAAGTTAAATTAGACACATATGAATTTTGAAATGAGAATGAGCATAATATATGTTCTAGAACATATGCCCGGGATTGTCATTTGAGCATGCATTGTACATAGTCCATTATTACAATTGTGTATAAATAAATGTTTATACGTGTGCAATTATTGATGAGTGTGCAATGTGTGTTTTGCATAAATGGGTTATGCAGGTCAAGTGTCCGCATTCAGGCGTTCCCATAATTTGAAAGCAAATGCTAATCTGGAGCGTACAGTGAGTAACCTAGACAATCTCACTTAATTATTTGTTTGCTTAGATTATATTTTGTATAATGAATGAATGCGATTTGATTGTGGTACATGCATTCCATGCATGAATGCATGAAATATAATGGCAGTTGTGACCAGAGTAGCCAACAATCAGAGCTTAAAGCTCAATGTATAAGTAGCGTCGAGCTCAAAAGTATTTCAAAGCCTATGGCTCAACGTATAAGGAGCCCGGTATCCAAAATGAATATGGGACAGTTCAGACACTCGGTCACAACAACGTAACAATAGGGAATGAGTCTCATGAACATTTCATATGCATTTAGTTGATTGATAGAAATGCATGATTTGCTTCTGTTTAGGTGAAAATTTGATCCTTATGTAGAATGCAAAGTTGTGAAATAATAGTTATGTGAATTGATGTGCTGCATGAATTGAGTGAACCATCGATAATGATTACCTCATTGAGTTCGCAAAACTCACCCTAAATTTGCAATTATTTTTCAGGATCAGAAGAATACCCCGTTAGGCCAACGGGAGTATAACTGCAACATAAGTGAAGGGTAGAGGTCGAGATCAGTTTGCATCTGCATTTTTATTCTTGTAGTTATATCAGATTGTGTTTTCAGAAATGATTGTATTAACTTTCCAAATTGGAAATGTTAGGAAATGATTTTGAAGTATAATGAAATTATGACTATATGTCTTCTATTTTGTAATGGGCCCAAATGGTATTGAAATTTTATTGACTTTATTGTGTGAATTAAAAATGTTTATAAATGAAATGGGCCCAATTTGAGTGTCAATTTCTGCATATTGTGTTTGTAATTCAAAAAAATTTATACCGATTTCTAAAAGATCTTGAGTGTTTTAACACGCCATCTTCGCGAGGCACGGACTCAGATATCACCCATCGGTGTAAAGTTCAGGTCTTGTGGGAGTGAGGTGCTACAAAAAGGTATAAAGCCAGACTTGTTGCCAAAAGTTACACTCAAAAGGATGGCATTGACTATAAAGAGACCTTCTGTCCAGTTTCAAAGAAGGACTCTTTAAGAATTGTTATGACACTAGTGGCTCATTATGATTTAGAGCTTCACTAAATGGACGTAAAGACCGTCTTTCTTATTGGTGACTTGGAAAAAGAAGTTTATATGGATCAACCGGAAGGTTTCGTGACCTCAGGAAAGGAACGATTAGTGTGTAAATTAAAGAAGTAAATATATGGACTGAAGCAAGCTTCCCAACAATGGTATCTGAAGTTTAATGATATCATTACGTCTTATGGTTTTGTAGAAAACACCGTTGATCGGTGTATCTATATGAAGGTTAGTGGGAGCAAGTTCATTATATTAGTCCTATATGATGATATCCTTTTTGCTGTGAATAATGTTGTTTTGTTATATGATGTAAAGAATTTTCTTTCTAATAATTTCGAAATGAAAGTTATGGGTGAGGCATCCTATGTGATAGGAATAGAAATATTCCGAGATAGATCACAAGGATTGTTACGATTATCTCAGAAAGGTTATATCGAGAAAGTATTAGAAAGATTTCAAATAAAAAAAATGCTCAGCAGGGATAGTTCCAATTCAAAAAGGGAACAAATTTAGTCTAATGCAATGTCCACAAAACGACTTGGAACGTAAAGACATGGAGTCTATTCCTTATGTGTCAGTAGTTAGGAGCTTAATGTATGCTCAAACATGCACTAGGCCAGATATCAGTTTTGCTGTTGGAATGCTAGGATGATATCTAAGTAATCCTGGACTGGATCACTGGAAAGCTGTAAAGAAAGTCCTTAGATACTTACAAGGCACCAAGGACTATATGCTCACATATAGAAAATCAACTCATCTTGAAGTGATAGGTTACTCAAATTCAGACTATGCCGATTGTATAGACTCACGGAAATCTACATTCGGTTACATGTTCCTATTAGCTGGAGGAGCAGTTTCATGGAAAAGTGGAAAGCAATCCGTCATTGCTACTTCCACCATGGAGGCTGAAATTGTGGCGTGCTTTGAGGCCACGGTTCATAGATTGTGGTTGCGTAACTTTATCTTAGGTCTTGGTCTTGTCGACAGTATTACTAGATCGTTATTATTGTGATAATTTCGTAGCCGTATTCTTCTCTAAGAATGAAAAATATTCAAAGGGTGTGAAACACATGGATTTAAAGTATTTGTCTGTAAAAGAAGAAATGCAAAAACATAAAGTGTCAATTGAGCATATTGGTACCGATCTTATGATAGCGGATCTGTTAACGAAAGGCTTACTGCCCAAAACATTTATTGGTCATGTTGAATGGATGGGCCTTATAGATAAGTCCTTGTTAGTATAGTATTCAGACATGTATGTATACATATCATTATCTTGCTCGAAATTGTTATGACACTTGTGAATTCAATTACAGTTATATGTTTTTGCTCACTTACTGGTTATCCATATTATGTTGTATACAATAATTATTATTTGTGAGATAACAATTACCGAATTAACCACTTAAAGTTTGTTGAGTTGAGTTGATTTTGTGATACATGGAAGGAACCAGGTTATATAACTTGTAACCGCTATGATCCCATTAGCTTAATTCAATTAAGGATGACTTGATCGATTCCATGTATTGTATGCACTTAAAGTTTTATTAATAGATCACCAAGTCGTCACATAGGCCAAGTAGGAGATTGTTAGACTATTTTATGTCCCATGTGACTTATAGTTTGAGTTCCATGCAAAGCACCTAAGATAATGGTTATTGGGTATTATAGAATGGATCTCAAATGAGTTGAAGACCCTTTCCCTTTCTCTTCCAACAATAAACCATCATGATGGTTGGTGATTGAGTATTTAAGTTTTAGAAACAAAACTTATGTAGGGCAATCTCAATTATTCTGAACCATTGAAGAATTCTCTAACAGAAGAAGACGAAAGGAAATAAAAGTCGTTCAAGCAAATCAAAATCTAACGACAAACAATCAGGGATACAGGTACGTAAAATGAATCGATCCATAAATGTTTTACAGGCATTGCTTCTTCGTTTTGGACTAACCGACTACGAATATCCCTCAAAAGCACTAACAAGACTCAAACAAATCACAATTGTTTCTTCATATCAAGAGGAGTTTGAAAGGCTTTCCCATCGTGTAGATGACTTACCCGAAAAAATTTTAATAGGATATTTTGTTGTGGGGGTCAAAGACGAAGTTCAATTGGATGTTAAAATCAAACAACCACGATCCATGACAGAAGCAATAGGGCTAGCACGTTTAGATGAAGAACGAAACGAATTGCAAAGAAAAGGGACTTCTCCTTCCAAGCCGTCAATCTTGGGAGCCCCATCGAAATCAGTAATCAATCCGACAGGGATTTTGGGACCTTTATTGGTGTCTAAATTAGCTACTAGCAATAACCCAACAACCTTCAAGCAGATCACCAGTTAGGAAGCCAGAGAACGTCGGGAGAAGGGGTTGTGCTATTAGTGTGATGAACAATTTGTCCCTGATCATCGTTGCCAACATCCACAATTGTTTATGATGGAAGATGTTGCTATGGGTGAAGACTAGGAATTCGAAGTTCAAGAAGATGAGGCATTACTAGAAATATCATTCCACACTATAGCAGGTACTAAACACCCACAAACCATAAGAATTCTAGGTAGAATGAAGGGGAGAGACGTGACAATTTTGGTGGATGGTGAGAGTACCCATAACTTCTTGGATCAATCATGGTGCAAAAATATAGACTACTAGTAACTAAGGGCCAAGCTTTGTAGGTCGTGGTAGCTAACAGAGAGAAAATCAATTATGTGGGGAAATGTTTAGCCTCACCTTTAGAGATTCACGGGTATCACATGAAGGCAGATTTTTACGTTCTTCCAATTGCAGCATACCCACTTGTCCTAGGCATGTAATGATTGGCGACGCTAGGACCCATTGAAACAAATTACAAGCAACCCACAATGTCCTTTTTCAATGGTCATATAAAATAGACCCTTCAAGGCATTAAACAAATGGGCATGGAAGCTTCTAGAGAAAAAGAATGCTACTACATCCAAGGTACAATTCTCTTTCTCCAATTGTTGTCTACACAGGAAGTCGAGGAGAAACAAGTGCATCCAAAGGACTTGAGTCTTGTTTTAGAAGAATTCAAGCAAGTTTTTAAGCCACCAACGTAGCTGCCACCACATCAAGACCACGACCACCAAATTCTGCTACACCCCAATAGTGAACCAGTTAATGTCAGGCCATACAGATATCCATACTACCAAAAATCGAAAATCGAAAAGATGATATAGGGACTCTTGAGTTCAGAACTGATCAGACCAAGTCATAGTCCATTTTCTTCACCTTTGTTATTGGTAAAAAATTCATATGGGAGTTGATGCTTTTGTGTGGATTATTGAGCTCTCAACAAGATAGCCATTAAAGACAAATATCCAATTTCGGTAATTGACGAACTCTTGGATGAATTACATGGCTCCAAACATTATTCAAAACTATATTTGCGATTTGGTTATCACCAAATTAGAGTCCACAAAGATGATATCACGAAGACCGCGTTTCGCACACATGAAGGGCATTATGAATTCGTGGTCATACTTTTTAGACTCAAAAATGCCCCTGCCACCTTTCAGAGTCTAGTGGATGATCTTTTTCGGCCTCATTTGCGTAAGTTTATGTTAGTGTCTTTTGATGATAACTTAGTCCACAATAGCTCGTGGCAAGAATATCTGCTACACCTTTAGATAGTCTTCAAAACATCGCAGACACATCAGTTATTTGCAAAGCAATCGAAATGTCATCTCGGGGTACTTCAAGCAGACTACTTAGGGCACCTCATCTCAGAAAAAGGAGTAGCCGTGGATCCTAGCAAAATACAAGCAGTACAGGAGTGGCCAAAACCAAATACCACCAAGGGAACTTAGGGCTTTCTGGGGCTTGCTGGGTACTACAGCAAGTTTATTAGTAGCTTTGGAAGTATTGCCGCCCCATTAATGCAATTGCTCACCAAAGAAGGTTTCAATTGGTCTGAAGTAGCAAATGATGCCTTCCATAAATTAAAGGTAGCCTTGTTATCTCCACCAGTTTTAAAGCTCCCAAATTTTTCACAACAATTTGTTGTCGAAAATGATGCTTGTGGTCCAGGAATTGGCGTGATTCTATCTCAACAAGGCCATCACATTGCCTATTTTAGCGAAGCATTAAAAGGGTTAGCATTAGCCTTGTCAAAATATGAAAAGGAAATTCTCGCTATCATCAAAGCCATTCATAAATGGCATTTGTATTTTCTTGGGCGCGCTTTCATTGTCAAAACAGATCAAAAGACCCTCGAGTATCTCCTAGAGCAACGAATCTCGACTTTGGTTCAAGCTAGGTGGCTCCCAAAACTCCTAGTCTATGATTATGTTACAAAGTATAGACGTGGATGAGAGAACCAAGGAGCTGATGCCCTATCTAGGAAGGTTGAATTCCAAATGATGGCAGCATCCTTGCCTCATGTAGACTGGTGGCTTACTTTACAACAAAAGATGCAACATGACTCTTTTTATAAACAATTGGATCAAAGAAACCTCAACTAACCTGAGCCACTCTATGTGCAACATGATGGGGTATGGTTTTTTAAAAATAAAATTTACTTGAGTCCTAATTGTTCTCAACTACCAGCCATTCTCGCATATTGTCATGCCTCCCCTATTGGGGGCCACTTTGGATACCATAAAACATTGGCACGAATTCAAAACAGTTTCACTTGGCCTAGGTTACTCAATTCGGTTTTGTTACATTGTGATACATGTCAACACTTTAAGAATGACAGTTTACGTCCAGCTGGTCTCCTTCAACCACTACTGATCCCAACTAAGGTATGGACCGACATCTCCATGGATTTTATGGGACTACCATCATCACAAGGGTTTTCAGTCATTATGGTGGTGGTCGATAGACTCACCAAATATAGCCACTTTGTTCCTATTTGTCATCCCTATACAGCAACCATCGTGACTAAGGCGTTTATCTCCAATATTATCAAATTGCACAAAGTGCCTCAATCCATTGTATATGATAGGGAAAAAAATTTGTGAGTGCTTTTTAGTCAAATCGCTTTAAGTTGCAAGGAACAAAACTCAAAATGAGTTCAAGTTGCCACCCACAAACGGATGGTCAGGTCGAGGTTACTAACCGTATACTCTAGCAATACTTGTGGTGCTTCACGGAAAATCAAACCTAAAAATGGATTGACCGGTTTTCATGGGTTGAGTTTAGTTATAATACAAGCGGACATTCAACTACCAAAATTACTCCTTATGATGCTATATATGGTAGTCCTCCAAACTTACTTCCTTACATTCCAAGGACAACTCGAGTACAAGTTGTGGATGAACATTTGCATGACCGAACAACCATTTTGCAAGACTTGAAACGAAATTTGGTTATGGCTCAAGAGAGGATGAAGAACCAAGCGGATCAATATCATCGAGAGGTACAATTTCAGGTGGGCGATTATGTTTATTTGAAGCTACAGCCGTACCGCCAATCTTCAATAGCTTTTCGGAACTCAGTGAAATTATCTCCTAGGTTCTTTAAACCTTTTGAGATATTGGCTAAAGTTGGGACGGTTGCATTTCTTTCGGCTTTGCCACTAAGAGCCCAAATACATAATATGTTTCATGTGAGTCTCTTACAAAGATATCTGGGAAACATACCTCCAACCTTGCCAGCTTTACCACACATTCAAGATGAATCAGTCATACTACCAATACCAGAGAAAGTGTTAGATCGTAGAACCATTCAGAAAGGGAAATATAGCCTAAGATTGAAGTTTTGATTAAGTGGGTAAGGACTTCGGAGGATGATGTTACTTGGAAAAATCTATGGCATTTTTCGCGCACTTATCCTGACTTCATCCTTGCGGACAAGGATACTTTAAGGAGGGGGCAATGATATGTGCATAAGTGACGCATGGGTCTTGATGAGCAACATCGGCATACATGGTCAGAGTTAGTTAAACCTGGTCCTATTCTATTGCTATTAAGTTTTGGTTGTTAGTTGACTTGATTGTTAATTGACTTCAAATTAGTTGCTCTAAAATAGTAGTTAATTATTAGTCAATCACTTTACTATGGCCGAATAAATAGCCAGCATCTTCTATTTGTCTGTTGAAAACTGTTAGTAGATTGAGTCACTGTTGTTGCCTTACATGTTTTGCCATGGCAATATAGAAGGAAAGATACAAGACTTTTACCCATTCTGTTTCTTCCTCCTCTGTCGAAAAATTCTCTATCACATTGTGCCTTGAATGCATAACTATATGAAAGAATCCATAATGCTTATAGGATTGGTCATAGACCAGATACAGTCACATACAGGCAACATACCAGTCGGAATTGTGCTTTACTTACAGTTTCTAAGCTAAAGCTGACAAAAGCTGCGACCAACTTGGTACCTTCAAGCATTATACTAGTCCCATGTACAGAAAAATTTTACACAAATCCTTTCCTGTGCAGCAATTAGTGAAAATGCAACTAAATCCTTTCATCAGTGAAAATGCTCTAACTGCAACTAAATCCTACCGTGCAGCTGTTAGTGAATATGCGACCCTTTCCCACAAATTTTGTACAACATAGAAAAGAGTGAAAGATTAAACACTCGATCCACAAAATTTTTATAGAGCCGATTTTAGTTTAGATTGACGAATTCTGCAGTGGCCTGGAAGACCAACAACAGAAGTACTTTCTGAATTAGCTGTACGGATTGATCCAGAGGGTGATGCAGCTGAAGTCTGACAGGTAACCCATATATATAATCTCTACCTTTCAAACTGGGATCATAACCTCATAATACTATACAATTCTCCATCCTCTGGCCACCCAGATTGCAACTAGCTGCTATTAGGTAGTCCTTTACCACGTGGCATCTTCTTTGACCCCGCTGCCATATTCACAAAATCAAAAGGATATACAAATGTTAGCGTCATATTGTGCAAATAAATCCTAAACATATAATTGCTTAAAGTGAGTTTCTACGTAATCCTCCAATAAAAATAATTGATGTTCATCATAATATAGCACATCAAACTGATAGCATTTTGATGTTCTTTTAGATGTAAGATCCTTAATATATGCATACCACATACATACACACACAGTTAGAGAGAGAGGGCTTACAATCTTCAACATCCTTCATCTGGTAAAAATGAGGGGCTATTTCCACCAACCACTCTGGTTTTAGTTCGGTTACCTGCAGTCATCCCCCATATTTAGTTGGTCCAAACCAATGTCACTTGAACAGAACAAGTGTATGAAGAAGTAGATTTAAAATGGAATGCAAACTTGCCTGCCTCATGTACTCCTTTGTAGTAAGAACCAACTCGTGATATACAACCCACCTTGGGAGTACCTGAAAGAAGCAAGTCAATACATAGATCTCCAAGCTTTGGTTTCCCAAAATGGGCAAAAAGATCTCTCTATAAACACCTATCCTATGGTTCCTTTCACACAAGGAGCGACCGTAAACAGCTTTTAGACAAGCATTAAAGACTTCCAAGAGATAACAATATCTGATAGAAAGTACATAATTGGCTCCCATGTTGAAACTTTAAAGCAAAATCATTCAAACAATTAGTTCCTACTTCTCTAACGAGAAAACAAGGATGGAATTGCATGGCTCACCTGTGCCAAGCCTGAGCTGGGGTGTATAAAAACAGTCTGTGGATATTTCACTGTTCTGTAAGACCCATTCTTTTGAAGCCTTGCACAGTGAGGGAAGAAGCCTAGAAGTAACAATCAAATATGAAATACATCACTAGTGACCAAAACAAGTTCTCATGGTTCCCAGTCATAACACCAGAGAGTAACCTGTGAATTACCTGATGTTATGGACTTCTTTATGGAATCTAAATCATTGGGACCGGAAGTTAGCTCAATTTCAATTCTCTCCAAAAGACCTTCCAGCTGGTCACGTATATCTCTAGCTCGTTTCATACTCCTAACCTTAAAAAATCAAAACAATCAATAAGAAACATACACAGCCAGCAGCAAACTATCAAAAGCTTCTTGAAAAGCTAGGATGGAATTCTAACATTAGCTACATGTTAAGGTACTAAAACATATAAACTAGCTTTTATCTTTTGTTTGTTTGTACGTGCAAGATTGAAACTAACAGAGAAAGGAAGTGTGCAATGTTGATGAAAGAAAAATCAAATTAGAGAAGTGACATCATTGCCATTGTAGTCAGCAGATAAAAAAGGCAGCTATACTTCATGAAAGTGGCCTTTAGTGCCTCTTCACAGAAGAAGGAAAAATATTAGTTTTGGATAAATCTAAGATGGTAAATTAAGACTTATTACGATAAACATCATGACTTCATAGCTCTGATAAACAAATGCAGATATATAGAAGGGGACATAGAGAGGAACTCTAATGTTCACTGCCAAACAACTTAAGGAATGGAGAAAAGGGCCCAAGCAGAATACATGATCGAAAATAGGATACTAAAACGGAAGATCTTGACAATAAAGTATTATACCTGTATATAATTTTCATAGCACCACTGAGTCGAGTAATTAGTTTCCTTCCAAGAACTATAAACCTAAATAGAACAAGAATAAGGAGGGTTAATAAACCACTAACAAAAAGCAAGTCCTATACGCAAGTGAATGCAAAATCTATGACCAATAATTTTCATACATTAATATATTGCAATTTGCAACTTGAATATTGAAATACAACTTGACCATCAACCAATAAGCTTTACTAAGATTTTCATAGAACATTTGATCCAGAAACAAGTGAAGAACATAAATAGAGAAATAGTACCAATAAGTACATCTATGAAGACAATAAGATATAAGCAAGATGGTGCTTGTTCAATTGAAATTATATCTAATTGCTTGTGCGTCTGCAAGACCGTACTTGTATGAAAAAATAAGTGCATATAACCTGATTGACAATGGAGGCATAGCTAACCTTGAGAAGAGCAATATGATCACCAACATTTCCTGTGTGGAAGTTCAGTCTGGCATTGTCAGCATGAACTTGTTTATCTTTTGGACGATAGAAGATTGAATTGCCAACAGAAAGCATAGCAGCAATGGAAATGATCTCATCTGAACACTTGTATTTATCTGAAGCAACTATCATTTTAGACAGCATTGGGTCAAGTGGAAATTCAGCCATCTTTCTACCAACTTTTGTCAACTCACCAAGTTTATTCAGTGCACTCAATGCAAAGAGCAATTCTAGTGCTTTTAGCAGTGCCTCAGAAGGTGGTGGGTCCATGAAGTCAAAATTTATTAAGTCATGAATGCCAAGACTCTTCAAAGTGAGCACAACATTGGCCAGGTTAGTCCTCTGTATCTCTGGTACAGTGTTATCATCCAAGTCATGGTGATAATTGTAGGCAGTGTAGAGACGAAAACATTTTCCTGGACCTGTTCGACCTGACCTGCCAGCACGCTGATTTGCAGAAGCTTTTGAAATAGGAGCGACCAGCAAAGACTCCATGCCAGATCTTGGATTAAATGATTTCATCTTGCAAAAACCAGGATCAATGACATACTTAATGCCATCAATTGTTAAAGATGTTTCTGCAATATTTGTTGCAAGGACAACCTTTCGTGCCCCTTCTGGAGTGGGTTCAAATATTTTTGCCTGAAGATCAGTTGGTAAGTTTGCATATATCGGGCAGATAATAAGTTCTGCAATTTTTGTCCCCAAGCCTCTTGTCCTGTGCTTTAGAATTTCCTCAGCTGTTTCAATTTCTTCCTGACCAGTGAAGAATACTAGAATATCTCCAGATGGCTGCTGCACATGAATTTGTAGTACGGTTACTATTGCAGCATCCAAATAATCAGCTTCTGGGGCTTTAGTATAGTGTATCTCGACCGGAAATCTTCTCCCTGGAATTTTAAAAATTGGAGCAGAATCAAAGTAATCACTGAATTTCTCAGCATCAAGTGTAGCACTTGAGATGAGCAACTTCAAATCTGGACGAAACCGGGCAATATCCTATAATGCAGTTTACATATTGATCAGTCAAGAAGCAGTTAACACAAACTCAAACATTTGCTTTTGGAAACACTTTCTGATGTATGACATAATGCAACAGATTCCGCAATTAGTTGACAAACCGAATCAGTATGTATCGATTATGGCTAGATATACATATCTCGCTTTGATAAAGTAATAATCCTTACTTACCTTTACCAATCCAAATAGTATGTCAGTCGACAGAGTTCTTTCATGTGCCTCATCTACCATCACAACACTAGAAACATAGTACATAGTTATGAAATGGTAAAACATGCGAAACAGATAAACAGCAAAATTTAGCATACCTGTAGCTTGCAAGATCTGGTTCACCAAGGAATTCTCGCAAGAGCATCCCATCGGTCATATATTTGATTATAGTCTTTTCTGAAGTACAATCTTCAAAACGAATAGAATAGCCAACCTGAAGAAAACATGGAACTTATATTTTGCAGCAGACAACACTTGATTAAAAACACCAACTGCAAAGAAATCATGTACGAAAATAGACATATACACGTGCTAGTATCATAGGATTGAAAGTTGCATAAAAGCCATATGAAGTTATCCTGGAAAATTTTTGATGATAAAGAACAAACGGAAATGTTGAAGACAATAACAAATAAATATACATACCTCATGCCCAAGTTTGATACCCATTTCTTGAGAAACCCGAGCAGCCACACTCATAGCTGCCACTCGTCGTGGTTGCGTACAACCAACCTGCAGCCAAGTTGATATGAGTTAAACTGATTGGAGAAAAAATTATACTTCCAACAATACTATGCATACTTATTTCAAGTTCTCAGACAAGACCTCAGCACTATCACCGTAATTTTCCACTTCTTGTAATAGGTCACAAGAACCTGTGATATAAATGGTTCACAGGCTTTGTTGTCATTCACGGTACGGATTTTTTTTTAAGATTTAGATATAAGTTCAAAAAAAATTGATTCCATTTTTGGCAGACAATTATCAGAAAGATCACTAATATAACAAATTCCTTGTTGAGGCAAAGCCCAATAGTTAAAGCTTAGTATAAAGGCAACTATAGTACATATTCCACGCTTAGGTAGGTAAATTCCATGAGACAGACAGAATCTACACTCATTATCCTTGCATCAAGAAGCATATATTATTTGTTTCGAGAACAGGTAAAGCTATACACAGCCTTGTACTCTCGAAAGGATTCTCTATAAGAAAGGTTAATCAGATTTACCCTAAATCAGTTCTGTGTTTAAGATCCTATGGGAGTCTAGGAATCAGTCTTAATTTGGATGCACATTAGTTTGCCAAATATTCATATTGAATGTGAGAACTCAGTATATAGGATCATGAGTCAGAACTCATAGAATGGGTTGGAAAAGCATATTTGATTTGAAGGACTGTCATAAACATATTTTTTAAAACCAAAGTCTTAGATATCCACAAGAAAACAATTATCCTACCCATTCTATCTTCTCAACCGAAAAACTAAGATGAAGTAACAGGTTTCTTAGCTAGTAAATCAGTTTCAATGAATAAGTATGTGTCCAGATTAATCTTGCAGGTGATGGACACAATTTTAAGGAAATTCCTCCCTCTTTCCAAGCTCCTGCTAGAAGTAAAGATTCATCACTATACTCACTCTATCATTTTCGAAGTTAAGGAGAACATAACTATCACAAGGTATTGACCATTAATTAAGAATAATTTTATACCTTCCCACGCTTTGTGTAACCAGCTTCATGAAGGTATTGGGGTATCTGGGTGGTCTTCCCTGAACCAGTCTCCCCTACAATGACAAGCACCTGTAATACAAATTAAAAAGAAAGTATTTAACATCCTGATAGGAATTTATATGGAAATATTGCAATACAAATTTGGATTCTTCTCTCATTTCCTATTTCTTTTCTTTTCTGGTCCAGTGTGTGAGGAGGGAGGAAGAGTGACTGCCAGCCTATTAGTCAAGGTATTCTGAATTGCGCATCATAAGATTAAATATAACTTTTGGAAGAAATAAAATGCATGTAACTTATCAAAAGCAGTAAAAGACGGTATATAATGAAATCCTGTTCTAGTCTTACAAAGAGAAACTATATTTCGGCGTTCTACACCCCCATGCAACCAAAATGATGCAGTAAAACCTTCATTAGACATGAATGAACACCAATGGAAAATGGTAAGCAAATTTTTCTTTTGAATATGCAGATGAGTACAGAGGTGTTACTTCCAAGAGCAAATCATAAACCTAAGCCATACTGTTGTATGCCTAGAGAGATATTTTTCCAGTTCAATACAACTTAGTTAGTGAATATACCAAAGCACACCTTAACCATGATAGCGACATGGTCATCAGAAGCAAGAGTGGATTAATGAATTTTTACTCAAGGACAAGGTTCTGATAAGGAACAATTTAAAACCTGATGTACATCAAGAGCTTTGAGAAGTTCATCCCGATATGGATAAATAGGTAGAGTTTTTCTCTCCTCCTGAAATTAAAATAATTTATCAGTAAATCACATGTACCATATTTGTAACATATCTACATTAGACTACATGATGTAGCTCCTATTAGACTACCGGGCAAGAAATAATTCTTACGACCACCAGCAGTCATCTTTGTCACTCAATGTCCTGGTAGCATAATGGAACTTTTGAAGGAAAATTCCAAATTTCTGAATATTACTCCGATATGCCAAAGTCTTTTTAACAATCCAAGAATTCACAGAGCTTGTTACATGGCAGGTACAACCTTAAGAATTTGTTTAACAGTCCAAGAATTCACAGAGCTTTTTACATGGCAGGTACAACCTTAAGAATTTTTTAAGTGTCCAAGAATTCACAGAGCTTGTCCCATGGTATACAATTCCAACTTCCAAATACACATAAATTGCACTAAAAACTACATATGTGATTATTAACTTGAATCTTCCAATAATAATGGTGGATTAATATATGTTTGATCACACTTTTCATCCATTGAGTAGGTAAAACATTCATAATTGTATGTATGTGTCCATATTTGCATGCCACTGAAAATTCTAATTCCTTCTCTGTACTTGAAGATTTTTTAGAAAGGAAAAAAAAAAATCAACAGAGGGGATTGCTTTAAAAAAAAGCAAAGACAAAAGACACACCTGCAGCTTCTCCAGAGCTGACTTTGCTTTAGATTGGTCAACCAGTTCACTGTGCAACTCATCGTCAAACTACATAAAGGTAAAATGAAACTATAAGAAACAACAGAAAAAACTAGTACAAAATCAAGAAGCTAGACAAGCATGACTCAATAAACTAAGAAACTAATGAATATACCTTGTCACCATCCATCACAGTTGCCTTGATAAAGTCAATTTGGTCCTCAAACACAAACCTAAATAAATCATAAAATCTCTGACAATTAGAGTTTCATACTAGCAAGTTGATTCAACTTCAACAAAGAAACCAAACGAAACTCATAGAAAATTATATAGCATGCAATACTAAAATGAACCTGAGTTTAAATTTCATAATCCATACTTACTGATAGTCATCAGATGTTTGTTTTTTATTTTTTGAACCAAACTTTAGTGTTGCTTTCCCTGCAACATAAAAATCTCAGAATTAGAGTTCTAATAACACAATTAAACATTCTCACATGCATCAGATATAGTAATTGCATTAATCATATTCACAAGAATTACCTATCTGAAATTCTTCCCAAGCCTCCTGTTCAGCAAATGGGTTCATTTTCTCCCCTACACTCGGGTCCCTATGATTTAATTTCAGAAATAGATTAGGGTAAAACGCAAAGATTTTGAGAGTATAGGACTACAATACTTAAAATCTCTAATTCTCCAGCTGGATATAACATATGCAGTTTATGCACACATTTGATCATCTCAACAATTGGAAGCACAATATTATCAAACTGACCTATAACGCTGCAAAGCCACAGCAAATCTCTTCTCCTGATTAACACCCCCTTCTTGATCATATGCTTCGGGCATTCGATACTAGAGCTCCCACAAGAGATATTTACCATGAATAATTAAATTAGCCACAAGAACCACAAGAAACAAATTTCATTAAGACATAGAACACTAGCATAAACACAGTTTCAAATCATTATCATTCACCTTCAAGAGTTGAGTTCCATTTACATTACGATTAATAACTATGGTTCTAATTAAAGAACTGTAACCCACAAAAATATTAAGATGAAAGAGAATAAAAACTCACGAGAAGGAACAGAAAGTGTCGCACATAGCAATATAACAAAGAAAAATAATGAGAAGTACTCAATGTGATCACCTATCCACTGTTCAATTACTTATGCCATGAATATAAATAAGAACAAATATTGAGCCATCTCATTTCTCAAATTCAACTAAATGAAGATAAGTTGTCCTCTGTATAGACAAAGTATAACTTAAAATTTTCCACTTCTTTTCTAGCCTAAGCAATGAAATGGACAACATTATCAAAATCCTCTGAAATCAGTCAAGGTAAAAAAGTAACCGCAAAGGACTGACAAGACACCCCACGATTATAAAACAGGTCTTGCAAGCCAGTTGTGGCAAATTTATATGGAAAGTCAAACAGAAAGAATGGAACTATCTACCAAGAGAGATACATGATTTATAGTCACTGCAATTCTCAAATTGAACAGGTATCAAACTTTTAGCAGGATACTGATCAGTCGATCCTTTGCCACTATACAATTAGGAAAATAAAACTCAAAATAGAAAAAATTTCACAACTATATGTTTCAAAGTAAGAATATGCAGTGTGCTTCAACGGAAGTATAGTGAGCTAGACATGAAAACTATAGAAAAAGAATACACTGATAGGGCACATGTGCGTGGACAGAGTAGATAATATATGACACTAGACAATTAAAGAAATAAAAAACCCAAATTTCTGGTTTTATGGAAGTAATCTCCACAGTAAAAAAAAAAATTGGTCGTACTAGTTGGGGTAGTTAATAAAACAGCTTACAATCTGGGACTTGGTCATGATATGCACATTGCAAATATGAACAGAAAACTAATTAACCACTTGAAGTATAATAGCAAAAATGTTTAATTAGCCAGAATCATCATCTGAAAAAATTTGCAACATACGCACTTTTTCCAAATTGAAATAAAACATCATATTAGCATCTGTTACCTCATTTGAGTCATCAACATCTTCTGATCTCTTCTTCACAAGCTCATAGATTTGCTTCTTGTATCTGCCACAACAAGAAATCCACAATTTTTACCAGTAAATGATGCCCAAACAACTAGCCCCAAAACTTGTATTGTAAGAATGGCACTTAACAGCAAGTTCTGGGAATATTTAACTAGTCCAAAATTATGCATGATAAACTCTAATTATATGTGAATGTATATTCAAGTGCATATGTAGAGAATAAAGTGAACATCCCAGACACACTAAATGAAACACCAATAGCTAAAGTAAAAACACATGCCAAGGAAAATAAGAAGTAACAAAAAATGTATCTAGGACCAACATGCATCCCAGGCAAAGAATTCAAGCATTACCTTAATTCACGGTACTCTGCTTCAGTAAGCTTCACACCGTCAAACAAGTATTGTTCATCTTCAATCTCATCTCTGAAATAAATGAGTATAACTTCTTATCGTCCAATGCATAAACAATCAAAGATTTACAATAAAAAGAAACAAACTCACCAGAAAAATACGAGTACTTCGAAAAATTGCATAAAGCTTACCCGAAACATCAAATAATAAATGATGACATTCCAATAAAAGAAGGTTTTCTGGCACGGAATCATCTATAAACCAGTAAAGAAAAAGCATTATGGAATCTAAAGATACCTAAGTTCTTCCAACTTCTTTTGCTCTCTCTTCTTCAGATACTCTTGTCTCGACACCTTTCTGCAGATTGAATCAATGAGAAGGGGAATTTCACTGTTTAGAATTGAATGAAATTAAAATGAACAAGAGATGCTCACCTCAAAGTATCAAGGCCATCCCTCTCCAAAACATCTGATCTCCGAATTGCTTCTTCTGTCACGCAATAAGAAAGAACAGTATCAGCTATAGCCAGAAAGTGCAATACGACTGGAAGTATGAATGAATGGTTACATGAGGCATTTAAGAAGTTATACCTTCCTCTCTTTTGGTTAACTTTTGATCCGTTAGCTGTCATGAGACACTCAAACAAATAAGATCAACAGCATTAACATGAAACAATGACAAGGTTTCTCATTGATGATTGCAAGCACATATTTCTAGCATCCTAATACACTGAGGTCAAGAGATTTGTTTGAAAGAAACCAAGCATGGTCTAAAGCAAGAATGCGTTTTCAGAACCAGCAGATGCTTCAATAAACAAAAGAACAAGTAATCAGTAAAACATCAACACCAGTCACATCTGGTCAATGCATATGAGCAAAACCAAGGAAATTTATCTGGAAGGCTGAAAAATTATCCTTCCAGTCCAAAATAACAAAATTCATATGATATCTGTTAGAACAGTATGCAACTATACTCCCTTTTGCAACTTCACTATAAAAATAGTGACAATTTGACAACTGACAGGTTTGTCAATCATTTTAATTTCAAATGCATAGCATCCTGGAAAATAGCTAGAAAACACAGATGATCATATCAGAGTCATAGCACAAATCAAGAATAGTAGCATGTATAAGAAACTATCAACTTACTGCAAAAGGTATGATGTTTTCATCAAAAGCAAGTGAAAATGGAAAATAAGGAAAGGTTCTAGATGACTACAACATTAAGAGCATAAATTTGGCAACCCTACATAAATTATTAATTTGCATATGTACCTTCCGAGTGCTTGCCGCATCCCGTTCTCTGATATGTTTTTCTAATTCCTCCCTTTCTCTTTGATCGCGCAACCTTTCTTCCTCTGACTGTATATGAGAGATGTATTACCAATATTTACATCTTTGTAATTTAATTCAAGAAGAACTACACATCAAATAGAATACTATTCCTGAGTAGAATAAATTTTTAATGAACTTAGTAAGGTATAAAACCATTTCTGAGAAATAAAAAAAAAATCAAATTGGTTAAGGTAACAAATATATAAGAACCAAAATTTGTACAATTCAACGTACATCAGAACCATCATCCTCATATTCAGAAGTCCTTCTTTTAACCCTTCTCCCTTGTTCCCCCAATTTAACCACCTGCAGCATTGAATAGAGTCAAACAAAAAGAAAGACATGCTGTTAGAAGTGGCACTGATCAGCAGCTTACCATATAGGGGAAAAAAAAATTGAATCTTAGTAAGGGTATAGGGGCTCTGCCTCATTGTCACTATCTTCTTCACTTTCCATCTTCTTCCTGAACCGCTTCGTAACTTTATCAGCTCTTTTGGCTTCAGAAGCTGGTGAGCCTGAAGATTTCTTGCCAGCACTAACACTAACACCACCACCATCACCATCACCATCACCATCACCAGCATCCAAAAGTGCATAAGTTTTCTGTTTCCTTGCATAGATGGCAGCTTCCCTCTCTTGTTGTACATAAAGCTGCAGAGCAATAATTAAACATAACTTTCCAGGATATAATAACACTCACTATAAAATTGTAGACTTTTTCCAAACTTGCAACTCTTAAGTACAAAACAACAACTTACGTTTACAGCAGATGTTTTACGGGGAACTCTAGTAAATATTTCTTCAGCGAAAGAATGAGTCTCAGCTGATGCTGAAAAATCACAATTCTCTTTTAGCTTGCCCACCAAATCTGCTGGTGATTTGGCTTGTTTTGCTACAACAGAAACAACTACAAGTAAATTCCTATAATTACCATCTTAAAGAAAAGGATGGCCCTTTCAATATTTTCAATTCAATGTAACTCATTCCCATTCATTTGTTAGGGCAACTTACATAAACTAATAACGTACTGAATGACAGTTGGCTGTGAATAGCCAAGCAATGAAATTAGCTGGTCAGACACCCATCTCTTCAAATTACCGTCATCCATCTCGACTGCATCGCACAAAATCAGAAACCCCCTTTAACCACAAAATACGCTGTAAAAGTATTGTAAAGTAATTGAATTCTCGGAACTGAAGAATAAAATGAAAAAGTATAAGTATGCAAGTTTCTGAAACGTGAAAAGCTAAAACATGGGGTTTGATTAATGACGAGTTCAGAGAACTCGCCCGAAATACAATTCTAGAATTATTATAAGCAAAGCGGTCTTTTCTCTTTTATGTTAAAAGCTCGAACCTTGATTGGGCTCGAATGGCTTAGAATCCCAATAAAAAGTTTAGACTTTCGTACCGTACCCGGCAGAAGGTACCGCACTAGCCCGGAAACGGAACGACACCATGCCCAGTGGTATCGTTCCGGTGATTTCGCATGGTACCGGCTGGAATTAAAAATACCACCGGTACCGTAAATTTCAGAAAGTTTAAGGACTATTATGTAAAAAAAGATTTCCTCACTGTCATGGCTCACGCACGCACAGCACAAACACACCGCTGTCGTCTCTTCCTCAGTCAGTCAGCCCTCACACACTACACACCACGCCAAGTAGAACAGACCAGAGGAATGAATATTCAAAGTTGCGATGTCTTACCTGGTCTCGGGGATTTGGGAACAGATAAATCAAAGAGCTTTCAGGGAGAAATCCAGAGAGCTAATATCTTCAATCAGATCAGAATAGATATACACTTGCGTTGGAGGAATACTGCGATTGACGAAAGAGCGAAACGTATCTGGATCTTGGGATGTCGCCTGAAACGTTAGCTGGTTTTTGGTCGTTAAATACCAGAATCGACCGAACAAAGACGTACTAGCTCCCTAGTTATCTTAGGTTAATATGAAGCTTATGCTTAACTTGAATTGGCTACTTCTGCCAATATTTTGATTAGTACGAGCTCCTTCTGGGTTTCTTGTCCAAAGTTATTAATCTTTTTCTAATCTATTCCATTTATTTAAAAATTATTCGTATTCATCATTCTTCTTAGTTTTAAGCAGATTTTGAAACTATATTTTTCCATCTAATTATATTAAAGTAATCAACCGGTCAATTTCTAGCTAAAATCTCTTTCACAAAATTTTGATTACAATTTCAAAAATTCTATCATTCCATTCTATTTTAACACTTTTTTTTCAATTTATTCCTACCTTAAATATCTTAACTGAGATTCGACATTTTTTATCGACAACACGCATGATTCAGAAAACAAAATCTCCACTATATATAACAATTAATTTAGCAAGTATAAGAAAATGTAAAAGCATAACTATAATGACATGGACAAAAGTATAATAAGCATTAAAAACATGTTGAACTATGACACTTTCACTTAGTGATTATTTAACGCAAAAGAGGAAAGATGAGTGCAGTTTCATATTGGACAACTGAGAAGGCAAAACACCATTCTGAACTTAATTATTACAAGATGGACCTATAAATTGAGAATGATGCTGTTGACACTTCGTGTTTAAGGCTAGAAATAAGAGGGAAAACGAAATGAAAGTATAAGGGTCAAGGGATTTTACCCTTTTTTATTATTACAAATATACCTTTTTAGGAATTAAATTTTAATTTTATCCTTAAATTTTTACATTTTCTATTTTGTTCCTTAATATATATTAAAATTTTCTAAACTGTTGTCTTTTTCACCATCTCCTCTTCTTCTACCTTCTATTTTTCTCTTTTTTCAACCACTTTTTCTCCTTTCTTTTTCCATGACTTCAAAATTATTATCTCAAATAATCACAATATACTTTCTAAATGTAAACTAGTTTAGGAAGATTAAAAATCACAAATAAAAAGCATAAAATTGTTGTTAGAAAAGTTTTACCAATTTGAAGTTCTTTATCTTTTTAACGGATTTTTGGGTTGTTAATTTCTATAATTTGTCACTAATTTACTACAAAGCAAACAAAATAAGGAAATACATGAGAAAAGCTTCACACGCAAGAAAAATGGTGCACTTTTATATACACTTACCAACTAAAAAAATAAAGAAGAAGAAGAAGAAGACAACTTTTTGTTAGGTTACTTATTACCCTTTTGTTGTCTTCTAATTTATAGTCTCCGCTATTTAATTTTTTTATGGGTTGGGTTAGTTTTGTTAAAGTTAGGGTCTCTTTTCTTTTTATGGGCTTTACAATTATTCCCCTTTAAAAAAATTTGTCATCAAAATTAAATTACATACTTAAGAATCTAAACAAATGATGATATTGCCATTGAACTTCATCTTTTACCTCCCAAATAGGCAATCTTGGAGACCGATGATGACTCTACAAAACTCACACCATCGAAATTACCCGTCTCCTTAATTTCCTAATTTGTCTATCTAATATCTTTATTAGCTTTTCATTATAAGTCATATCATTTGCAACTTGGAACTCAGGCCTCGATGTAACATGGCTAGGATCCATTTGGTACTGTCTCAATATTGACACGCGGAACACATCATAAGTATATGATAACTTTAGAGGTAAGGCTAATATGTAAGCTAACAACCCCATATGTTGTACGATTTCATATGACCCGTTGTATCTCGAACTCAACTTCCCTCTCCTACCATACCTTAAAATCCCCTTAAAGGTGATATCCATAGAAATACCATCTCCAACATTGTACTCTATCTCTTGTTGATGTTAATCGATATAATACTTTTGTCGATCCTGAGTTGCCTCAAAGTATTGTCTTACTACCTCTGTTTGCTCCACCGTCTCTTAAAACAACTCTGGTCCCTTTGACAATCTGTCACCCTCTATTTCTTAACATATTGGATCTCTACATTGCTTACCATATAATGCCTCAAATGGAGCCATATTGATACTAGCATGATAACTATTATTATATGCAAACTCCATCAAAGGTAGATATATATATATCCCAACTACCCTTAAAGTTCAACACACAAGCTCTTATCATGTCCTCCAATGTCTTAATTGTATGCTCTAATTGTCCATCTGATTGAAAGTGAAATGCAGTGCTCAAATTTAACCTAGTCTCCAAAATTGTTTGTAAGCTCATCAGTAACTGAAAAGTAAACCATAGATCTCGATATGATATAATAGATATTGAAACCCTGTGTAACATTATAATCTTATTAACATACAACTTGGTTGGCTTGTCCAAGGAGTATGTTTGTTGTATTGGTAAGAAATGAGCTAATTCAACCTATCCATAGTCACCCAAATTGAATCATGTCTACATATGGTCCTCGATAACGCCACCACAAAATCTACTATAACCTTCTCCCACTTTGACGAAGGAATGGCTAAGGATCTTAATTATCCCACTAATGTCTGATGCTCTACCTTACTCTGCTAACTAGTCAAACACCTCAACATAAACTCTGCCACATCTTTCTTTATCGTTAACCACCAGTAATAAGGTCTCAATTTCTGATACATTTTTATAATACCAGAATGCACAACATATGGTGGACTGTAAGCTTCCTTCATAATCTCCTCTCTTATTCCATCTATATCTGGTACACAAAATCACCTCCCAATCACCAACACTTTACATGCTCTCACTAAAAAGTTAGTCTTGCTACTCTATTGCGCACTCTCTCTCATCCATATTAGATAAGAATCCTTAAATTGTGCCTTTCTAATCCTATCTCCCAAATTTGGTCGATCCTGTAATGTTGTCAATAAATCACTCATATAATCAATCTCTAATTTTTTGTCCAGTGCTCTCATCTCTGCCAATGGTGTTATAATATGTCCACTTAAAATAGCCATCACACCCAAGCTCTTCGTACTTAAAGCATCTGCCATTACATTAGTCTTTTGTAGATGGTAATCAATTATACATTCATAATCCTCCAATAGCTTGATCTATCTTCTCTGCCTTAAGTTTAGCTCCCTATAAGTTAAGATATAATTAAGGCTCTTTTGATCTGTAAGGATTTAGAATATCTTCTCTTACAAATAATGTCTCCAAATCCTAAGAGCATACACAATTGTCGCTAACTCTAGATCATGAGTAGAATAATTTAACTCAGGCAATCTCAATTAACAAGAGGAATAAGCTATCACTTTCTTATATTATATCAATACACACCCCAAACTTACCCTCGAAGCATCAGTTTACACCTTTAAAACCTCCACTATTCGATAGAGCACACAAATTGGACTAGAAGTTAATATTTGTTTAAGCCTCAAAACTCTCTTGACATTGATTGGTCTACTAAAACTGAATTCCTTTCTTTAGCAGCTTAGTCAATGGACTAGTTATTATTGAAAATCATTCTATAAATCTCCAATAATACCTATCAAGTACTAAAAACTCCTCACCTCTGATGTATTTTTAGGTGTCTCTCACTCTATAATTGCCCTTGCCTTAGCAGGATCAAGCATCACTCCCTATCGGAACACGATATGCTCAAGGAAAACTACCCGTTCCATCTAGAACCCACACTTACTCAATTTTACATATAATTGTCTCTCCTTTAAAATTTGTAACACAATCCTCAAATGTTGCTCATGCTTCTCTTTACTCACTGAATACACCAAGATATCATTAATGAACACTATCACAAATTGATCCAAATACTCCTAAAAAGTCTTATTCATCAATGTAATGAATGTGGCTGGTGCATTAGTCAACTTGAAAGGCATCACTAGGAACTTATGGGGGCCATAAAAAATACGAAAAATTATCTTAGGAATATTTGACTCAACTATTCTCAACAGTAAAGTCTATCTCCTATTGAGGCGGTAAACCTTGTAAATCATTTATTCTTGCGAAAATTCTCCTACAACTGGAATATCCTCTAATTCAATAATCAACTCCCTTATATTATAATATGAGATAGATATGTTTCATATCCATCTAATATCAGTTGTCTAGCAGTTATGGCCAAGATCACAAATAACAGAACCACCACAAATATCACCTTCAATTTACTCGAAGACTATATCAACTTGATGTTGTGCCAACTAATCCATCCTAATAATTACATCAAACTCTCTTAAATCCACTCCACTCCACCAATCTTCATTAGCATTTACTACCACATAGTCTCCTATTGGTAGCCACACTCTTAGGTTATATCCTGATGGACTAAACTCCCCTAAAACTCAAAAGGCAAACTCTGAGGAAATATAAAAATATGTAAATCCTGAGTATATTAACACATAATCCTTAATATCAAATGAGGAAATCATACTGGATATGGCATCATTAGTTGCAGGTGCCTCTTCCATCTTCATATGGTATATCCCCGCTTAAGTTTGATCTTGTGTCAAAGATGTCCCGCTAGTACCTATATTCACTATTGGTGTGTGTCTAACTTCTCTATCACCACCTCTACTACCAATTTTACCCAAACTTCTACCTAAACCAAAGGCACCAATTTGATCATGTACTATTTTCTCTACCCGCATTCCTCAACTCCGCCCTACTATTGGATAGCTCCTTTGTAAATTCCCCACTCTCCATAAATATAACATACCTGACTGATCTTAGTAGACCCCTAACATAGTCCTCTGTAAACTCTCTCACAAGTAACAGAACTCTGTAACCCTCCAACTCCTCTACTAAAAGCTCTTTTGATACCTATAACTAACCCTTCTATCTGTTCCAACTGATGGTGCACTAGTAATGCTATGCTATCCTGAATCTCTGCTAGCTCCCATAACTCCACCAAACATGCAGAAGCTACCACTCCTACTCGATGTAGCATCAACTCTCCTAGATTCCCCTACACTAACAGACCATGAATGACTAACTCTCCTTATAACAGACTGACTCCCCTCTCCATAATAACTCTCTGATTGCCTCTTTAGCTCTTCTCTCCTTCTGCCTTGTTCTATCACATCCTCTACTATGAGTGCAGTCTCTAGTAACTTTTTGAAATCAGAAGTAGCTGCTCCCAAACTTAAGCTAATCTCTACTCTTAGGCCCTACTTAAATCGATAACATTTATCCTTTGGATTTATCACAACCACTAATGCATACTTATACAAAGCCACAAAGCGAGCCTTAAACTCTACCATCAACATCTTCTCTATTTGAATCAAACTCATAAACTCCATTTGTGAAATATATTTGCCAATAAACTCTCTCTCGAATTCCTGCCAACTGATCTCTTGTGCCTCAAAAGATCTCTTCACTAACTTCCACCAAGTCAATGCGTTATCCTGAAATAATGTAACAATGTACTACAACCTTCTTTCTAAGATACACTCCAGACTATCTAAAACTAACTATGTCTGCTCCCACTATGCCTCAACCTCCTTAAGTCAGTAGTACCTTGAAACTCTATTACACCTATCTTATGGATTTGTTCATAATTGTGGTCTACCCTAAAATTACTTTATATTAGACTCATATTACTAGTGTATTTTATCATGTAAAAGGACTGCATCATCTAATATGGCACTGACATCTCTCTTCCTACTCGTTCCACTCTCACATTCCCCTTATTAGGCACATCCAGGGCACGAATCAAATGGCCCAATTTCCCAGTCGACTAATAAGCCAAAAAGACCTTAGCAGTGCTTATTAAAAATCCAAATTATTTTGATTAAGTGTCCTGATGCATACATAATAGGTGGCTATTGAAATGTATGGACCATGTAAGTGTCATGAAGCTTATGATTATTGACAATACAGACTTGGGCCAAGTTGGTTGGATCACGTCACAAGCTTGCTTGAGAATAGGTTATAGAGTTGTTATTTTTATTTCAACAATTTCGGCTACTTAGTTGTAACTAGTTATAGAGTCCTAATCCTCATGGATATGATCTATGGATTAGGAGAAGAAGTTATTTTCCTTTGTAGTTAAACTCACACAAAGTGATAATAAAGGGAGCTCATTCCAAAAAGTAAATAAGACTTTTGTAATAAAATAAGATTATACTTAGAGTAAGAATGAACCACAATATTTTAGTTAGAATAAGCAAATAAGATTTTTGTAATGAAAGAGGATTATATTTAGGATGAGAATGAGCCATAATATTTTAGTTGGAATAAGCTCCCTCTATTATCACTCTACAAGAGTTTAAATATAAAGGAAAATGACAACTTCTCCTAATTCGTAGATCATATCCTTAAGGATTAGGACTCTACAACTAGTTACAACCAAGTAGTCAAAATTATTGAAATAAAAATAACAACTCTATGACCTATTGTTAAGAAAGCTTATGACATGATCTAACCAACTTAGACCAAATCTTTACTGCCAACAATCTTCCAAGCTTTATGATACTTACTTGGCCCATGCATTTCCATAACCACGTATTATGCATTCATCGAGACACTTAATTAAAAGATTTTGGATTCCTAATGGGTACTCTTTAAGATCTTCTTATCTTATCAATAACTTCCCTTTGTACTTGAGCCTTGTATAAGAAGATTAAGATTATGAATTTATCTCTCACTGCTTGAGTGTTTCCCATGTAACTTCATCCACAGGAAGTCTCTTTTATTTGATTAAGCTTTCTTTAATACTCTTCTTCCCTTATTTGACCTAACGTGTGTCCAATATAACCTCTAGTTACATGATAAGTTCACCAGCACCAGCAATAGGTGGAATTCAGTACCTAAGGAGTGACACATGGAAGACTAGGTGAATACGAGAATTAGCTGGTAGTGCAAGCTTGTAGGCCAATTTTCTATTCTTTTTTACAATTTGATATGGACCATAAAATTGGCTTACAAGCTTTTGGTAAGTTTGTTTAAACGCTGACTATTGGCGATAATGATGGAGCTCAAGAAAAACCCATTATCCCACTTGGTATTCGATGTTCCGTCACTTGGAATCACCTTATTGCTTCATTATATTACTTGCTACATGTAAATTGACTTTGAGTTCTTATAGTAATGCATCTTGAGAAGCAAGACTTTGGTCCACTTTATATACTGGGCAATGGCTTTAATCATTATGTGGAATTATTGGTGTCGCTCTTCCATATAAAGCTTGAAAGGGAGTCGTTCCTGTGGAGGCATGATTGGCAATATTATAATAGAATTCTACCCATGGAAGGAAAGAATGTCACTTTCACAGTTGCTAAGACGCAAAACAACAGAGATATTGTTCAATTTAAGGGTTCACCACCTCTAGCTACCCATCCATTTAAGGATGATATGCAAAGCATATCTTCAATTATGTGTCATGCATCTTAAAGAATTCTCACAAAAAAATGACTAGTGAATACTGGTTCACAATCACTTATGGTGGATCGAGGCATTCCATGAACCTTTACCAATCTTTCCACAAATGTTTCAACTATAATTTTTATTGTATACAGATGAGATAAGGCCAAGAAATGTATTATTTTCTCAGACAATCAACAACAGCAAGAATGGTATTCTTGCCATTTGAAGGTGAAAGGTCTTCTACAAAATCCAGGGTGATATCATCCGGAACTTAACATAGAATTGGCAGTGGTTAAAGAAGGTTGCCTGGTGGCAAAATGTTAGCTTTATTTTGTTAGCATACGTCACAAGAAGCAATATAGTCTTTCACCAACCGATACATTAAAATAAAAGTGTTAAGCTGGTCTCTTATATCTTCTTATTACCCCATAATGCCCTCCAGCTGGTGAATCATGGAACTCACATAAGAGTTGTTGGATGATGAAAGAATTTAGAGGTACTACCACATAGTTCTTGTAACAAACCAATCCACTGCACCATGTGTAAGGTACACCCAGTTGTTCTATTGCTAGCTTACTTATTTTCTACATGTATAGATGGTTGTGTGCTTCGACTTTGATTGTATCCTATAATGTAGTTTGAGACACAAACAAAGAATTAAGATTAGGACCGCTCGATGCTCAAGATAGAGCATCTATTGCACTATTCTCATGGCTCGGTTTGTATGTGATCTCATAATCATAGCCAAGTTATTTAATCACCCATTTTTGATGCTTTGGTGTTTTGCATCACAATAACCACAAAATTGATTCTAAGTGACGATACATTGAATACCAAGTAGGAGAATAAGTTTTTCTTAAGCTCCATCATTATCACCAATAATCAGTGTTTAAAAGAGCTTATCAAAAGCTTGCAAACCAATTTTATGGTCCATATTAGATTGCAAAAAAGATTGGAAAAGTGGCCTACAAGCTTACACTAATAGTTAATTCTCGCATTCACCTGGTCTTCTATGTTGCACTCCTTAAAAGGAAGATAGGAGACAACCTTACACTAGGTATTGAATTGCCACTTGTTACTAGTGATGGTAAACTTATCATGCAACCAAAGGCTATATTGGGCATACGTTAGGTCAAACAAGGGAAGAAGTTTCTTGAAGAAGCTTAATCAAATGGAAGAGACTTCCTGTGGATGATGTTACGTGAGAAAACACTTGAGCAGTGAGAGATAAATTCATAAACATAAATATAAGGGGGAGGCAATGATAAGCCAAGAAGATCTCAAAGAGTGCCCATTAGAAATCCAAAATATTTTGATTAAGTGTCCATATGCATGCATAATACATGGCTATTGAAATGCATGGGCTATGCAAGTGTCATAAAGCTTGGAGGATTATTGGCAGTAAAGACTTGGCCTAAGTTGGATGGATCACATCACAAGCTTGCTTGAGAATAGTTTCTAGAGTTGATATTTTATCTTAATAATTTCGACCACTTGGTTGCAACTAACTGTGTCCTTAGGGATATGATATACGGATAAGGAAAAGTTGTTATTTTCCTTTGTATTTAAACTCCTGCATAGTAATAATAAAGGGAGCTTATTCCAATTAAAATATTGTGGTTCATTCTTACCCTAAGTAGAATCCTATCTCATTACAAAAGTCTTATTTGCTTTGATTGGGACCTATCATTGACCCTGTGCTAGTAGTATCATCGCCTGAAGCCATCCTAGATAAGATGCATATCATTAGTTTTTTTCACTTAATTTGTTCATAGAAATGTAAACTCGCTTTGATATCACCTAAATATGACACTCTAATAATTCTTAAATTATAATTTATCCAAATTGTTTCATAATTATATCATTAAGTACCAAAATCTTCATTAGTTCTAAAAATGATGTTCATCAGTCGTAAAAATTATCTGTATAAGCACAACTTTCCTAACTGTCACATTCAAAAGTATATACTATAAAACAACTTTACTCAATTTAATATGCTTGCCCCACCTAGACTCCACTTTGTCAATCATATGCATTAGGGTTATCGACAATATCTGTATCTTCTAAAAAAAATACTAGCAAGGGGTGATCTGTCTACTTAGTAAGGGTAACTGACTGTATCCTTAAAATCAAATAACTCAATATAGATAGAAATTATTCAAATGATTAAAACATACATATTATTCTGAAATACACTACAATACTCATCCTATCTAAACACTCAACAAACATCCAAAATTTTATCGTTAGTAATGATTAATAATAACATTATTTTATTATTGTCATTTATGTTTTACCTCATTATTAACTAAATTGTCTAGGCCTTGCTTAACTTAGTAGGCTTACATTCAATGGTCTGTCAGCTCATCTTTACCCATCATAATCACTCACTAAGTAGAAACAAAAATTAGATGTATAAATATTGATATAAGGTACCTTATTTTCTCAATCTAATCCAATACTTTAATATCACTCTGATAACTGGCCATCGACAAATGATATTCCTAAGACTCAAGATATATCGGTACCATTCTAGTACCTAGCCATCAGTGCAGAACATTCCTAATGCTCAGGATGCCTTGGTACCTGCTCTATAGAACTGATACCTAGCTATTGCTCACTCATATTTAAACAACTCATCAATCTATGATCATCAAATATAACTTTTCTTAGGTAAGCCACAGATTCATAATTTACACAATTTATTATCAACCTATGATAAGTCAGTCTCTATTTAATTTCATTAACGTGATTTATTTACCCTAATATTCTTATTTATACTCATAAACAACTGCAAATCTTAATTATCAAAATTTTCATCGAATTATCAAGTGATACACATTATAATATATAATAAAATATAAATGCGAAATATTTTGTACTTTTTTAAAAATTTATATAATAAATAAACACAATTCATATGTTTTAGATATATATATAATTATTAATAATTAATTTAATTAATGACTAATTTAAAATATAATTCACTATAAAATAATTTATTAATAACAAAATCCAAAGTTTTATGAAGCATACATTATTTTAAGAGTGCAGTTTAAGATTATCCTTATTTGATTTTCTGAATCAATTAATTAACAAGTCCAATATACTCCTTAACTATGCGTAGACATTACAAAATTCTATTAAACTTATTTGGGGAAAAATTTCAACACAGTGGCATTTAATAAACCAAAATTATTCCCTCTTTCACTTTATTCTTAATTATTAAAATATCATTACTTTACCTTACTATCATAATTACTAAAATACTTTTAACTATTAAAAGTCCCATTGTACTCTTTTTTTATTATTACAAAAATACCATTCAAGGAATTAAATTCCAATTTTATCCTTAAGTTTTTACATTTCCTATTTTGCCCCTTAATATATCTTAAATTTTCCTAAATTGTCTTCTTCTTCTTCACTCTCTTCTATTCTCCTACCTCCTCTTTTTCCCATTTTTCAGCTACCTTTTCTCTATTTTTTATTTTTCTCATGACTTTAAGATTATTGTCTCAAACAATCATAATATACTTGCTAACTATAAACTAGTTTGTGATGATTAAAAAACACAAATAAAAGGCATCTAATTGTTGCTAGAAAAATTTTACCCATGTGGAGTTCTATGCCTTTCTGAAGGATTTTTTGAGTTATTAATCTCCACAATTTCTATACTAATTTACTGTAAAACAAACAAAATGTGGGAATACATGAGAAAAGCTTCATATATAGGAGAAAAATGGTGCATTTTTTTCAAACTTTCCAGCTAAAAAAATAGAGAAGAAGATGAAGACAACTTTTTGTTGAGTTTCTTATTACCCATTTGTTGTCTTCTTAATTTATACTCTCCTTTGTTTTAATTTTTTGTGGGCTAGGTTGGTTTTGTTAGATTTGGGCCCTCCTTTTATTTTTGTGGGCTTTTTCGATAGTTTAATACCTCGTAGGTTCCTCTAGATGCACTAGTTAAATCATAATCTAGGACAGATATTCAGTTGATTAGGGACAAATAAGGATTTGGGTGGAATTGTGGATCTAAAAAGGAATAACAAATATCTATGCCAAAATGTAGGTACTGAGGCAAACATGGTCCCTAGTATATGTCTACATACATATATACAAAAGTGGGGATGAAAAAGGATAATGCAACATTGCTTCTTTAAGGTATTATTAACCAAGAAGCAACTAGAACACCAAATAAGATCCTACTGGCACAAGGCATGTAATATATCATAAGTCACCATGTAAAAATTTATATGATATTTTTGCCCCAGAGGCACAAGATGTCAAATGTACGTAGTTCTGTCTTTGTAAAATGTCCTAGGCCAAAGTTCAAAAATGTCTAGCTTGTTGTACTAAAATGCCATTGTGCTTATAAATGGATATTGGAATCATTCAGAAAATAAATTAATACATACTATAGCATTCAAATATCCCCTATTATAAGAAGCAATTATAATCTTCGAATACATACTATAGCATTCAAATATCCCCTATTAAATCTAGTATCACTCTATTTAATTCCTTTTTTAAGCTACAATACTAGTATAAATGTAGCATCCCATTACCTGCGGGGAGGCTAGAATAATAAATATGAGTGATTAATGAGAGATTGGAAATGCATTTTTCATGCTCATGCATAAAATGTCATACACGTACACATGAATAGTGAAATTTTGCATATGAAAATAATTTTACATGCATTCATAGATAATTTCAGGTATAATTGGATCGAGTTGTGTTATTTTTGAGAATTTTGAAATTTATTCTTATTGGAAATTTTATTGGTTAGTGGAGTTGGCATAGTTTTTAATTTTGGTGAATTTAGGAATAATTTTCAGAAATTATGAATTTTAGGAAAAATAGGAAAAAGAAATCAAAAGAATATTGGAGATAATTGGAATGTAAAGATGAGAGTTGAAGAAATTAGTTCAAAAGGAACTTGGTTAGACCATAGACATTAGGAAAGTGACAAGTGTCACTATCTTAGTTAAGTGTCTTTGGTAAATTGTTAGAAGTAAGTTACAGTTATTTGAGATTTGAAAAGGGGCTTAGGGTTATTTTCATATACCTTCTTCGTAGCCACTTTTTTTCAAATTTCTTTCCAATACACAAAGTTGCTCACCAAAATCCTTTTGAGAGATTTGTTGTTTTTCCTTATCCCACACCCCTACCACACTGCTATTTGTCTTTTCTGCCTAAGAAAAACCAGAAGTTGGTCATTTTACACAGTTGAATACGTGAATTTGCATGGAGTTTAGGGCTTGAAGATAATTGAAGATTTTGGAGTTTTCAATAAGTAAGTAGTGAATAAATCCTTTAAAGTTGGGAAATTATAAAATAAATTTGATGAATTACTGTCAGCTGCATAATCATGGCATTTACGTGTATATATTCATGACCACAGTGTTAATGGGATGAAAAATATAGATATAGTGTTATTTAGTATTTGATGGATTGTTAGTGATCAGGTGATATAGAAATAATTTGTGGAGTTAGATAGAGAAATAAAATGGTGTATGAGGTTAGTGTAGAAGATTATATATGAAAAGGGGATATGCTTTGTTTCTTCACTGTGCATATGTGTGTGTGTGTGTAGATGAAAGCTTTAGAGATGATCAAAAAAATGATTTTTGAGTTGAAGAGTAGTTCTAAAATGATGGTCTGAGATGGGAATGAATGTATAAATAAAAGTTGGAAAGAAGATAGACAATATGGACAATAATTGAAAATGCTGAGAATGATGGCAATACATGGATAAGATAAACCATCGACCTTTGGCTTTCGATAATTTTTGACTAAATTTGTATATTTAAGGGTAGTGTCAAATAGTGGTAAATGAGTTGAATGAAATAGAGTAGAAAGACTAGAAATAAAAATTTGAAGTGATGGATTTTAGAAAATGGAAGTCTGGAAATTTTTTGGGAATGAATAGTTGAGAGTTGAATCTTCGATCTGAAATTCCATGAATTTAACGTATTGATTTAGGCTAATTTTGACAAAGTTGTCTTCTAGAAATTTGTAGTTTAGCTTTCTAGTTTTCCAACAATATATAGTATGAAATTTTTGGATATCAGAGTCAAAAGTTATGGGCCTTATAAGTGGAAATACTCAGGAGTATATGATGTATCGTCTGGTGAGGACGTATTGTCTAGTAAGGACGCTTCGCCTGGTGAGGATGCATCGTCTGGTGAGGATGCTTCATCTGGTGAGGACGTATCATCTGGTGAGGATGCTTCGTCTGATAAGAACACATCATCTGGTGAGGACATATCGTCTGGTGACGCAATATCATTTGGTGATGACGTCATATTGTCTGGTGCACTGTTCATCTGATCCTTTCATCTAATCCCATTTTTGACCCTGAAGATGATAGAATTTGTCTTCAAGGTTTTCATGAAGGTTGTAGATTTTGAAGTCCTCTTTCAAACCAACTAAAGAACACCTTAATCCGATATCTCTAAAGAAAGTTATGACAATTTTCCCAATTCGTCTGACCTTATGATCTGGTGCAATTCTGACCCTTTAGATGACAAAATCTCACTTCAAAGTCTACATGAAAGATGTAGATATTGAAGTCCTCTTTCGAACCCTTTAATAATGACCTTGATCTGATATCCTTAGAGCAAATTATGCCTTTTGTCCCGAAATAGATTCAATATGGTTGAGGATAGAATCTTATTTGATTTCCTTCGGCTATAACTTTGCCATCCGACCTCCAAATGAAGTGATTCTTAGACCAATAGATTTCTAACACATTTTTCTATCTCTCTGAAAAAATGGGTAGCATTCTGAATCAATTTAAAAAGGTTTAATCAAATGAAAGTGTGGAATCTGTTGGAACAGTGAAATAGGATTATCTTACTGAACACATTTCAGTATTTTGATTATATTTGGATCTGTAGGTTTCCAAATGAGATGATTTTTAATTTGGAGTAAACTAGAGAAATAGGTCTACAAATCATGTAAAAAATCAAATTGTGATTCTATTTCTAAGATGTTCAATTTCTGGTTGGAAGTTGTATATAGTTTAATGTTTTGGATGAGAGCAGTCTGAAAATGTTCGAGATATATCTTCCAAATTACTGAACCAAATTGAGTGATTTTCGTGTCAATAAAAACATAAAACATAGAGGAACACTTTTCTAGAAGAGAGTATGACCAAATTACATCAGTTTCACCTTCTGATTAAACATAAACGGTAAACCCGAAAGTGTGTCTAAGAAAAGTCTGAAGTGATTCAATGAGAAATGAATTGTGAATTTAATGGTGTTAGTGAGACATAAACCTAAGTATAAATTATACTTATATGGGATTTGATATGAGAATAATTTTGTGTTGAAACTAATGAAGCACCCCCTTACCGTAGGGTACAACACCGGGATGACCAGAGGTCATTACGATACATATCCTATGATAAGAGCGAGCTACATTCAATCACTACATTCACTTCATAAGGCATCATATCATTATTCACTTAAAAAGCATCATAAGAAATCACAATTTTTTTTGACCAACTGTTCCTCATTTCATTTCTCAAAATCGAAAGTCTACATTGAGTCTTTCAACCTTTACTATATGTACATAAACAAAACCTAGTACAAAAATACTACATGAAAGAGAAAAATATAACAAATCTATCTAAGTCATTCAAAAGTCCCAGCTGATCGACCTCTGAGTCATGACTTCTCTTGCCAACTCACAATCTACACAGCAGTAGAGCCCCTCAGTAGCTAAAGTCGTCTCTCGATCCTAAAAAGACAATGTTGCAATTTTGGTGAGTTTTGTGAACTCAATGAGATAACCATCATCGATGGTTCACTCAATTCATGCAGCACATCATTTCACATAACATATAATCACATTGTTGCATATTTGATCACATTTTACAATTTCACTTAAGCATAGGCAAATTATACATTTCAATCACTCAAACATGCATAACCAAATGCATATGCAATGATCGTGGGACTCTTTTCTAATTGTTACGTTGTTGTGACTGAGTGCTTGAACTATCCCGTATCCATTTTGGATACCGGGCTCATTAATAACTGTCCCTTATCCGATGAGGATACAGGGCTCACTACACATTGAGTCTGAGGCTCTGAAACACTTGTAAGCTCAAGGCTCATTTTTATTCGTTGAGCTTGAAACTCTGATCATTGGCTACTCTAGTCACAAGTTCCATTATCTGATTATACATTTATGAATGGAATGCATGTAACACAATCAATCACAGTATAAAGCACATAGGTCTCCACATTCACATTCAAGCCGCGCTTTAATATCTCAATCACATTACACAATTATCGGCCCTTCTGTCTAGAATCTACAATCAAATCTCATTCATTAAGTATTCAAAACATAATTATAAGCAAATAATAATTGAGAGAAACCGTCTAGGTTACTCATAGATTTCTCCCGAAGCTAATGTCTGGAAGATCCGGCAACGTCTGTAAGTGGACGTTCCAGTTGCTCCTCTATAACAAATAGCATACACGATATCACAATTTGCACCATTAATAGTGTTCAATAATGCACATGTATGACGTGAATTATGTAAAATGCATGTTCATGATAATCTCGGGTATCACTCCCTGAATTCTTCTCAACACTGTCCCCATACCAAAACTCATTTAAGTATAACTAACACTTAGGTTTATGCCTCTCTAGAACCATTGAAATCATAATTCATTACTCATTGGCTTACTTTCAGACTTTCCAAAACACCCTTTCGGGTCTATTGTTCACATACAATCCGAAGGCGAAACTGAGGTAAGTTGGTCATACTCTCTTATAGAAAAGTGTTCTTCTATGTCTTATCTTTCCGTTAATACCAAAATCACTCAACTTGGTTTAGTAATATGGAAGATATACCTCAAACATTTTCGGACTGTTCTTAATATTAAAAAAAACAGTTTACTATATACAACTTCCATATAGAAATTCAACATCTTAGAAACTGAATCAAGATTAAGCTTCTTCATAAGATTTGTAGCCCTATTTCTCTAGTTTACTCCAAATCAAAAATCACCTCAATTGGAATCCTACATATCAAAATATCATCAAAATATCCAATGGTTCAAGATTAAGTCATTTGGATGTCTAGAGAAGAAGTTACGGCCAAAAGAATCCAACATGTTCATATCTTTACTCGTGTTGTACATGTCTTGGTGCAATTGCTATAACTCTCACTATAGATGTCAGATTGACTTCATTTTTGAACTATTGGAAAGATGATTTCGAGATCTACAACTCTTATGAAGACCTGGAAGGCCAATTCTATCGTTTGACTTCTATATCATCTCACTTTCCTTTCATCTTAGTTCTATCGTCTCATTTTCTTGCGTCTCACTTTTGCGTCTCACTTTTGCGTCTCATTTTTGCGTCTCACTTTTTGCGTCTCACTTTTGCGTCTTCAAATTTTTCATACTATATACCGTTGGAAAGATAAAAGAAAGATCTACAACTTTCCAGAAGGCATCTTAGCTAAAATCTCTTTATAACAATTCCAAATTTGCCCATAAACTCTGAAGATGAATTTTCCATACACACACCAATGTACTAGACTAACTCCATAACTTCATGAAATTTTGAGACTTTTAGAGATAGAACTGAAATTCGATATCTTCATACAAAATATAGCCACATGTCTCTAGTTTAATTCAAATTAAGAATCATCTCGTTTAGAGAACTAGAGAAAATGTTATGGCTAAAAGACTGAAGTGTATTCGGTGAATATTTTCCAGATTTTCTAACCTTCAATGTTTTACGTCACCAAAACACCCAAAAAAATTCAAAAACTAATTTAACACGATAACTGAATTTATTTCTACCCAACCACCCAGTATTTATGAACAACCATGTAAATGTCATTTTCCGTGCAAATGACAGTAATTTATCAACTTTATTTCACAAATCTCCAACTCTAAGGGATTTCTTCACCACTTACCTGCTAAAAACTTCAAAATTTTCAAGCCCTAACTCCACACGTTTCACGTACTTCACTGAGTACAATGACCAGCTTCTAGTTTTTCTCAGGGTAATGAAACAAATAACAAAGTAGGTTTGGGTGAAGGAAAGGAAAAACACAGAAGTCTCTTAAAAAGTATTTGATGGAAAAACTCTGGGTTTCAAAAGGAAGTTCGAAAAAAGATGATAATAAAGAAGGGACTTAGACAAGACTTAACCT
>JANIJH010000007.1:24919288-24930829 GCA_024520975.1 Erythroxylum areolatum | reverse complement strand
TCCATTCATTTTTAGTATCACTTCCAAACAATGGTCAAAGGAGTCCCTCTCTTATTTTATTTAAACTTCCAAACAATAGAGTGGCCCATTTCATTCCATTCCATTCCACTCCATTCCATTTCGTTCCATTAATTGCCATTCCATTCCATTCTATCATAAACTCCCAAACATACCCTTACTTATGGAGAGTTAACTTTGTCAATTTTTCTATCTATTTAGGATTTGTTTTGAACGTTTGAAAACTTTATGATTTAATTTGAATGCTTCAAAATATTCAGATTTAAGTTATATTTTGTAGTAAATGTTGAGGTTTAAAATATACATTTGATTAGAGACAAATTTAGGCAATAGGAGGATGGGTTTCAAGCTTTTAGTTTAGATTTTTTTTCATGCATTTAAGTAATCGAACAAATTTTGTAGCATTAAATTTGGGCTGAGTCGAATTAGACCTTGGCCTAATTTTCACACCAATTTTGGACTGCTTATATTACGTCATTTAGTAGGACAAATGTTGAGCTTGTGGGCTCGAAATTTCATTTCACTTAGAAATCAATACTAATGCTTCGATAATTATGACTCGAATTAAATAAAAAAGAATAGTTTTATAGATATTTTATAGTTTTTATTTTCATTTTAAAATCCTTTTGAAATAAAATAAAAAAAACTAATTAATTATTAACATTAATCTATTTATACTTATATTAAAACATTAATTTGAATATTAAATAAAATTTGGAAAATAAAATATTTTATTAATTAATTTACAAATAGTTGCATTTTAATATTATATAAAATTTATTAATAAAATTTTATTATGATATATTTTAATAATTAATTATATCAATAAAATATATCAAATTTTATTTTAGAAACTAATATTTTTATTAATATACTTTTAAATTATGAAAATTAACATTATTCTTTATAATTGAATATTGAATTATTCTATGAGGAATTATTTTGAAATTTATGTTTTTTAAAACATCTTAAAGCTAAATATATTTATAATAAATAATTCAAAATTTCAAATAATAATTAAATTATATGAATAACTACAAATTAAATAATTACATATTATATTTTTAATTAATGGTCAAATAGTTCAAAACTTTTTTGGTTAAATAGACTGAACCGGTTGAATTTTTTAATGATTGAAAATAATTTATAACATACCCATTAAGCTTTCTACCGTTGTTGTGTTATGTTTTTTTAACTATGCGATCGTGTTAATGTTGTAGTCTCTATATACTAGTCATAGAAGTGACTAATGTTTTCGGATTTTCATGGTCTTTGAGTGGGTTAAGTTCAATTTACAGTTGCTGCAGCTTGTTTTGGTTTCTATTTGTAATAATGGAGTGTACTTTTGCTTTCTTACGTTTGGTAGGTTTTTTTTTTTTAAGATTTTGAGTATTCCGTGGCTGATAGATTGATGGGTTTTGGGTGTTTAGTGTTATTGATCTTAGCTAACGATTGGATGTCTCTGCATTTTGGCTTCATTTAGTAACATGAGATTATTTCTACTGTTACTTTGATTGCTAAGAGTGTTGCTTCTGTTCTAAGTATATTAAGGTAATTGAGACTTTTGATAACTTATTTGTGCTCGGTGACTTGTTCTTTTGTGTTATTGACTCCCAAGAATATATTCCTTCTAATTTATAGTCAAAGAACTCTAGTCTATATAGTTAATTCTTAGTATAAAAGCTCTAGTCTATATAGCAGGAGAAACACAAGTTACCCAACAGTGAGAGATAACCTCCATATAATAAACTCTACTGAAAAAATAAGAAAAATAATTACTAAAATACCTATGAATAAGGAGAATATCAAACAAAATTTGCTCTAAATCATCAAATTATACACAGATTTTAGAGAAGACCCTGTAGAATGAGAAAGAGAGCATAAGTTAAATTCAAATCACAACACTTAAAAGGGTATTCCATTTACCAAAAATCATCTTACTACCAGACTTTGGCAACAGATTAAGAATGTATACGTTTCAACTTCAGAGTGCAAATATAATAATAGCAACAATAATATAATATCAATAAATACAAAAAGAAGCTAACCGGCAAACAAAAGGTGGTATCTGTCTACATGTCAATAATCGAAATCTACT
The DNA here is from genome assembly GCA_024520975.1 of Erythroxylum areolatum. Taxonomy (NCBI): domain Eukaryota; kingdom Viridiplantae; phylum Streptophyta; class Magnoliopsida; order Malpighiales; family Erythroxylaceae; genus Erythroxylum; species Erythroxylum areolatum. Next base: position 24,928,713 of record JANIJH010000007.1, on the reverse strand, counting down.
GTATAGAATACTACTTCCCAAGCAATCGACGGGCACGCTGGTTTGCACCCCTAACTCGCATATTTAGAGTATCAACATCATTCTCTGCATGATCCAAAGCTTTGGTTTGCCTGAGCAGCACATAAATTATACTCAAACTTGTTAGGGAAAATAGTCCTAATAGTCCTTCAATTTTACTCAAATATCTTATCAGGTTCTAATTTTACTTTTTAGGTCAAATTTATAACAGAAAAATGTTCAAATATGAATAACCAAATGCAATCCTTCTAAAGTTTAACAAGTAATTTAAGCACTGCCCAACTTGCTACTATTGGTTCAAAAGTTTTATAGAAAAGTAAAGGAAAATATTGATAGGTCCAAAATCAAAATCCTTTCTTTGCCACAACCCAACAATAGATGGAACTCAGAAGCATTGAGTCAATGCTTTGGGAATCAGAAGATATTTAAAGCTGGTGGTGGCATAGATTTTGTCAAATATTACTACAAACATGATGATTCTACTCACCATGCTGTGATTGCGTTGCTTCGAAATTGTAGTTACGAGGTTGAATATTTTCTCCGACAATGACCTTCTTCCCTCCTCTGCTAGTAGTAGTTGCAGCAACCGCAAACAAGGTTCCTTCTCTAATCTTCTTTTGAATCTTTTATGCTTATGTTAAAGCAAGTCTCTTAGAAGGTTGTGAGAGATGAGAATCGAGATGTTAAGCTTGAGTGTCTTGCTGTTCTGTCTATTATATATTAATTGTTGATGGAGGTTCTAAGTTTGTTTCTATTAGGTTTGCCTTTTTCCCCCTAATTTCTGGTAATCAAACAACAACATTCTTTACAACTAGTCTCTATCTTTTTGAGTTACTGACTAAAGCTCACTAATTTCTTTGGTTTCATGAGAAATTATAGTTTCTGGTAATAAGGTGTCACTTTTTTCTCTGCATCCATGTTCTTCTACCATTGGCTTCTGTTGTGCTTATCTAATAATTTATATGCAAAATGGGGTTAGGAGGTTTTGCTTCTTCTTATTTGTATGTATTGCCTCTGTTAAATAAAAGACCCCCATTTCTAACATAGTTTCATCTCTATTTGTAATTTCGATGTATTCATTAGGTGGAAGTTGTTAGTTGCAATTAGATAGTTAGCAACATACGAAGTATTACTTATTAAATGCTAGACTTGCTTAATACGTAATGTAAGTTTGGTTTTGAGTTCTTTCCGCAGAAAACAACAGGATGTAGATGTAGATGCAGATGGAGAGAGACAGAGGAAGGGATAGAGGGAGAGCATGTTTGTTCTGAAAATACTTTTTTGTTGTTATTATTAAGACATTTAATAACCCTCTATGGAAAAAAGTCTTTTTTACATTAGAAACTTGTTAAATCTACGATTTTCCTTAATTGGGAATATCACCAACACTATGTCACAACTTATAGGGCAGTCCTTTTACCTGCATGTATAAGACAGGTGGGAGCTCGTTGGTACGTTCTAATCCTCTCCCATCGGTCTTTTCCTATTGCTTTCCATTACTATCCTGCTCCTTTTGCCTTACACGACTTTCTTTATAAGACAAGACTTTTATTTTGTGGTTATAACGTATTTTATTCAACATCCTCTAGAAATTTTTCTCTCTTTAGACTCTCTCCTTATCGAGCACAAAGTCCATTTCTCCTGCCACTTCAAAAATCTCTCAGTGAGCTCTTCAACTTTTACGAGAACGTTATGTGTTTCTACAGGTATTTTTACTTAGACCACGCATTGTATTATGAGTTTCAACAAATTTTTATGCTCTAATCAGTCATGTCTTTTGTTTTCATGCTAGTATTCTTTGTGCATTACTGAAGCTCACTTCGGTTGGCAAATTATTTATTATTTATCTTTATCTTTATTTTATTTCTATTTAATTATTTATTAATTTTTTGTATTATTATTAGTTCTTTATTATTATTAGCATTATTATTATTATTATTACTACTATTACTATTACTATTATTATTATTGTTTTTTTATTATTATTATCAGCTTTTTAAGGACTAATTAGGATAGTACCTACAGGAATCGTAAAAGACACGAGATAAGAGGAATGCCTTTAAATAGAGCGGATGGAATCAGTGTAAGCGATTTGGAGCGTGTAACATATAGGAATAAAAAAGGAGATGACTTTATAAGAATAGGCTCTTGTAACATTGGGACTTTTACGATAAAGTCCTTGAAATTAGTAGAGATTTTGGATAAATATAAGATACAAATAGTCTGCATTCAAGAGACTAAGTGGTCAAGAGCTAAAGCAAGGCAGATAGGAGATTTTAAACTATAGTACTCGAGAAGTACACGGAAGCATAATGGGATAGGCATCTTAGTGGCCAAAGAACTTATAAACCGAGTGGTGAGGATCACAAGGGTCAATAATAGGATTATGGTGGCAAAAATTGTTTTTAGTAATGTAGTTCTCAATGTAATATGTGCTTATACACCTCAAGCTGGTTCAGATATACAACAAAAACGTCTAATTTAGGCAACGCTGGATGGGGTGCTTCTACAAATCTTTAATACAGAGCAAGTCATCATAGGAGGTAATTTTAATGGGCATATAGAGGCTGTTTCAGACGAATATACAAGACCTCATGGGAGCTTTGGATACGATATTAGAAATGATAGTGGGAATGCTATATTGGACATGACCATAGCATATAAATTAGTAATAGTAAATTCCTTATTTAAGAAAAACGAAACGCACTTGGTGACATTTCCGAATAGCAAGATCAAGACATAAATTAATTATTTTCTTGTTAGGAAAAAAGCCAGATCATGATGCAAAAATTGTAAAATCCTTCCGGCCACATGCCTATCAACCCAACATAAATTATTAGTTTTGGATTTAGGAATTAGAGATGGAGGTCACAGCAATTTACCAAGTAATGTCGTAAAATTAGATGATGGAGGCCAAAGGGGGACATGGTAGAACAATTTAGGACTCAAGTTCGGTATAATACAATATGGTCTGTGAGTAGGGATGCTAATTAGATATGGGAGGGAATAGCCCCCGTAGTAAGAGAAACTGTCACAAAACTCCTAAGAGTATCCAAAAGGCAAGAGGTGAGCGAATAAAATCTTGGTGGTAGTCAGATGAGGTCTAAGGGAAGGTAAAGATAAAAAAGAGAGCTTTTAAAGATCTTTTAACAAGTACAACAAAGGCAAAACGGGAAACTAATAGAATAAGGTATAAATTGGCAAAATACCGAATGAATGGCAATTAAGTAGGTTGATCTTTTTATACAAGGCCAAAGGAAATATCCAACAATGTCACAACTATAAAGACATCAAATTAATAAGTCATACTATGAAGCTTTGGGAGAAGGTGATTGAAAAAAGAATTCGAAAAACTGCTTCTATAACGGCCAACTAATTTGAATGTATGCATGGTAAGTTCACGACAGAAGTAATACATCTACTTCGTAAACTAATGAAATGTTACAGGAAACGAAAACGAGATTTGTATATAGTTTTTGTTAATTTGGAGAAGGTATATGATATAATTCCTAGAAAACTCTTATAAAGGTGTTTGGTGGCAAAGGACGTTCCTATAACTTATATCAGCATAATTAGGGATATGTATGAAAGAGCATTGACTAACATAAGAACGATAAAAGATAATACGGAAGCGTTTTCTATTAGTATTGGACTACACTAAGGCTCTACTTTAAGCCCTTTTTTGTTCACATTAGTGTTAAATAAACTTACCAACCATATTCAAGGAAAAGTACCTTAGTGTATATTATTTGTTGGCAATAGTTGATAAGACAAAAGAAGGGGTCAATTTTAACTTAGAATGTTAAAGAGTAACATTAGAATTGACAGGTTTTAGAATAAGCAGGGCTAAAACGGAATATTTAAAATGTAACTTTTGGAGAAGCCAGATGGTAAATAAGGTGACGGTAACAATTAGGACTGATGTTATACCACAGAAATCGAGTTTTAAATATCTCAGGTTCATCATTCAAAAAGATGGCAATATCGATGCTGATATAATACTTCGTATTAGATCTGAGTGAGTCAAATGACAAAATACATCAAAAGTTTTATGTGATAAAAAGATTTCTTTTAAAATTCAAAGGAAAGTTTTATAAAATAGTGATTCGACCAACTATGTTATATGAAACATAGTGTTGGCCTACTAAACTTAGATATACAAGACAGTTATTGATAGCAGAAATGCGTATGCTTCAGTAGATATATGACATTACTAAAAGAGATAAGGTCCGGAATCGTGTGATGAGAGACAAACTACCGGTGGCTAGTATTGCCGACAAGTTGAGAGAGACCAAACTTAGGTGGTTTAGGCATGTATGCAAGAGACCATCTTATGCTCCAGTATGAAGCTGTGAGAAAATAACCCTTAATAATTACAAGATAAGAAAAAGGAGACCTTACAAGAACTGGAAGGAAGTGATCAAGAAAGATATGTCAAAGTTGGCCCTTACTAAAATAGTAGCTACAAATAGAAAAATCTGGCGTGATCGGATAAGAGTGAAAATATACCCTTTAAAGTTCACCAATACAATTGAGTAAGTTAGTAGGAGATGTTTACTTAAAAACCTACGTAGTTATCGCGTAGGAAGTCCAACCTAATGTACTTTCTGCCTTTTCTAGTTGTAACTCTTGTATAAGGCTTTCGAGCCTACAACTTGACTTTTTAGGACAGGTGTATAGGGAAAGATTATGTGAGGTCATCTAAAACAATAAGATTGTCATACCTTTAGAGTCTTTGAGCAAGGACTCCTAGCTTAACTAGAGACAAGAAGAGCCAGACTTTGCAATTTACCAAGTACTAGCAAATCTAGACACCATCAAGTATATCCTTTGGTTATATTTTAATTTTCTTGTATTTATGTATTTATTGTGATTTTATTTACAAAATAATTTAACGTACTAGTTTTACTTATTTACTCTTTAACCTACACTACTCTTTTATTGTCACATCTACATGTGGGTATACTAAAAACAGCCTCTCTACTATGTAGGAGTAGGGCTGCATACTATTAAACATCACTTTATTACGGAACTTCAGACTAGGTATGATGATATTGGATGTTTATGATGCGCTCAAAAGAAGACTAACCTGTCAATTTCAATACCCATATCAACAGCCATATCTTTAAGCTCTCCCAACAAATTACTCAGATCTGAAAGTGCATCATCTTGCTCTGCCTTTTCTACCTGTTTTCATTATCATGCAATATAGAAAGATATTAGCAACCAAATACTCAAAGTAGCAATAGTTTTATTTCAAGTTTTGGGTCCTATAGGCATTGATTGAAAGAGAGATGAAATAAACAAATGAATACTTAATTCCTGGTAATTTAAGTTTGCTAACAAACGAAGAATCAACATTTCCTCAGGGTCGAAAACAGGCACAAACCTCAACTTTCTGTATTGCATTGGTTGGTTCAAGTAGAACTGCTCGAGAGTCGGATCTTCCTTTGGATGCTGGATTCAAGCCCAACTTCTCTCTCTGCTCCAAATGGCCAACCATTGTTTTTGGTGTATTATAATCTGCCAGAGCAAAAATAAAACAAATGTTAAGAAATAGAAAGCAAAGTTCTAAAAATTTCAATTATGAACTTCTTATTTCTTGGAACAAAGCAGCTTTTATTATTTCCCTCAATAAAACTTTCACTGATAAAATAGGAGGAACAAGCATAAAAGAAATTGAAGACATAAATTGACATGCATTCCGGAGAGGAATTGTGTCAAGTTTTTGCAACATTATGATTTCATTGTATGGTTCAAAAAATGGTTGAACATCTTGATTGAGGCAAATATGCAGACAAAATATACAACCTCTTGCGATGGCAGGGCCAGTTATTGGAAGAGTCTTCTTTGGTGTCCATTTCTTGGAAAATATGCCCCCAAGACTGCCCAAAAGTTTCTCGCCCTGAAATCATTATAAAGAATCCATGAAAATTTTCCATAAGATCCATTAGTTGATATGGAAATCAATGGGAAAGCAGCATTACTGAAAAGGAATGATAAATAAGATACCGTTGGATGGCTATTTCCTTTATATAAAAGGAAATAGTCATGGAAAGACTGCAATATGCTCAAAAGCATTTAAAAGATTCCAAGAGATCAACCAATCAGCAAAGGCAAAAGGGAAAAGGGAAAACTGTTTCCGTTGAAACTCTTTTTCACCCCCTCTTAAGATGGGGGCAGGAATTGGAATCAAGTGCCTAAAAACTCAAAGCTACAAAAAGAAAACAAGTCTATGAAAAAATACCGAGCATGCTGTAAATGAATCCTAGTTACCTACACCTCTCTCCTAATTTGTACAAATATTAGGAAGTAAGGAATTAAGTATTTGTCTTTATGCTTTTCTTTTTTTCGTCAAGTTCACTGCACTTCAGCAGAATCAAGTAGAAACTTAAAGAGATCTGTATGGCATGAAAGATTGACAAGGAAGAACCTTCTTGCATTGTGTTTGTACAAATGCATATTTTGCAGACCAGCAAGTACTCGATTTAGTCCTTAAAATAAAATTGAATATACAGTGGAAAGGGGAAAACATGGGGCATAAGATATTCGTAGCACTCAAAGTAAAAAAATTTCTGTATAAATATTAAGAAAAATTACAAAATTAACAATTCTATATGCTTGAAGATTCGCACCAAAAAAAAAATTCAAGCAGTAGCCCATCACAGGAAACTTGTGACAGTGAATTAAAATTCAGCATATTTCAACAACATAATTTAAAAGAGTCATTTAGAAGAGCAGTATTGAAATTGTTCAAGCGCAATCAATTGGATGGAAAATAAGAGTAGAATGCATTATTCAAATTCCGTGTATACTCTCTTAAGTTATAAACAAACTTCTTAAAAGCTAAACATATAAACTTATGAAAACAGATCATACCCGACTAAGATCATGATCCATTTCAACAGCAATGTTATGCGTCTTGATAATTTGCTCCCCCTGTTGATGCAGTGTAATCAAAGTTTTAGTGGCATCTTCTCTTATTTCCTCTGCAATTTTTAGGCACCCATTAACAGCCTTCGTAGTCTCCTCAGCTTTGTAGACAGCATAATTCTCTAATTCTTGCACCGGTTGGTTTTCTAATCCTCCATCATCGCAGAAATCATTCGTACACTTGTTTCTTGCAGTTGACTTGAAGGAGTATGAAGATGTAGAGGACATAATTTTTTCATCATCATTATCGAAAGGATTTGTGCTGAAATTTGTTGTTAAAATGTGTTCTGAGGAAGTTTTCTTCGATGGTTTTAGAGTTTCTTCACAATCCAGCTCATCATCAGAATCAAAAGGGTTAGAGGGAGCAGGAAAAGGATATCCAAGATCAACTTTGTTTTGCTTAAGAGCCTTTATGGGAGATTTCTTTATACCCAACATTCTCACTATATGTAAAAAAGCAAAATCCAACCAAGCAACTGAGATTTAATCAACTCAATTCCTGCAGAAAGTTAAGAAAATATGAATATGGCGGGAGATTAAGTCGCATGAAATGCATGTCTATAAGTAAAAATCTGAAATGTTCTACTGCTGCATTCCATGTAGGAGCATTAAAATTTCAGTACATCGAAACAGCAGATGAGTTTTATCAGATAATAAGACAGAATTGCCTCAAGACAAAATATAACAATACCAAACAAGAATAATCTCTATTATTGCAGAAAATAGAACAAATGAGCGATAAAGGAAAATAGATACACTATTAATGTCAAAAGTATCATTCACCAAAGAAGGGATAATAAGAACACAGAACTGGTGAAACCAATGTTTACCAAAACCATTTCTTTCTTCTTTTATATTTGATTCAACCAAACCAAAGGTATTGTTTTGGAAAAAATTTCGTGAAAGAAACCAAACGTCCCAAGCATAGTAAAAACACAATCATGGTGTGAAAAAGGGAACCCAAGTATATATATCAACCACAGAAGTGTCTCAAACTTCAATTCATTTGACACACTAGGAATTTTTGATGTTTTAGTTTTCCCACCAATAAAAACAAAAACAGAGCGTGAAATTTCAGTAAAAAAGACTTGGATTCGAAAACGGAAAGGAACTAATCCCAGAAAAGCAACAGCAAAGAAGTTTGTGAACGTATGGCTTCATCAGCTAATCAGAGCAAATGCACCCGAGATAATGCAAGAGACGAAGAGGGAAATAAGGAGTTCAATAACAACAGGAACACTAGAACAAGTTTGTCTAAGTAACATTGAAAGCAACCCAGAAAAAAGTTCCGAGGATCGACAGATAAAATGCCGGAAAAGGAATCTGAGAGGAAGAAAAAAGGACAGTAAATATGGGCGTAGAAAAGCCAAACAAGAACGTTGTAAGAAAATGCAATGGCCAAAAATGACTTAAAACCAACCAAAGTGAAGAAGAAAGAAGAAGGAGAAGAAGATTTCTTGCCTTTTTTTTTCTTTTGACTCTTTCCTTCCTCTCTATTTTCGTTTTCAGGAAGAGTTCGCTGACGTTATTTCAAATTTCAAATTTCAAAAGATCCAATAGCCGGACAGTTACTTGGGTAAAAATAAATACTGTGTGCCCCCTCGATTCAGAAGAATTACATCTCAAGTTTGAGTTATTTGTTTTTTTTTTACATTTAATTATCAAAATTAATATTTTAAAAATCAAGCGTACATCAAATTTATCAAAAAAAAAATTTAAGGTTTAAAGATTCAATTAATATTAAACTAATATATAATAAATAAGAAGTAAAAATTATAAAAATAAATAAAATCATACTAGGTAGATAGTTGAAGGTAGCTCACGAGTGATTTGGATGGCTTCATTCAATGTCTTTCTACATTTTTGTAGCCTTAAACGCTCGAGTTGAGCTACACTCATGCCTCTTTGGGGATGATATTTCTTGCAAGGTGGGTATTTTCTAGGTTTCCTTCATGGGGTACTATTATTTATAGATTTAGATTGATGAAAGGATTCGGTTTTAGCGGATTTTAGAGAAGAATACAAATGTGTGTAGCCATTGACAAAAGTATTTTTAGACAAAACAAACAAACCGCTAGTGTTCTTAACCTAAGATAAGAGAGCGGTGAAGGAGAAAATGAAGCAAGGAGAAAAACAAAGAAAGGAGAAGCAGACAACTGAGAACGAAGCAAGGAGAAGCAGACAGTTGAGATTTAGAAAAAACGAAGCAAAAAGTGAAGACCCAGAGTTTTTCTTTTTTGGCTTCAACAAATCAACTTCAACTGGTTCTTAGATAAACCAGCTGGATTAAGGATAAATCTGACGGTTTTTATATAAAAAAGTTATTAAATGAAATCATGTTGAGACCCGATCTCGGAACCGAATCCCAACCGGAAAAGCAAAAACGAAAGAAGTGGCGAACAAAGCGAAACGAAAAACAAAAGCGGAATCGAATGCGAAAGTCAAGGAAATCGAATCGAATACGAATGTAATCG